>JBBBDQ010001100.1:2032500-2532341 GCA_037127315.1 Ascarosepion bandense | reverse complement strand
AAGAAAACATCATTAATGAGAGAGAAAAAGAACAGGAATTAAGAAAACGAAAGATAATGATTGGCATTAACTTTAATTTATGAAGATTAAAGCAAGAAGTCGGAAGAAAGTCCCACAAGCGAGAAATGCGAGAGAAAAAACTGTTAGCATAGAACTTACGGTTACATCTATCCATTTCCACTGTAAAATGATGAGACCTTGTTGCCAATCTAGTACTGCGCTTAAATTTATAAAGTTCAAGTTTCAAAGAGGAAAATTCATCAGAAAAATTACAATTAAGAATATTTATAGAAAAAGCACATAAAGATATGTTACGGCGTTAGAAAATGACTGGAACCAAAATGCAAGGTAAGGACCCATAATATTGCAGATTCTTTGTATGCTATCTAGAATCTCTAGATACATAGCAGAAACACCAGATCAGACGTGACAATACACGAACGAATAGTAGACTTATATATTTATAAGATGAAAGTTACCTAGCAAGTCTCACTGAACCAATTTTCCTAGCAAGTAATTCAATATGTTCTACTTTATGTCAGCGGAAATTAAAAAGAAAATGCAATTAATTATTGTCACATTTAAGAAAGAATTCTCCGTTTTCAACGATTAAATGCGATTCTGTCCAAAGAAAGTTAAAATAAAAATAAATAAATGTAACAGCAGCTAGATCTACCCTACTTTTTAAAAAGATGCTAAATAGTTTTGGTAATATTCGTTTATGCTAAGAGAAAGATCAGGACGTGTGATCGATACATTTATGGTTACATTGTGCTTAATATCATAAAATGTGGTTGGTTGATTTTGTTTAGCAGCAGATCAACAACTATGAGTTATTTAATGCCGAAAACTAAATATTTCGTACGTAATTTATTGATTTCAACTACAAATATTTTATATATAATTTTATACATTCTGGGTAAATTTATTTTCTTTTAGAAACTTATTTTCTATACCATAAAATGTAATGTTTGCAATTTTGCTATGAAAATGTATTTTTAATTTTTTTTTTTTTTAGTGTTGCATTGTCATTTTAGTATAAAAATGCATTGTTGCTCATTTTATTATAAAACAATGTACTGTTGATTTTTTTGAGAGGGGTCACTGTTTGCCCATAACTGGCCTTAACAGATGCTGCCACACCGTGTCAGGGTGGACCTGGGAATAACAGCAGTTAAGAGGTGGTTCAACGCTCATCAAAACTTTCAATCTCCCAATCAGTGGCCTTGCTGCTGGATGTAGTTTAACGTCATACCCAGGATGAATATGCTAGAAATGGATAATGATTAAAAAAAAAAAAAATGACAAGTAAGAGTGATTATCACAATTTAAGGTGAAAATTTGGTTAAATCCGCCAAACATTTAGCTGCTTTTGTGTTATATCTACCTCAAGGATTTATTTCCATATTCTTTGGAAGAAACAACCTATTATTGCAAAGTGCTTGTATGTCTATTCACCAAATACCTCTTCGCAGCTAGAACTATGTCCAATTTAAACGGATGTTTGGATATAGCTACTGATGACTGTCAGCCCTCGATATGCGGTTAAATAAAGTGCAATGTCGAAGATTGTTAGATTAAATCAGAAATGTAAACGATAGTTCAATGAAGAATAGCTTACGGTATCAATTGTTAAGATATTAGGACCTTTGATAAGTTCTTGCTGATTGTTCACAAAAGAAAGTTTTATTTACAAAAACGAGTAAAAATAACATGTCTCTGAAAGCATTGTCCATCGCTAGCCCCTACTTTTTCTTATATTTCTGTCAACATTTCAACTCCAAACGACACATCTTTTAAGGCTAACCACGAGTCGACCTATGTTTTGGTATCTTCATACGAATGAAGTGCTGCTCCGCAAAGCCATGTGCCATCGATCAAAACAAGTGATAATCGGACGGGGCAATGTCTGGAAAATACGGCAGGTGGGGTAGGACTTACTATTTAAGCGTTTCCAAGTAGGTTTTCACACGTTTTGCAACATGTTGCCTAGCGTTGTCATATTTCAAAATCACTTTGTCGTAACTCTGCACGTATAGCGGCCATTTTTTTCTTCAATACTCGGCTTAAACACATCAACTTTAGCCGATAGCGATTTCCCGTGATGGTTTCGGTTGGTGTGAGCAACTCATAATAAACTACACCCAGCTGATCCCACTAAATGCAGAGCAGAAGCTTCGAACAACGGATATTCGGCTTTGCCGCCGATGTTGATGCATGGCCGGGCTTACTCCATGATCCTCTACGCTTAGGGTTATCGTAGTGTATCCACTTTTCATTGCCGGTCAAAATACGATGCAAACATTGAAGCAGCTGTTCACACGTGACAAGAAGTCATTCGTCGTATCTCGGCTTCAGCTCGTACCACCCCAATGTACTTGCAATTGAATCATTCCTAATACTTTCAAACGTTTCAAAACTTGTGTGATCAACTCCTAATGATTTTGCAAGTTTAAGGATTCTTTATGAAGTAATGCCTCTAATTCTTCGTTTTTAAACCTTTTCGGTGCGTCATAGCGTTCTTTATCTTCAACATCAAAATCATTAATTTTAAAGCGTTTAAACTAATTTCTGCATGTTGTTTTCGACGGAGCATGGTCGCCATAAGTCTTAACAAGAATTCTGTTTGTTTCAGCTACAGATTTCTTTTGAATAAAATAATGCAGTAAAATTTCGCACAAATACATTTCTTTAGCACGACAGCCGACTTGTTTAACGTTATGAAAAACAGAGTTGTTTACGCTTCGGCGAAATGACGTACACTGAATTTCAAGTTTGCTTATATCACTTCCTTATAGATGCGTTACCGTCTAAAACTACACGCACGCAGTTCTGGGAACGCCATCTGTTGGAAAACAGCGAGAAAACAGCAAAGTCCTAATACTTAGATGTGGAAGTGAAATTCTCGGGGGGAGGGGGGTTGAACACATATTTGTCGTAAAAATGACACCATCTGAAAAAGAAACTACTCAATCACATCTTCTTTAATGTGCCGTGTCCCTTCAGAACGTAGGTGATCATGGACCTCCACTTAACCCTATCCTTTATTGTTCTTAACACTTTATCTTTGTGTCTCTCTTAAACCTGCACTACCATCAACTTGCTCAAGCTCATCAAGTATGAGTCACATTGCTTTACCCTGTCTTTCTTCATCATTACGTGTCCTAGAAACTTCAAGTGTCTCTTCCTGGTGTTAAGTATTTTTTTTTTCGTTTGTATCTTTTCCCAAATCTTGTCGTTACATGTTCGGTCCACGGTATCCTCAGAATTCTTCTGTAGAATCACATTTCTGTTGCTTCGAGTCTTTCCTTCATCTTTGAGGAGATTACCATATAAGAGGACAGATATCACATAACAGTCCAGTACTCCATTCTTTGTTTCCAAGAAAATCTTCCTGTCTCTCAATACTCTGCTTAATTTTTGAAATGCATTGTTGGCCATGCCAATATGTTTTCAGATCTCAGTGTCGGACTTTCCATCCTCTATCAGAACACTTCCCGGGTATTTAAATTTCTGCACCCGTTTGATTTTAGTATCCCCGACCTGTAATTGGCATTTTTGGTCTCCTTTTTGCTGAGGACCTGCACTCAATTTTCTTGTAGTTTATGTTTAGTACTTTAATAGATATACATATAATTTACAAAGTTAAAAAATAAGAATTGGTTTAAAAATCTGATATAAAATTACCTTATTTCATTGAACAGAAAGGCATCTATTGTTTATTTCTTCTATCTACCATAATATCTCCCCACAACTTCTTGTCGTTTGTTGCTCTTAGTAAAGTCTGTCTTTCTACTGTTTCTCCCAATCCCTGTTCTGCGAAACATTTGCACAAGCTCCTTAGATTTTTTTTTTCACAATTGTTTCGCAACAACCAAGGCATGACTGCTACTGGTGCGCAGGGGGTTAAAGCCTGAGAACAGAAAAAACAGGGTACAGGAGATGTCGAAGAAAGGCTATGAGAATGATGGGAATCAAGGAGATAGAAGATGGCAACTGAGGTTGCATTTAAGCTTCTGGGGATTGTAGCTATCAAGAGAACCAAGCAAACGTAAGGGGGTTCCACAAACGGGAAGTGCGAGAAAAGAAACTGTTAGAGTAGAAGATGAGGTTACATTTAGCTATTTCAACATTAAAATGGTGGTACCTTGATGCCAAGCTAGTAGCACGAGTAAATAAATGTAATGGAGGAACCGGGGAAAGAAGTTTGTCAGAGTAATAGCCATAAAAATACATATAGCCACATTGCGTCAGTGAGAAAGTGACTGAAGGTGGGCTGCCAAGTCAGGACCCATTACATTGAAGATCAGGTTATTCGCTGCTTTCCGCTCGCACTCTTTCTCTCTGTATGTCTCGCGAGTGTTAAATTCTCCAAACCTTCTTTACTTGTTATGTGCCCTATTGATTGCTACAGTCTTTAATCATTAGCGTCTTTTTGTTTCCATCTTCCTCAAAATTTTGTCGTTATTCACATGTTCAGTCCACCGTATTCATAGAATCCTTCTGTAGAACCACAATTCTTTTGCTTTAAGTCTCTTCTTCATCTGTAAAGAGATTGTCCAGCATTCACTGCCATATAGGGGGACCACTATTACATAACATTTCGGTAATCTTTTCGAAACCAAATTATCACAACGTAAAGTTTCTCACATGCCAAAATTTTACAAAAATATATGAATGAACAATCTATTCTCTCTTATGTTGCAAATCTACGGAAATCAATGGTCTGTGCAGAAGAAACCTTTCCAATATTATCAATGAATTGGCTCATGTCAAAATATAGAAAATGTAACTTTTTGACATGTGAAATTGACACCGACATGCAAGTAATTGTATTACTGAAGTGTCAGACATTTATTTGGTTGTATATTAAACAAACAAAAATTAATTACTTAAGTAATTTATGTTTTAATATTCATGTGAATTGGTAAAATTTTCGAACCTTTTTTTTTTTTTACATAATATTGTACTACAGGCCCCGAACTTACTTAATCTGGACCTGACTATAAAAACAATTTGTTTTGCAGAATTCTTCTCACCTCTAAACCATGCAAGGCAATATACTGATTTAAGAGAGTGAAAATGTACTTACAGATGAAGAAGAGACTTGTGGCAACAGATATGTGATTCTACAGAAGGACGTTGAGAAAACCAAAGACTGAAGATAGGAATAATGACGAAGTTTTAAAGAAGATGGAAACAAAAAGAACACTTATAATTAGAAAAAGACAGTTGTAATCGTTATGGTACATAACTAGGAAAGAGGACTCAGAAAATTTGACACTCGCAGGTCATACTGAAAGCAAGAGGGGTGATTTTCCAAGCGCAGCTTAGAAATGGCACAAGTTCGAAAGTATGGGGCATCCAATGAGGATCGAACTCACTATCAAATTGTAAAGATTCTAGCGAGACAAATTTGCTAACCAATACACCAGGTCCAGTTGACCACCCTAGCAAGAAAGTGGAAAACAGCAAATAACACACATAACAAGCTTGTGTAAATGGTTTGCAGAAGGAAGTAGAAAGACAAATTTTACTAAGAGCTACAAGTCACTTCTGCCTTAAACCAAGTTTTTAAAGTTTATTACGTACAAAAAATACGAAATTCTTTGTACGAAAATTAGCACATGTACGCGCTTACAAATTTTGACCTGCCATAGCCATGTGGCGACGTTCTAGCTTAAATTCGATTAGGTGATTGTAAAGAAAACTTGTATTCAAATCAGGAAAATATATATAACAGAAGAAAATAATAATAATAATAATAATACCATTAAAAAAATAGTGCTTTTACAATATATGCTACAGGTTCTGCACTAACTTAATTCAAGATTTACCGGGGTTTTATACTCGTTATTAATGGTAACCTACTGCAGGAAAATCTTCTAACCAGTCAGTCATCTCTCTTTCGAGACATGATCCCCCAAGCGTGTATTACGTATGGCACTTAACTGACTGACTCAATATTTTTAGACTGGTGTATTTGAACGTGTTTTGAAATCAGGTATGACTGTGTGTAGATGGAAAATAGAGAATAACCAGTCCACATGGAACGAAGTCATGAGAACAAAACAGAAGAATATGGCGATTGACAGAATCACTGCTCTATCATAACTTCCTCAGTAGGACTAGCATGGAATTAAACACCATACGGGAACCTTTGATTTGAAAAATGCAGAAATAGATGCTAAATTCTAAGATTCTACCATCTAATTAAAGTGTTGTATACAGTTTTACTTATAATAATAAGCATTTACTTGCTTCGCTATGTTGCAGACTGAACATCAACATCAGATATTTATGTTAATTTTACGAATTTACTCTTCCATGCTATCTCAGTGCACGTTGAAAGAGAGCGTTTAAAAATTTCCTGCAGTAGGTTGACAATTCTTACTGCGGTAGACTGGTTGCCAACCAAGACTATAGAACCCAGTATGTCTTGCTATTGACCCATAGCTGGAGGAAGAAAGAAATGGATTCGTACTTTTCCCATGTAAGTGAATGTAATGAACTCGACTGGAACTCGAACTCAGCTCTCCGATTCCTCGATCCGAGCCACCATCCATTATTCTACCACGCAGTTTTACTTGCTTGTCGTAGGCTGTGAAATGTAGGGACCGATTCAAAGGAACTGACAAAAACAGTTAAAATGTTAATATTTAGTATCTCCTTTATAGACAGTGTGATGAGAACAATCTGACCCAGAGGATTGAATAAAGAGTTGGCTTCAAAATTCTAAGAACAGACACCTGAATTGATTTTCTTCTTTCGTAAAAAGATTTTGTTTTCTCGCAAATTAGACCTAATTTGCATTCACTTAGCCGCGAATACCTTTGGAGAATTATTAATCCATCGCATCTCCCTCCAGTTATGGGTTAACTAGCTGGAGAGATTGGGTTCTATAGCCTTGATTGGCAACCAGTTTACTGTAGGAAAATCTCCTGCCCAGTCAGTCATGTCTCTTTCGAGACATTATCGCCCAAGTGTGTATCACGCGTGGCACTTAACTGGCTGACACCTGACTAGCAGTGAAGAATGGATCGGTCGAAATAGTCTATTAACATTAACTATACAAAAAAGGAATTTGAACCCCCGATCAATGTTGAATGTGAAAATACTAGTTTTAAAAGAAAAACTGAGTATAATGTGATAATTCTTAATCTGAGAACTGCGGAGAGAAATCATGATGTTATAAAATCATAAGGTTTGATTTTACTTGTATTTTAATACTTTTTAAAGTCTACAATATCTACTGTACGCCAATATTCACCAAATATCGATTCTAGATTAATACACGCATTAACGAATCAATACTAAATTCGAAACTAGAAAACTATTCAAAAACTGTTCTACTAGAAATAATTATCGTAGACGTTGCAATAATATTATGATACTAGTACAACTACGGTATAATTCCATCTCTTCTTCAACCCAACCAATCTAGGGATTAATAACTTAATTTTTTATCTATATTTCTGAGATAAGGTATTGTAATTATTTACATTGTTCGAACTGTTGGCTTCATCTTTGTTGCCATATTGATGACATTTCGACCGTTGTACGCTCCGATCTTCTTCAGGTGATTAGAATTTTGAACTGAATCCTTTATTTCGATCACTAGGGTAGATTGTTCTCGTTCCATATGTAATGCCAACTCCGGATGTTTTAGTTATCTCCATTTAGCTCACTCAACTTTCTATGTTTTTTGTTTATCACTGCTGTAGCCAGGTGTTGAACTCACAACTCTTTTAAGCAAGTCACTGGATCCAACACTTATCCACTGGGACAGGTGTCCTCAAGGACACATGGCTCAGAGAGATCCACAGAGGATCTACAAGGAAAAAGAAACAACAGATACTATCAGTAATCAAAACAGTACTAATTGCAACTGTAATATCGATTTCACTATCAAAATAATCAAATAAAAAAAATCTGTCCTTTCTTGTGACTGACTACCACTCGCCAACTGCATGAAAAACTATTTACCCAGATTTTTTTTTAGAGGTGGGTGGCGCTAGAGAAATGACATTCATTCCTCTACACAAATGTATTGTATACAAGCACTCTACCATGAAATAACAGTTAACATTTGAGTGTATGAAATCACTACAACTGAATGAATTCGATCATTACTCAATGTCTGACATTTATGTCCTTGTACTAGATTCAAGTGAAATAAATACCGACAGACAAGTTGACATATTGACGTTTGAAAGACATTTGAAATTTAAGGATGAACTATTGCATGGATAAATAAAGCAGTTTGGTCAAAATAAGTAAATTTAGTAATATCTCGACTATTTCTCCAGATAAGTTTCCACTGGAAAACAGACTTGTCAGACTACCTGACTCCGGGCGGAAAGGAAGCCAGACGAGGCTATGCCGAAGGGAAGAATCTCGCCTGAGGAAAAGTAGACAACGCAGGGTCTTATGCGGGTGTCTACGTGGAATTTTCACCCGTGTGTATGAGCTTGGAAATTATACGTTAAAAACTAACCTTGTGTTGCACCCTGCCTCAGTGGGAAAGACATTGATAAATCTCCAGATACGTTACTAAACATTGCAGCGCAACATGGAGTCTATATAAAATATAATACGAACAACATTTATTTATTTGTTACAATGGTGCTAACCATGCACAAAGCCCGGGGGTCACTCGAAGTGGACGATTACAGAGTAAAAGGCACAGCTTATGTGGATACGTGGGGAAGATAGTGGTTAACCGTAGACTTGAATAGGTTAACATTGCAATGACCGGAGAAGCACTCTCTTAGGAGTCAGTTCCAAAAAGTAGTGGTTCATGAAAAGAAGCTGCACGAGTGGAATTTCCATCTCACAAATGGTATACGAAAGAAATCAGGATGGTTTGCTACAATGGGCGTGGTATGGCGGGTCTTATTCGTGAAGGTTAGCATTAGCGGAACTAAATAGTGTAGTTCATCTGAATACTTTCCATGGAAATAGCAATAGAGCAGACATTTCGTTTGTGAGATAGGGGTTGTAAAGTGGAAAATAATTCGTCATTGACTTGAACGCTTAGACGCTTTTGAACTACCGAGTGTGGGAAGCGAAAACTGGACACTTCCTGCAGTACTCCACCTTCGGCCTGATCTGTCTCTAGTAAAGATAGAGGATAACAGAAGCTCGACGGTACTTGCTGATATACGTAAAATAACAGAGAACGAATGTTTATATATATTTTACATTGATTTACAAGGCCCTGTACAAGGCCCAAGAGCTACTTTTTATTATTTGGTAGTATTCAGTAACATATTGACTACTAAACACAAGATAGCATATATACCGCCAACCACGAGCTAATAAATACTATCTGCATAGATACACACTTAAAGAAATTGGCATATTTCTTGAAGAAATTCTTTCATCCTCTTCCCACATGATAAAGGTCTAATTTCTGACACTGATTGCTTTTTTTGTTCTTTTAACAATTTTATGGCACTGATCTTGCTACCCAAATCGGCTCGGAACAAGAAATTGGTGAGCTTAGTTCGAATTCGAGTTGAATTCTCTGCATTTACTTACGCGCAAATACCATTGGGAAAGGTATTAATCCGTCTCTTCCCTCCAGTTATAGGTTAAATAACAGGACGGATTGGGTTCTATAACCCTGGCTGGCAACCAGTCTACTACAGAAATTACTGGCAACCTATTGCAGGATAATCTTTTTTTCCAGACATCAACCTCTATGGATGCTCAGGCGTGTATCATATATGGCACTTAACTGACTGACTGATAGATTGAGTAAACCATAAGAAATCTGCGTGTCATTGTAGAGAGTTTAGTCGTAAAGATTTTCGAAAGAAATTTTTCAACACAAAGATGAAAAAGTTTGTAAAAGCCGTTAATAAATAAAATGATTAAAATTTTAAAAAATCCCTTTGAGCACGCCTCGCCGCATTCATTATTAAAGAAAGTAGATTGTAATCTATATAAATAAAACTGAAAATGTGTGTCTGTGTGTGTGTATCCGTGTATGTATCCTCACTGATTATCCCTGATTTCTATTAAGATAAACTTCCACATTTTTTATCCGATTCGTTTCAAGACGTACACCTCCATTGTAAATTTATTATTCTACACAACAAAGACAAAGAAATTGCGCGCGACTTTTCAGTCAATCTGTCTTAATTTCTTATTTTCAAGTATTTTTTGGTTAATGTTAAGTTCAACACAGTAACTTTTACATGGAGAATAAATCTTTCAAAAAATACAAGGGTTATCTTTCGTATTTAATATCCGCAGATGTGGGTCGTATAAAAATGAGAATTCTTACTCTTCTCATTCCTTGCAACGCCGGGTACTTACTGCAAGTAATAACTATTATTATTGTAATATATAAGGTTTCTGAATTAGCCACTTCCAAATTTTACGTCATTGGAAAATAATCGATCTTAGCCGAGATATCGAGAAAAATATATTTATCACACCTTTCTATTGGCGCACCCATTAAATGAAATACCATCAATTTTTGTAACATATTTTAAAAAACTGATTCAAATCACCCTCTCAAAATTACGTCGATTTTTATTCTTACTGCAACAACTTAATAATACACAATCACACCAAGTTTTATAAAATAAAGAACCGACCAAAAGAACGAATACATTATAAAATTATTTTTTTTATGTCTGTCCTTTCAGAACAAAGGCGAATACGGCTTTTTGCAGTCTCCTTTTTTTTTCTTTTTTTTTTTATCTGTGAATTGTCATTACTTTGTAGGAATAATAGAGTGGTTTCTCGTTACCTTCTTCACGGTCTTAAATTCAATGTAGTCCTTCTTATAGAGCGGTTGTTAGGTAGCCCAGTCTACCCTACTATTTAATCCATAGCAAGGGATGAAGAAAAATAAATTTCTGTTATTTCAAAAGATATTTGTGCAACAGACGAGGATTTAATTTGAACTCGGTTCACTAATTATACATTTTGCGGTGAAAACCATTACACTAACCACACAGTTATAAATAAAAAGATAAAAGCAGGCAACCGTTTATAGTACCCACATTTTTTCTAAATACCTCTCTTTCTCGAACATCAGCATTTTTTCTAATTACCACTATCTCGAAACATTTGCATTTTTTCCTAATTACCTCTCTATCTCGAAACATTTGCATTTTTTTCTAATTACCTCTCTCTATCTCGAAACATTTGCATTTTTTCAAATTACCTCTATCTTGAAACACCTGTATTTTCTAATTACCTCTCTATCTCGAAACATCTGCATTTTTTTTCTAATTACCTCTCTCTCTCGAAACATCTGCATTTTTTTAAATTACCTCTCTTTATCTCGAAACATTTGCATTTTTTTAAATTACCTCTCTTTATCTCGAAACATTTGCATTTTTTTCTAATTACCTCTCTCTAACTCGAAACATCTGGATTTTTTCTAATTACCTCTCTATATCTCGAAACGTCTGCAGCACACTGATTTTTTTTTTGTAAATAATCTACCCTTCTGTACTAAATACTAATTCCATCAGAAATAATCTTGCTAGGGAGAATTTTTCAAATTACAAAATGAGTGAGCCGGGTTAAATAAATGTTGCACCGGTAGCTTTCACTCGCTCAGTTCAAGGTATTCTCAGCATACCTCTGTAGCACTACATTTCACATATCTCTTCGTCATCTATGAAGGTATTCTGCAGCATTCAATGTTACAATTCTGAAATGGGGACATGTAACCGTAAGTCCTATGCTAATAGTTTCTTCACTCACACTTCTCGCTTGTGGGACTTTCTTCCGACTTTTGCTTCCCAGTCGAATTTGATCTTCAAAAATTTAAATGCAATAGCAATCGTTATCTTCTCTTTTCTTA
Organism: Ascarosepion bandense; assembly: GCA_037127315.1. Classification (NCBI taxonomy): domain Eukaryota; kingdom Metazoa; phylum Mollusca; class Cephalopoda; order Sepiida; family Sepiidae; genus Ascarosepion; species Ascarosepion bandense. The sequence goes on along the minus strand of JBBBDQ010001100.1, from coordinate 2,520,508 downwards.
ATTCCCGTTCTTGTATAGTTCCCGTTCCTTAAAGTTTTTTTCCCGTTATTTTCTAACACTCAGTAATCTCTTGCATCTTAGTTGCTTTATTGCCTTACTTGTGGTGAAATGATTTTTAAAAATGTATGAAAACCGATATTTTAGCGCTATAAAAAAAGAACAGGGCTATCGGTGAACATTACTATGTGGCATCAAGAGACGAACTTGATAAGCTGATTTAAAAAAATGATAGGAACACTGAAAATATTGTGACACCTATCATTTTAGAAATATAAAATGTCGTTGAAAGGCAAAAAAAGATGGAATAGATTATTTATTGTGTGATAGCTAATTTCGAGAGTTATTAAAATTGCACGAAGTGACTTCATTTATGGTGATTTTCAAACCGTAGTTTAAATGTGGCATAAAGCCAAAAGTGTGGGGCAGCCAGTGAGGATCGAACTCGCTATTCAGGCGTAATTGATATAGTAAGACAAGCTTGTTAACCATTACAGAACGTCGATATACTCTAAAATCATTTTCTAAGTGTAGCTTAGACATCACACAAGGTCGAAAGTATGGCATACCCAGTGAGGATCGAACTCACTACTCAGTCGTAACTGATCTAGCGAGACAAGCTTGCTAACCACGTCGAAGTGCTCTAATGTTTTCCTAAATACAAGGCCGAAAGTATGGGGGCCCCCAGTGTGGATCGAACTCACAAGATTGTAATTGATCTAGAGCGAAAAACTTGCTAACCACTGCACCACGAATAAGTGCCAATATCGCTACATATATGTATTTATTCTCATCCGAATGATGTATCATTCAAAATTTTTTGTTTTATACGAAAGTTGAACAAATACAAGGCTCGAGAGCCATTCAAGATAGTGAGTAACTGATTGAAGTGTGCAATATAAATATGAGAGTAGACATTACAAGAATTAAAAGGATTGAACATTGACTTGAAGAGGTTAAGATCATAGTGTGTCCCCGTCAGAATGTGTTCAACAACGTAGCTATTTCGGGGGTTGGGACTGAGTAAGGCTCTCTGCTTATTGGAATACGAAGATGGGGACGATTCGATTCCGTGGAGTTATCTTGGCGTGTCCTGAATATGATGATAAATTACATTTGGCAGCAAGGCCTTTGATTGAAAGATTAGAAGATCTGCGGAGCGCGGAATCACAGTTTAATTGTTGTTGTTTCTAGATCCACCCTAACACGAGGTGGTAGCACCTGTTAGGATCGCAGCTATGCGCAAATAGCGGACCCCACAAAAAACTAACATATAAAATTATAAAAATAATTTTTTTTAATAAAAAATTGCCAACAATACCTATTTATAGTGAAATTATCAATAGTATCTATTTATACGAAATTAACCAACAATAAAACTTTGAAGCAATACATTTTATAGTAGAATTACCAATAATACATTTTGTAACAAAATGACCAACAATACATTTTATCCGTAGTGAATCTAATTCAAACTTAGATTTCAGCATTAAATAAATCCATAGAGGTTGATATGCCACTAAACAAGATTCAATCAACCAATCCTAGTTGTAAAGGTCTGAACCGATGGAACTAAAGATCAAATCTGCTATTCGAGAATTGTCCATGATTATCATGTATAACCCTACTTCATGTATATTACAACACTTTTTTTTACATGTTTTTTTAGAAAATGTTACCCCCCACACTTAATTTCGTGAAATTTCGCACAGAACCTTATTTATTGAAATTATTTTTTTTGTTAAAAGTAGAAGTCATTGGAGATTGTAAATCACCTACTTTTTTTCCAAATTTGTACTATTTAACTGAAAATCTGATCTGAATTGAAAAATAATGAATCCAATAAAATTATGACATTACTTAATTAGAAAAGCTTTTAATTGTTTTTGTAAATAGGCAATATTAAGAACATTACTGTCTGAAGAAATAACGTTTTTCTGATGAATAATGAATTGTTACAAGAATTTTTTCATTTGTTTTATATTTTAATTATAATAAGTTATAATAGTTCAAAAATCTTGTAAAATTCTATATTGGGGTATTTATTAGATGTGATATAGTAATTAAGTGGAAACGAAATTTACGAGTCCAAAATGCAAAGATTAATAAACGTAGATACGCTATCTATTTTTAAAATATTTTTTTATTTTGTATTTTTTTACCTTATTTTCATGTATGGTAGACTGAAATTGCCATTATTATGAAAAGTTACGTAATTTAAGAGTTTTGTCCCTTCACTTAGATTTATAAAAATTGTCATTTATAGTCATGGGTAGCAGCTGTCATCGCTTCGTCATTCAGCAGCCCGTCAAACGTTCGATCAGATGAACACGACTAATCGTTAAAAATTTGTTGTATATTACTTTTTTATGCTATAAGTAAATAATAATTCTTTAAAATCGGATTAATTTAACATTCAATCTTCTAATTTTACTAAAAGTGTCAGAAATCTTGAAATATTTTTTAAATCGATGAATTTTTGTTTCTTTACAAATTTCTTAAAATTAAGAAAATGGCCGCTTTTAAGAAAATTTTAAGAAATCGAAATTAAATGTGACATTCCAATTTATATAATTTCAATCTGAAATACGCCAGACTTTTTTACTTAATGGAAGTAATAAATTTAATCATTAAGCTTTTAATTAAATCTAAAATAAAATCTTCAAGAATGTTTTTCCATTTTAAACTTAGGTATCGAAAATTTATGCCGAAATATTGGAGGTACCTACATGATAATTCTCCACGCCAGAAATTCAGAAAATATATATTTCTACGTTTATCAAAGCAGAAATACTGTAATGAATCACCTCTGGACACGTTATTGCTATAATGATAAACAATGCTTTAAAGTCGTGAACTATTATATAACTACTGCTTTTATAGTTATAGATTAACCGGTGTTACACCTGGTTCACAATCCACCCACTTCTATTGAACAGGTTAAGAGGCTCATCCCTTGTTCCCTGTTCAGGATGTGGTTTCCGGCTTTCTCTTTTCCAATCTTTTCACTATTACATTAGTGGTGTTACCGCCTTGCACGGGGTGATACGATTAAAAAAAAAAATAATAATTCTTTGCGTCGCTCCAATGAACGAATAAATGCAAACTGTATAGACATAGAGTGACTTTACAAATCGCAGAATTTGTTTTCTTTCTGCTCAACTTAAAAGAGAAAAGCAACAATTTTAACCAACTGAAAGAGAAATTATATTTTATTTTAATTGAGACTGTTAGTGAAAGTGAGTTTGAATGAGTGAAAGAGAGAGTGGGAGAAAGAGACACCTCGTTTAGTAACTTTTACTGGGGTTATCAGTGACCTTCAACCAGCTGAAAAAAAAGATTATATTTGTGTGAGAGTGAGTTTGAGAGACCATATGTGAGAAAAATTGAAAGAGAGAAAGTGGGAGTGAGAGAAAGTGAAATAAAGAGAGTAAAAGTGAGAGAGTGAAAAAAAGAGAAAATTCTCATTTAGTAACTTTTATTCTCATCATTCAAAACAATGGCATTTTTCCAAAGTGGTTGTCGGCCGACAGCGTAAAGAATGTTCAGAGGACATAATTTGTATTCTAGAAAGTGACAAAAAAAAAAACAAAAAAAAAACAAAACAAAAAAAACATCAACGGAAAAGTGGCATCAAATATTTTTCGGTGTCAACGTTTTTGCTAGACAGACAGTGACATCGAAATCTTCTAGAATACTTTTCAAAAATCGTTTTTCGTTTATGACCCCCAAACATAGCAAAGGTTTGTTCACTAACAGTGGCACAACATTGCGACTAGATTCTTGAATGAAAATTTGTCACCATTTTGCAAAATATCTTTTTAAAGTGTTTAACTCTGCCTTTTCTGTCATTTTAACTAAGTAAAATTTATTAAAAATGAAAAATAAAAAACAAAATTTGAAGAAGCATAAAAGTAATAACATTGTTAACAGCAGTCATTAATCCAACCCCTAAAAATAATAATAAAAAAAGATCAAATCAATAAGTAATAATTAATCCTAAAATATGTTTATAAAATGGCGGAAATTTTCTCTATAGGTTATAAAATTCAGTGTCGTGTTGTGTCGTATACACCTGAAATATTTCGTCAAATTTGATTATATTTAATTACTAAACACCAAAATTGTGAAAATATACTTCAGAGTCAATACACACACTTTGTTCGATTTATTTGGATAATTCTATACAAATTTTGATCTTTTGTAACAATAATGTCGTTTTCCTTATGATAGTATGATATATTACAAGAGATATCAAAGATATATAAACATTTGTTGTATACAACTAATGATTGCTATGCTTTTTTTCTCAGAACTTTTTTGTGTTTATGTGCAATTTAAAGATTTTTCATGTAAACACACGTTTTATTAATATTTGTCTTGAAAAACAAACCATTGTGAAGAAATGTGCATTATTAATTATTAATGTGTCACAAGAATAGAGCCGAGTAGGTCGTTGAGATAAACCTAAAACGAAGATCAAGGAGAAAGAGAAGGGTGCAGAGAGGAAGAAAGAGAGGAACGCAGGGGAGAAAAAAATAGAAAGAAAGAGGAGGTAAGAAATAGAGAAAAGAGGCGTAGATAACTCAATATGAAGAAGAGAAAGAGAAAGAGTGATAAGAATAAAGAGAGAAAAAAGAAGAATGCGAAAGAAGAGGAAGAGGATGTGAGGGTAACGGGAGAAAGAAAAGAGAATAAAAGGAGAGAAGATAGTAAACGGAGAATGAAAGGGTAACCGCAGAAAAAAAAAAGAGTAAGCAGAGAAAGAAAGGTGGGTAAACGGAAGAAAGAAAAGATTTTAAGGTAAAAGATTAGGGTAACGGGAGAAAGAAAAAAGGCCAACAGGAGAAAAAAAAAGGGGGGGGCAACGGGAGAAATAGAAAAGTTTAAGGTAAGACAATAGAGTAACAGAAGGCTAACGGAAAAAGAAAAGGGAATCACCGAAGAAAAAAGAGGGTAACGGGAGAAAGAGAAGGGAGTAGAGGGAGAAAGAGAAGAGAGTAGAGGGAGAAAGAGAACAGAGTAGAGGGAGAAAGAGAACAGAGTAGAGGGAGAAAGAGAACAGAGTAGAGGGAGAAAGAGAACAGAGTAGAGGGAGAAAGAGAACAGAGTAGAGGGAGAAAGAGAACAGAGTAGAGGGAGAAAGAGAACAGAGTAGAGGGAGAAAGAGAACAGACTAACCGGCGAAAGAAAAGAGAGTAACGCAAAAAGAAGAGTGAATTTTGTTTAAAGGCATATCAACCTCTGTGGATTATTTCATGCCAAAAAGGTGAGGTTTTAACTTTTTTTTTTTTTATTACAGAGAAAAAGATAATTTAGTTAGATTTTGATGAAAGGCTTTTTATTTATTTTTATTTTTTTTAGAAACCTCAAGATATCTTCTGGTTTTGTATTTTTAAAAAGGTCCTTCAAATTACTTGTCTGGTAGTGTTTTAACCGAGTTTGTCTGAAACTGTTAGTTTAAGAGAATGTGTTTAAATGTGAAGGATACATTGCACATAGGGCATATTAGAGTGTCTTCTCTTTTTAGAAGTTGTGAGTGGGTGATATGGGTGTGACCAGTGCGAAGTCTGGAAAGTATCTTCTTCCTTTCTGTAACCTGCCGTCCACTCACCGATGATGCCTTGTATATGATGGAGCTTGTTTTGAGCATCCCATGATTTTTGCCATTTGATATGTATGAATTTGTTAATAGTTGATTTTAGATCAGTGTATGGGATTTTTGTTTTGGATAGGTTCGTTAGGAGTGCTTTTTTTTTACAGCTTTGTCTACCCTTTCATTTCCGCATATTACCAATATGGCTTGGTATCGAGCTGAGGATGATACTATTATTTTTGGAAAGAGTGTTCATTTTGTTTAAGAGTTTTGTGATGAGAGGGTTTGATGCATTTTTGTTCAGTAGTGCTAGGAGGTCTGATTTGGAATCTGAGTAGATAATAAATTTAAAAGATTTGTAGTTAGGAATAATGTTCGTGGTAAGGTCAATAACTGTGACTTTTGCACTATAGATTGATGATTCATGTGGGAGATTTTTTAGTGATTCTTGGTTTTGGAAGATAGCAGCACAACCAACTTTCTTTACCTGTTTAGACCCATCCGTGTAGATGCAGTGATGGTCTGGGAAGTTATTTGGGATGTTAAGGAATTTCTCTTGGAAAGTGATGGCGTGTGTTTTGGTTTTAGTTATACTATGGTTATACTATAAGTTTTACTAGTAATTCCATTAATCTTTTGAGTTCTTTTATTAGGTTTATCATTTCGTGGTGGACCATTGCTTGGGTTTGAATTTGGTTGCTGCTAAGTTTGGTTATCTTTGCATACGTTGTTCCTGTGGAGTCTTCCAAAATTTTCCTTGCTTCTTGGTATAATATATTTTTGTGTGTTTTATTTCTGGTATTTTTTTTCCAGACTTCACACTCTTTTGAGTCAGCTGCATGATTTTGTTTGCAGTTTGGGCAATTCTGTGGTTTTTCACAGTTCATATGGTTTGTTCCACTTTCTTCACACCTTTTACAGACTGAAGGCCTGGTGCATCTTTCTTTGTGGTAGCCAAATCTTTGGCAAGTGTGACATCTGAGTGGATTTGGGATACATAAATTTACTTTTATTATAGTACATCCTATCTTCCCCTCGGTAAGTGTTCTTAGAGTGTTGAAAGTGAGTATGTGTGTTAGTTTGTATTATTTTATTGTTCTTTCTAAAAGAGATTGTGCTGGCGTAAATGACACCTTGTGTCCAGTGGTTGGTTTTTATCTCATCTAGGGTGTAAAGAGAGAGATTGTGGGGTATTTGATTTTTTGCTTGCTTTTTTTTGGGGGGGGGGGAATCCATAGAAGTTTTTTAATGAATTCACTGACTGCGCTCCCCACCCACCACCGAGACATAATGGAAAATATCAAGGGGAAACCCATTCGCCTTGGTAAATCAGGGTTACATAGTATATTCACACTGAGGAAAAGAAACCAATAATTTGAAATCACTAGGTTTTCATTTCCAAGATGACTACTCACCTAGTGTTGTATTTATAAAAGGAAACATCAAACTACAAGAACCAAGAGAAGGAGAGATTATCATAAATATGTTATAGACAAGCAGACAAAAATATCCGAAAAAGTTTCCAAATCTACGTTACGCAACAAAACAACAAAGATCGCGAATTCATGACAAAATGGCAAACTATGTGATAACGTGGAAATTCGTTGATGATTAGAATTATTTTCAAGCTGTAAAAAAAGGTATACTATAAAAAGAAAAATCAAGTTTTATCAATACAAGAATAAAATTATACTTTGCTAGTTATATTTACAAAGATATTTAACGTTGTAGAGTAACGCGAAAGAAAAGCGTTATGATTTTGCATTCTTTTGTTAAAAAAAAAATTGCTTTTATAAACACATGGCCCATCGCAACTCAAATTTACCATTACATTTTTTTTTCGCATTTTAGATGATCCTGTTGTGAAGAACAAAGCCAGAATAAACTTGTGCGGGGCCTGTAGCATATGTCATGACGGGGCTCTAAAAAAAAAAAAATAAATAAATAAATCTAGGTCGTCTGTTAGCCATCATAGGGGTTTCGGTTGCGTATATTGCGAAGACACAAGGCGCTACACTGTGTTCCAACTGTTTTCATCTGACTCGGAATAATTAGGTCTCATCATAAAAATAATACCCATAGATATTAAATTATTACTAACATAGCGATCAAGATTTTAAATAGGCAAATATTTGACTTTTATTAACAAACCCAGATAAATATGAGGTAAATCATTCTAACGAGAGGTTTTAGTTGACGGCTTCGATATAGTCTGGAAGCTAATGGCCACCCTTTTAAGCATCGCTTGTGATTGCCGAGTCTAAAGGTAAGTTGTGTTAATCTCATGACGTATGAATAAATTTAGTATTCAGTCAATTAATTGTCATAGGTGATACTCGCTTGTCTCACGTCTCTTTCCAGACATGACTGACTGGACAGAATATTTTCCTGCAGTAGGTTGCCATTACTTTCTACGGTAAACTGGTTGCCGATCAAGGTTACAGAATCCAATCTGTTCTACTATTTAACACATAGCTGGAGAAAGAAAAGATGGATCAATACCATTCTCAAAGGTGTTTGCGCGTAAGTGAATGCAACGAATTCAACTGGAATTCGAACTCGGACCTCCGATTCCTCTTTCCGAACCTATATCCACTGCACGCACATTAAGTATTACTATATATATAGCCGTATCTGACTACCGGGCACGGGTCCGGGCCGATTCGTGCAAGGAAAAATGTCTTCGTCAGAAATCAAACTAAACAATTCACGAAGAAAGAAAGAAAGAAAACATCCGAATGAACGCAGTAAAAATCTATTTGTTTATTTATTAATTTTGGGAGAAAAGACTGGTTATATACTCAGAAAGTCCGAACCCGATTTCCTGCTTTCGTTCACGTTCTGTGCCTAATTTCAATTGGAATAGCCGAAAAAATCCGCAAAAATCATAGTTTCTGGAAACGGATGACGTCATCACATTGTCAACTAATAAATCCGGGCAATTTTGTCTGTGCCCGGTGTTTTTTTTAGCATCAGCTACGGCCCTATATATATATATATATATATATATATATATACACGTTTTTACTTTCTTGAAGTATGTATACATCTTTTTTGTTTGTTTTTTTAGTGGACTGTATTTTTTCCCCATTCAGTTGTATTCTTATGACAACTTTTCTCGCATGGAAATACACGCACGTAATCCGATCCCATTACATAGTAATAATGCGTGCTGTCATTAAAACGTGTGATATTGTTCAAAACCGCGTGCCTTTATTAGATTGATGACGGTCAGCTGTCAAAATAGTTATGTTCTTTGACAATTTCGTCGCTAATGATTAATAAATCCTACTTTCTCTCTCTTTTTTTTTCTTGATAATTATTCTCTTTTTCTGCCACCCCCATCCTGTTTCTCCCAAATAAAAGGTTTCTCTTTTTCAAAAATAAATAATCAATGAGGTTAGAGTATAAAAGGTAAATGGAATTTTTAAAATATTTAAAAATTTTCAACAAGAAACCATTTATCTTTGAATGCTCACATCATAAATTAATAAGTAAGAGAAAACTTCATGAATATTTAATAAAAAGAGTTGTTGGTTGCTTGGAATAAGAATGCCCTGGGTAGAGTCTAACAATATATATATATATATATATATATATATCCTGATCTGTCTATTTAAAACTTAAATATATCTTTTTTGTGCCGCTCTATTCTTTACCTTTTATTCATAGTTCAGTTTTTCTTAGCTAAATGTTCATTCAATACAAGGCCCAAGAGCCACTCAAGTGTTATTGAATGAGATTATTGTATGGGTGTAAGAGGAGGAATTAAGTGTAGATTATGTAGGATAGATATGGGTCGATCCTTAGTTTGGTTAAGATTGTAGTAATCAGGGAAGCCCCCATTTGGGCTGTCGGTTTCACTAAGTGGAAACAGATTTCTGTGTGGAACTTCTTCCACAAATCGAATGAGGATAATTCGACACTGTGTACGTGGAATGGCCGAGCGAATGAATGTAGCTCGTCTGAACATTTTCCATGAAAATAAGAACAATCCTGAATGGACATACCATTAAAAAGAATTTAAAAAATGAAACAACGCACACATTGATATTTTTTATTCTGATTTAATTACCGAGTTCAGTAGTAAATATATCAATGACTCAGCGCTTGGTTATCATTGGAGCTCATGCCAAGCATGTGAAATGTCCCGGCCTCGCACACCTCGACGTCTTCAAATTGGTGGTCTTCAGTAAAATTAGCGACACTCTTATTGGGAAAACTGAACGTCCTAATGTTTGGATGCTCGCAAATGTTTCTCCAACGTCTTACTGAATTAATCATTACTATCTCTGACAGAAATTCCGTTCAACTGACTAAATAATCTCTGATCATACGAACGCTGTCTTTTGTCTTTATTTTATTCCATGCAACTTCAGGACTTAGGGAATCATGGTTCTCCACACGGCTTTGTGGGTGATGAATTGCAACCTTTATTCCATAGCCAAAACATCGGTAGCCCTTCACGACTATATCGCTATTACCATGACAGATATTTAGACAAGTTACATTCCCTAGTTCCACCAGATCAGACCTTTCACAGCTAGGAACCACCATGCTGTATCGACAGTGGCAAACCATTTTCCCCCTTTGTGTTTCCTTGATAAAAAGCAAGTTCCACTTTGACAGCTTCTTTCTCTAAGTTTTTTACTTTGTGGAACAAACTCTTGAGAAAATGTTCCCCTAACTACAATCTTGATCTCTTTAAGTCAACCGATATCTATCGTACTTGTTCTTATAATACTCTTACGTCCCCCACCCTTGCAATCTCACTCAGTAAACCTCTAACCTGAGTTCCCCTTGGGCCTTGTATTAAATGAAGTATCAGTAAAAAAAAAAAAGATAAAACCTCTTCTAGGATTTGTGAATTGCCAAGCATTCTTATGATTTTAATATGCTTTCTATAACACCCCCCCCCCACATTATATATATATATATATATATATATATATATATATATATATATAGGGTCCTGGGTATGACAATTGTGAAGAGCATGGAACCACTTTTTAATTGCTGCTGTTCTCAGGTCTACCTTGACCCGGCTGTTGGCAAATAGTTTATCCTCAAACTGGGGTTAAAACACTATGAAAGTATAAAAATAGACTTTTATAATACAAAATTCCAGGAATACATTTTTTGAAGGAAAAAAATATTACCCGCAAAAAAAAAAAAAAAAAATTACCGGCAATACATTTTTGAAGGAAAAAATATTGCCAGCAATACATTTTTGAAGGAAAAATATTGCCAGCAATACAGTTTTGAAGGAAAAAATATTGCCAGCAATACATTATTGGAAAAATACATACCAGCAATCCATCTAACCCTCGCAAAAACCACTTTACAAAAATACGTCAAAGAAAGCTGATCTAGAAACTTATTCCTTATAAAAAATATTTATTCTATTCATAGAAATCTATTATAAAAATCTTGTCAGCATTAGTAATCCATTGAGGTTGATATGCTGTAAAACAAACCATGTATATAGGGTGCTCCAAAAATAGCTGGGCACTAGGTGGAATAGGTTTGTGTATCGGATAAATTTACAAGATGGAGCCCCTCCACATTATTCAAGAGCAGTCCGTGAATATCTTGATAAAGCATTTCCTAATAAATAGATTGGCCGAAGAGGTTCAATTGATTGGTCAGCACATTCACTTGACCCTCGTGGATTACTTCTTTTAGAGGGTACTCAAGTTTATAGCCGAAAGCCAAGAAGTGTTGGCGATTTGAACAATCCCACAGAGATGCCTTTCAAGAAATTAATGCACAAAAAGACTCATGCAAAAAGGTTTGTAGAAACGTCAGGGATAGACTTCAAAGCTGTGTAAATTGTGATGGACAAGAGTCTGAGTTGATAAAATTTAAGCGCTTTTGTAGTTTTGTAATTGTCAATGTAATAATTGCACTAGTAAAAATAATAGTACAAGTAATTTCAAAATAAATGTTATCATTTACTGTCCACTTATTTTGAACTATATATATATATATATATATATATATATATATATATATATATATAGTTTACTGTCATTTACTGTCCACTTATTTTGAACTATATATATATATATACTTCGCCGTGCGCCGATAGTTTAAAGATAGAATCTCTGACTGATGCAAAATATGATAAATTAAAATTTTAAGGTATGCTATATTTACAGGTCAATATCAGGAATAGAACGTATGTAAATAGAAAAGTGAACATTAAAGTCAACACCCTGAGTCACCATTTTGTTTCATGCTTATGCACAATCGTCAGACCATCACACACACACACACACACACACACACACACACACACACACACACACACACACCATATATCACTGAGATTGTCTACAATACTTTTAAAAACTTTGGGGAAACATACGTCAGCATTAACTTTGTTTAAGTTATTGAGTTTAATATTTACGGTAGACGCTGTTAAATGTATAATTCAAGAAAGATTCCAAAAATACTTATTGCCATAGTTTGTGTTGTCACAGATCCTGTCTCAGCAATCCGACGATAAACAAAGCAAAGGTTGGATGACTCGGTTGCCTACGATCTGAAAACGCAATTTGAAGGAGCCGTGCAGGCTCGCGTCCATTATGATTTATGCAGCCTTATATAAAAATCATCTCTTCCTGCTCACGATATGAATATCCTGCCATTGTTAAACGGGACACTTCTATGTTAATTCGTTACAACACACGTCAAACGCTGAAGACAAACTAGCCATAAACGTACGTGAAGGATAAATGTAACCTGGTCTTCATGAGAACACATCGCCATTATCGTAAACTTTCTTTAAACTTAACTCAAAAACAAAGGATTTCATATGGACTTTTGTCCTTATTTTGGTGGGAGGAATCCCCCCACCCCAAATTTATCATACCAAATATATATATATATATATATATATATATATATATACCACGTCTCCCCACTGAGATGTGATGTAACACAAGGTCGAGTTTATTGTGGGAACCCAAACGCGTACGATCGGCCAGAGCCCAAAAATAGCCCAGCCCCTGCAACCGTCGGTTGCGCTGGACTCGGTGGCGACAACCGATCCATCCCTTGAGTGCAATGAGGTGATTCAGCTTCAAATATCTTTTCCCCGGGACTGGGCACCTCTCAGAATTTTAAACATATGCCCGTAGATCCTTCGTATATTCTGTGTTTACACACACACACACACACACACATTATATATATATATATATATATATATATATATATATATATATATAAGGTAGGTATGGATGGAATAAAATTTCGTATTCAAAAAAAAAAAACACTATTCTTTAAAAAGGGCTCAATACAAAGTAAAGTGAATAATATTTATTTAGAATTTATAACATACATACATTATAATATCACTTCAAAAGTAGGTATTTTGTTTCGACGCTACTTATGTCTTATCAAGTGATAGGACGCAAGAAGTGTTGAAACAAAATAACTACTTTTGTGGTGATATTATAACATATTTATGTTATAAATTCTAATTATATATATATATATATATATATATATATATATAACTGATTATTTGACAGTTAAAATACACACGTGGCTACCTGCCGACAGCTGTTTCTAATTAAAGAAAATCAGTCCGTGCATAAATAAGGAAGTACGTGCTTGTCCTAAAAAAACAAGTGTGCCTATTTTGCTTGAGATTGAAGTTAGATGTCCCAATGTAAACGATTAATATTCATGCAAAAAAAAAGATATCATTTTGTAGGCTGATTAACATCATGGTGGGTGATGTGCGGATGATGTATTAGAAAGTGGAATTTTTAAATCGGTGAGTCGAATCCAAGTTTGTAGTAGAGTCGAGTTCATTATACTCACTCACGCACAAATACTCCATTTTTTCTTCCACTAGCTATGGATTATATAGTAGGACTTGTATTTGTGAAATTATTGCAGAGTTCATATAGTTAACAGTCCGATGTTTAAAACGAACGTAAGTACAAATTCTGTGACTATGGAATGGATTTTAGCGTCATGTGGATAAAATGAGAAAATTACCAAAACTTTTAGCATTCCTTCTCCATTTCATGTAACGAAAGATTCCAGTGTATATATATATATATATATATATATATATATATATATATATATGGTGTCCCAGAAGTCACGCACCATATACTAATTTTTATTTTTTTTCTATGTTTCAGATTTGATCTGATATGCGTGAGAAACTAACAGCATAAGAAAGAGTTAAATGGGTTTTATGTTTGGAAGAGACGGGGCAACATACCGCTCTGTAGCTCAAGAATTCAAACGCAATCATCCTGAGCGAGAAAAACCATTGAGGCATACCACTGTCTGTCGTTTGATCAAACGCTTCCAAGGAACTGGATCAATTGCTGACTGTGAGAGATGCGAGTCGACGAAAGAGTGCAACTGATGAAGAAACATCCACCATGGTTCTGGCGAATGTTGCTAGAAGCCCCGTGAAATCAGTAAGGAAAATAAGCCAAGAATTAACGATTAGCAAGTCATCAATACATCGTATTCTTAAAACACAGAAAGAATTGATGCATGTGTTAATGCAGAGGGTAAACAATTTGAGCATCTGTTATGATTACGATCAATAAAATTGATATTCATATGTATTTTTATAAAAATCTGGAAGGTGGGCGACTTCTAAGACACCACACACACACACACACACACACACACACACACACGTGTGTTGGGGCGCTCTCCACCTTTTCACGGAAATGGACTATTCGAATCACTATATAAAATAGTAGTGATTATACCTCGAAGAAGGAAGTCGAGGAAGGAAGTCGAGTGAGAGAGTCCGTCGGGTATTTCCGGTATTGCACCGGAAGTGTTCTACTAGTCAATCTATCACGTCTTTACGATGATACTGTATACTAGTTACTTTGTTCTGTATTCTACTAATCCTCACCTCGTGTAAATACTTCTCTTTCCTGTCAATACACCTACTTTTATACTATTACGTTGTTTTGTATTATTTCACATATTTCTGTTACCCGACGTAGCAATATATATATATATATATATATATAAAGTCTTTGAATATTAACTGTTGTATCATTTGGATCTGACGAGCAGGTTTGTCTGCGAAATACGTATTACCTATGGAATTGTAGAATATCTAAAAACAATTTTCTAGATTATATTACTCTATTAAATTAAATAAATAAATTTAAGTTCGTCTCTATCGGAATTTACCTGAATTAAATACCAAATATTCTACGTTATATATATATATATATATATATATATATATATATATATAAAATTCTGCGTGTGGGTGTAGAGCATATTTTAAGACAAAATAGAAAGTTTACTTGTGACGCGCTTCATCCATTCGGACTTCATCAGACTGGGTTTGTTGACGTTGTTATTACTATACACACACACGAGAGATGCTTGTAGTTTTAACATTTCAAAGAAATATTTTTTCTTTGTTTTCATGTCGAGCGTATATAGCGTATTTTAAGACAATACTGTCTCTTGATATGTAAAAATATATACATCATTATTTCATATCAGCGTCTACACGAAAAAAAAAAATTAAACAATTCTTTTGAAATGTTTTAACTAAAAATAAAGGGTTCGGTTCGAAATTCCTAGCACCTGAAGAAAGTCGGAGCGTACAAAAGCCGAAACGTCGTAAACATGGCAATACGCCTACGTACTGAGAAGACACGGTACATAATACTAATAAGAAGGATAACAACAACAACAACTCTCTTGACTCTTACTGGATCAGTTCGTTGAACGAAGGGGTGACAGTAGCCAACAGAAACGTTATATCAAAACCCATGCGTAACGTAATTCACTGCTTCTCTGCAGTGACTGATCATAAATAAAGCAAGACTTTTGCTGTTTATGCAGTCAGGGCGGATGTGCAGGTGATGTAATAGTTAGGGTCTAGGAATGAGTAATCGAAGAGAGGAGTTCGAACTCCGATAGAAACCACTGCATTCATTTTCACACAAATATCCTTAAGAAGGGTATAAAGCTATTTCTTTTTCCTCAGCTACGCGGTTACATAGCAGGTATACTCTACTCTAGCCACGGTTGGCCACCAGTATAGAAGGTAAATTCTGAATTCAACACCGTATATGGCCCTGGCGTGGCACACACTTGAATTGTAACTGTAGTTCGCTCAGCATAGTTGCAGTATAAACCACAAGTGGGTGCAGAAGAAATGCAAATAAGCCTGAGCAGAGCGGAATGATCGGAAGCGAGCAGCCATGCTGAAGATGAGCAAATAGTCCAATATGAAGCGTGCTTTCAACTAAAAACTGCTAAGATGATGATGAAAGTGCAGTGGATTAGGTCCTTTATCTATCTGATAGACGCTCCGAAAGTAATACCCCCGGTTTATTTCAACAGAAAACAATATATTCAGGAAGTAAAACCATACTGTTTGATAGAGCAAGTTTTCAATTAGAAAAAGACTATTCTTCCACATCGTCCCTCACATTGCTGTGCATTTTTGTCAGCAGTAAACAAGGGTCTGCATGCCACTCTTAAAAATTCCGAACCAGTGAAGGCGACCCACTTTTTCACAGCAGCGATGACAGAGTCGTCGTCAAGAAAACATTGTTGGTAGAGTCAATCTTTCATCTCCGTTAAACAGACGAAAATGGCAAGACATCAAATCCAGACAAGATGATGGGTGCGTTAGGATAGTCCAGCCAAAATTTGCAACGTGATCCAAGGCCTTTAAAATGGCGTGGGATCAGACATTATCGGGTGGTAATTCAAAAAGGTAATTTTTTAAAACAAAGAAAACTTATACGATTTATTGGTTCTATTGTTTAGTCTCTATTGGCCTACCTCACGTCACGACTCACATAATAGGAGTCATTACTCTGTGTGTGTGTGTGTGTGTGTGTGTGTGTGTGTATACCAAATCAAACGGTAGTCATGCGAACAACTGGGTACGCATGTTCGATCCCTACTGGAGGGTATGGTTTCCTTATTTAGATGTCTTTAATGCGAAGGCCGAAAGGTGCAATGCACACAGTTCACAAAACGTGTGGCGTCTCTTTCAAACAAAAAGTGTTTATTATGATAACGTTTGGAGTAATAAAAATGTCAGATTAAAAATACATCAATTTATTCTTTTACATATATATATATATATATATATATGTATGTGTGTGTGTGTGTGTAAGGTTCTGAAAAGTAGTGTCTCTATATCGGACCATACCATCTGCTTCTGACAACGTGACCTAAATTAATAAAAGGAGGCGTTACTTTTTAAGTGAGCCGTATTTATGCATGGGTCACCTCGAAAATAATACCTCTACTTTCATATTATCACAATTCCCCTTTTGCCGTTGCGTGTCGACAGGAAGCATTACTTTTGGAGCGAACCGGTATATATGAGACTCTTCGAAAGTAATGTCTCTATATCAAATCCCTACCATCTGTAGGTTTCAAAACTGCACCCCACTTTGTAGGAAAAACAATATATATATATATATATATATATATAACAAATCACTCAATAAATCCCGGACCTAACTAATGAAACAACAACTTTTAGGCAAAATTCGACTTTATTCGTTAACACAGTTTCCTACTAGGGTGATACACTTATTCCAACGCTTCTCTAACAATTCGATGCCCTTTTTGTCGAACGATTTGTCTTTGGCCTCAAAATATGCCTCAGTTTCCGATATCACTCTTTCAATTGAGCCAAATCTCGTTCCCGGGAACATTCTTTTGATGTCTGCAAACAGCCAATAGTCGCTGGGGGAGGGGCGACAGATCTGGAGAATAGGGTGGATGCAGAAGTAATTCAAAGTGCAAGTCATATAGTTTTGACATCGTTGCGATCGACTTTTGACACGGTACGTTGTCTTGGTGAAAGATTACTTTTGTCTTTTTTATTTGTGGCTGTTTTTGGTGATTTCTTCTTTCAAATGCACTAATAATGCTATATAATAATCGATGAACAAAATACCTTGCGCATTCCAAAATATGGAGGCCAAAATCTTGCCTGCTGATGTTTGCGTTTTTGGTCGCTTTAGACGGCTTTCACCTGCTGCTGTCCACTCGGCTGACTGCTGACTTGACTCTGGAGTGAAGTGGTGAATCCATGTTTCATCCATTATCACATATTTACGCAAAACTATGTTGTTGCGTTGAAAAGTTGCAAACAATACTCTGAACTGTCGACGCATTGTTGTTTTTGATCGGCTATGAGCAAACGTGGCACCTACTTTGAACACAGCTTTCACATTGACTTCTGATATGTTCAACTCCTCTGGTATCTCACGCAACTTCATTTTCTTTGATTGACCATAACGAATTTGTGATTTTGTTTTTTGTTTTTTTTTTGCGTTTTCCGGGACAACTTGCTGATTTTTGCGATCTGAGCGTTCAGAACCATTTCTGTCTGTACGACCGTATTTAAAGTCAGAATACCACCTCTTAACCGTTGTTTCTGACGGAGCAGAGTCTGAACAACACTTATCAAGCCATAGCTTTGCTTGAACAGTATTTTTTCTATCAGAAAGCAATATTTTATCAACACACGAAATTCAGATTTTTTCATTGTTTTGAAAATTTGTAACAGTAACTTCACTTAAGTAACTGTAATTTGTAAACTAATTATGGGATTGGGCTTGAAGGTTAGTACCTCATAAAAATCATATGGAATTTTTTATTAGTAGCGCCATCTATATGTCAGGCCTGGAATTTATTGAGTGAAGTGTTTTATATATATATATATATATCATCTGCCTTCTGACGTCGTGTGTCAATAAAATAAAATAAGAGTCATTATTTTCGGAGTAATCGTGTACGTTTATATTTTTTTTTATCAAGATCAAAAGTCAAAAAGAGAAAGTTTTAGTGATTATAGTACACTAATCGTTACGAATGCCATCATAATTCATTGTATGACTTATTCTACATAAAAAATAAAAATAAAAAAATAAATAAATAAGAAAAGGGGACATTTGTTTATTTTTCTTCGTTGGAATTTGCCTAACTCAGCTTTCTGGAACTCAATGGTATCTGCTGTCGAAAAGTTAAGAAAAGAAAAGACTAAACAGAAAGACTTAAGTACCAAAAAAATGACTATAAAATATTGCAGAGAATACAAATATGGACACCATGTGTGCGTTTATTGCGTCTGGATCTTCAGCTTCTCGTGGCTCAAGCGTCTATGATTTGACAGCACATCGACATCTATGTTAATATCATGATTGGGCACTTCATGCATTGGAAATTGAATAATAAGAGAGACAGTTAAAGGAGTAAGAAAAGACTACATCATTTCACCGGACTTATTCAACCTATACATTCTTATTGACATTAAATAATGAAAGAGTAAAAGGAGAAGGACAAGGATGCATTTTCTCGCCGGACTTATTCAACCTTTATATCGAGGCAATTCTGAGTCAATTAGATGTTCTACCAGGATTCTTACTGGCATAAATAATAAGAGAGACAGTTAAAGGTGTAAGATAAAGATGCATCATTTCACCGGACTCATTCAACCTATACAACGAGGCGATTCTAAGAGATTAGAAGTCCTACTTGGATTCATTACTGGCCGCCACAATCTTAACATTAGAAATGTAAAGGAAACAGTGTTAGTAGCATAAAATTAGAAGAAAGTAGTAAAGTGAGATTAAACATTATTTGTAAGCATTAAACATTATCTGTAAGAAGGCAGAATGCATGGTTATTAGTAAAAACAAAAAATAAAAACAAAAAACAGCCCAACATGCAAATTACAAATTTGAAAAACCAAAATCAAAAAAGTATAACAATTTAAATATTTAGGAAGAGTTTTAACAAAGAGTTTTAACGGAAAATAAGATATCGAAATCCGATGACTCATTGGGATTTTTGTTTCTTCCAAAAGCTAAGCAAAGTACGTATTAAGAAACCGGAAAATCTCGTTAAATTCAAAGAAAAGAGTACTGAATTATTATGTAATATTAGTCTTGTTATATAGCAGAGAATGTTGGACAATCTCCTCACAGCTGAATTCTTGTGACTGAGATCCAAAGATGTATTAGGATGGCCAAAGACGCATTCCAAAAGCTGAGTACCTTATGAGACAGGGCAATTTCGTCGGAAACAAAGAAAAGAGTACTGAACAGCTACGTGATATCTGCTGAGAATACTATGGAAAATATGGGACCAACGATGAAATTTTAAAGAAAATTTAAAACAAAAAGGAGACTAATAAATAAGAAAGAGGCAGTGGAAATTTCTAGGACACCTAATGAGGAAAGTTAGTTGGAAATTTCATACTGACAAGACAGATTGAAGGCAATAAGAACAAAGGAAATAATACTGATGAATTTGAGTAAATGGATGGCGAAACAAGATTTAGGTGAATTAATAAAAAATAGAGCTAGGATAGGAAATTGTGGAGAGTCATGATCGCCAACATCATGAGGGGACACGGCATATAGAAAAAGAAAACTACATTTCGTCATTTTTTATCCTAAACCGATGAAAACGGAATTTACTTTCATCTTTAATTTTTACTTGTTTTTTTTATGCCAAATTTTACTCAGGCCGTCAATCTACAACAGTAATTAAACAGATTAAAATGAATCAGTCAGTCAGTGCCATACGTGATAGTCACTTGCGTGATCATGACTAACAGAACAGAAGATTTTCCCGCATTTAGTTGCTATTACTTTCTGCGGTATACAGGTTGCCAACCAAAGATATAGAACCCAATTATTCCTGCTATTTAACCCATAGCTGGAGGGAAAGGCGACAGATTAATACCTTTTCCAAGGGTATTTGCGCGTAAGTGAATGCAACGAATTCAACTGGAAATCGAACTCGGCTCACCGATTCTCGTTCCAAGTCGATATCCACTGCATCACAACGCACATTAAAGTGAATGCTAGTCAAATTTTAGTTGACAACTCTTTATCTAATAAAAATAAACTAAAGATATTATGACTTTAAAAGGGGGAAATTTTTTAAATGTATACATACATATAATATATACAAAGTTATTAAGACAAAGTGGTTGAAAGAGCAAAAAGAAAAAAATATTACTCATCGTAAACTGGTGAATCGAAAAACAAAAAAACAAAAGCTAACCCCTTATCGCTCCGCGCTCTTCGGGGTCAAACAAAAAAGGAGGAAGAAAAATAGTACCAGAGAATCTGCAATATAAATCACATATGGATTTAGACCCAGCAACCCTTCTTTCTGTTTACAGAGAGAAGGTTGCATAGACTTAATATACAGTTTTTCCAGCACTCATAAATGGAAATCCGAATGTGATGCGCTGACTACTGTGAAAAACTTCTGGTAAAAGATAAGTCACAAATCTGATTATTCGGAGTTCAGCAATCACAGAGCCAGAAATATTGATAAGCTTAAGCAAATTTTCATACTGCTTTCTTAGTAGGCATAAGCTGATCAATTCAACCCACCAAACTCTGATTAGTTTTAATGTTGTTCAGCATCGCACTAACATTTAAAATCATAAATCATTGAACTAGCATGATGGGGTTGTGGCAGAACATCTTGACGAATGAATTTTAACATAGATTGGTAAGTGATTTGATTTTAGCATATCTTAGAAACGACGACGTTTCTAATAGCATTTGGAGATAAAAAGGTGGATAGAATGGTTACTTTATGTACAAAAAACAACTACTAGTGGCACCATTAAAATATTTTCTCTGATTCCACTCCCACCCCAATGACGTGGTTTTGTTACGACACATTTACTATTTTTCAAAATATTTTCTTTGTCGCACAGTTATTTTGTTTTACGTTGATTAAACTTACATAAAACATTTTCACCGGTACGTTTATTTTATGAATTTCAAAATTCCCTCCACTTGTATTTGATACAAAAGTGTTCAAAATAGTCCTAGCTTAAGGGTTGGCTCGATGAGATAATAATTGGGTCTTATGTTGTAATGGATATTGGCTCGGAATGAGAATTCAGAGTGCCGAGCTCGAATTCAAGCCGTTTTCGTTACATTACGCACAAATACTATTGGGAAAAACATCCAATTCTTCTCTCTATATCTATGGGTTAAATAAAAGAACAGACTGGTTTCTGCAGCCTTGGTTGTGTGCCAACATAACAAAATAGAAAGCATTATTTTCTAAGCGAGCCTTGTATATACCCCCCCCCCACACATATATATATATATATATATATATATGTGTGTGTGTGTGTGTGTGTGTCTGTCTCACTAGGAGACCATCATCATATGCAATCTGACGACGCGGCCTAAATACTAAAATAACGATGCGTTATGTAAACATTTTTTTAAAATAAAAATCAAGAGACGATTTTATAAAACTATCAACGTCCGTGATTCTAGTAATTTCTATTAAATCTTTTTTCTTCAGCTGAATAGTGAAAATATATTTAAAGAGACTTGCGGTATCAGAAATGCGTGGTTTGCCAGAAAAATGCCGAGAATACCATTGACTAAACATCTGAATAACAAGGAAGTTTCAAAGAAAACTGAAATAATAAAAATGACGTTAATACTTAGAACCAAAGTGAGTTGGAATTTTTAGGACACATAAGGGAAAAGACGGCTTGGAGAATTTGATACTCATAGGATATAGTGAAGGCAAGAGGAAAACAGCGAGTAGGCTTCTTAACGAGGATGGCAGAAGGAAATGGGAGGGACAAAAGGTAAACATTACTAAAAGTTACAAAGCATAGGAAGGTATGGAGAGCCCTGATTGTCTAGTCGAAAGATATAAAGCATGCGACCGAATGATACCAACAGCGTATTTTCACGGTTCAATATCAACCAATCAGTAATGACAATGTCTTGTTCACACAAGTCAAGACGACCACAACAGACATGGATGTAAGAATTTGTACAACTCCTCTTATGTTTCGAGATGATAGGGAGAAAAACAGAGAGGAAAGTAATGAGAGAGAAAGGGAGGAGACAAAAGAAGGTTGGAGATAAAAGAAATGGGGGAGGAAAGAGGAAGAAAAAAGAGCGGTAGTAAGAAAGAGAGATGAGATGAAGAGAAAGAGATGGTACAAAAGGTGAGGAGGAGAAAGAAAAGTGAGAAAGAAATAAAGTAGGCACGAAAAAGAGGGGGAATACAGAGAGAGAGAGAGAGAGAGAGAGAGAGAGAGAGAGAGAAGTAAAAGAAAGAGAAAAGCAGAAATAAAAAAGAGAAGGAACGGAAATGAGAAATAAAGGAAGGGAGAAAAGGAGGAAGAAAGAAAGGAAAAATGGGAATTCAAAGAAAAAGAAAGAAAGAAGTGGAACACAGTGTGAATAGAGGTAGAGAGAAAGGAGAGAATCAGTTGTGTCCAGAAATGTACTTTAACTTTGTTCTTGGAAATAAGTCAAAATTGAAAAGCATAAAAAAGATTTTTTTTTTAAATTACAAACAGATGCGAAGATGTTTTCTATCTTTTTTTGTTTTTGTTTTATTTAGTTTTACTCTGAGTACACAGATGACAAGTTCACTTTGAATTTTCCTGGCAACTTTGGAAATGGCTTGTTTTGAGTTTGAGAAAAATAAATAAACCTCATGAAAATGTCTGGCAAGTACGTCAGATCTGATGGTATACAGACTTTAAATTGCGAACAAAATATGTACACAAGTTGAAAGAACCGTATTCTGAAGGGGAATACTTTATAAATCTAGATGTATGAGCAACAAATTTCTAGATGAAAGCTGTGGCAATCATTTGGTTGGATGAAAAATTTCTTCCTTTTATAAAATAGAATTAAAAGAAACTGTGACAAATTTTAGTGAAGAATATCATTAGCATTTTGTTCATCTGTCTTAGAAATGAATAAGTGAAATTTAATTTTTGGCTATAGAGTTGTTTATTATGACAAGATCAACGAAGACAAGGACAGCTTATGACAAACTTGCAAGAGAAGCAGTAAGTTTATTTAAGAAAAGAAAACCGTCATATCGCCTTCTATATTATTTATAATCAATTCACCCCCAAGCAATGGGTCACTGAAACTCAAGAGGAATACTGAAAGTGAAAGAGAAAAAAAAGTCTTCAAAATGTACTAGAAACCCAAAACAAAGAGCAAATCTCTACTCTTGTTTAAAAGACAGGTGAGCAGTGTGAATCGGCTGATAGACGAACCTATCTACTTCTATTGAGAGGGGGAGTAAATAAAATTTCAAAGTTTCAGGTGGAGATGATAAAAGGGTAATGCTGAAGGAACCCGAAACCAAATCTTAAACGGGAAACAAGGAATAAAGCCCCTACTCCTGTTCAAACGGTTGCAGAACAGTGTGAACCTATTGAATATCTAAACTATAATTATGAACAAAAATTTTGGGAAGCGAAAATTGCACTGAAATATGCGGAAAGTGCTTTTTATTCTTTTTGGGGTGAAATCAAGGAAGTACGAATTTTAAGCAAAATGAAAATCATCAATTTAAACTGACGACATGGAGATATGAGTTAAAAATGCCTGTTTTTAAACAAATTGTAATTGATTTGATTTGATTTGATTTTTTCATATACCTTTTTCTGGTTGGATTTTTATGGAGATTGTATGATTTGATCTTTATATAATTTTTGTGATTTAATTCTATCTGGGAATGTGTGCTTACTACTTGTTTGTTAAAGGTTTTGATCTATATTTTTGTGACCCACACTAATATAATCAGTTGGTCTGTTCCTGAGATGTTTATTGTAAGTGATCACATTAATGATTCTTTCAAGATAATAAACCATAAAATAAAATGATTTAACTAATGGATTCAGTTTTCGAAAAATGTCCCGGGAAAATCTTTGCGTATCATGCCGTCTTTCAGTAATAAAAAAAAAAAACAAAAAAAAAACAAACAAAAAAAAAAACGAGTCTTGATAATAAATTTCTTCCTTATTAATAAACATTCTCACCACTCGGTCAAATATCTGGCTTCACGTCATAAATTTGGATTTAAAACGTTTCAGCATGTTAACTAAACCTGACATTTAAAGCTCATTTATTTCCGTCGCAAAAACTTAGGCGCTGAGGATAACCAAAGGAATTGACGGGAGTTTTAAGAGAACGACATTAAATTTGTTAGTTCTTTGGATCTGTATTCAATCAATCAACACTGCCAATTCTTCTAAAGCATAGTTTTTCAACATTTTTAAGCAATGGCACACCTAGGAGCAAATGACAATATCACGGCACACTTAGCAAAATCTTTAAAAGGTATGCATCTAAATGTTATGAAAACCATAGACATTTTTTAAAATATTCACACGAATATGAACTATTAGGGTGAAATCTGTTCCTGATAGTTTTCTTCAAAGTTTGGTCAAATGTGCGATAAGCAGAACCTCATTCATTCTTCAGTTGAGCGTCGTCTTCTCGTCTCTTATTTTTAATATTATTTATGGTTAAGAAGCTTAATTCACACAAATAAGTAGATTTCAATAAAACTGATAAAGCCGTTTTAGCTAATGTGGGATATTCCTTTTGTACTGAAATTCAAAATGTATCAATAGTTACCGTCGAATGTTTTATTTCGAGTCTGATCACTAGATGAGGACAACAGTCCGAACAATGAAAATAGTGTAAATAATTACAATACCTCGTAGCAAAAATAGACTAATATTAATCGTACTATAAGACTGGCAACATGGTCTCATTGTTTTACTGTTGAAGTAGCTAAATGTAACTATTCTAATAGTCTTTTTTCTCATCTGCTGGGCGCTCTTCTAGTTTCATGTTTCCCTGCTACATACGATCTTCAAAACTTTAAATGCAACGTCAATCTTCAGCTTATGCCTTCTTGAATCCCGTTCATTTTCTGTCCTTTTCTCAATCCTCCCTATTCTCGATACAACCCTCACTTCTATTCTAACAGTTTCTTTTCTCGCACCGATTTCTTGCTTCCCTGCCACCTACAATCTTCAAAACTTTAAATACAACGTCAATCACTTCTCTTTTGATCTTTTATTGTTCTTTCTCCTCACTAAAATTTCATTATTCTCTTCCACTCCCAGTAACTCCTTTCATATTAGTGACATTATCGCCTTTCTTGGGGAGAAATGATTAAAAAAAAGTTCCGCAGATTCCCACAGATTTTTATCCCTTTGATTTTCTCTCCATGTCATAATCCCATTAAACTCAGGAAGTCTGACTCCGGAAGTATTCATTGTCTTTCTCTTCTTTTATTAACACATTGTAAATCCATTCTCTTGAGGCGGTTCTTCTGGAGTTCCTTCAACTCGGAGAAGTTTGTATATCCATTGTTGGGTTTCCTTGTCTTGCTTTTTATATTATTAGCCTGAAAAATTCCCCGGATACATAAGAAGTTTGATGAGATGATTTTCTTTTAAGTAACCGAAATGGACAACAGCTGTTTGTGAAAAAATCTAATTTGAAAATAAATGTTATTTCATTTTTCATTTATAAACTTTTAGATTATAACACAAATACTTTAAGTTTATACGAAAATATTTTATTCACATGGTTACTAATAATATGTCATAAAAATTCGCAGAATATTGTTAAACGTAGTTTTATTGTTTTAAAATGAATTTAATATTATCCGAAAAATCAATAAATATTAGTGATTGATAGAATTTTTATTGCTATATATCTTCAGTGAAAACTGCTGAGTAGCGAATATCTCTTTTATTCTTATAATATTTACTTTTATACATATCACCTACCTCATTTATCAACAGTAACTTTCAATCTTTTTCTTAATCATTTCACCCCAAACAAGGTGACAATGCCATTAGGATGCGGAGAGTTACATTGAATGAAAGAGAATGAGAAGACTTTGGAGAAGTAACGAAAAGCATTCTAAATGGAAGACAGAAGATGGCGATTAACGTTGCATTTAAAATTTTGGAAGATTGTAAGCAGCAGAGAAGCAAGAAATCGGAAGGCAAGAAGTGGGAGAAAAAAAACTATTAGAATAGAACTTACGGTTACATCTAGCTGTTTCAACAGTAAAACCGTAAGATCCAGTTACCATTCTAGTATGATTCTTAAATTCATACAGACGAAACACTAAGGAGAAAAGTTCATAAAAACAATTTCTATGAAAATATTAATAGGAAAATAGACAGAGCGACGCCACGCCACGTCACGTCAGTGAGAAAGTGACTGTCAAGATACCAGAAGAGGATCGATTACATTATGGACCGTTCTTTGAATTTCGTCAGGAATCTCGTGATAAATACTAGGCATAGCAGGCCGAGATATGGTATCAATATTCAATGCACGGACAAATTGTAGATTTATCAATGTGCAAGAGGGATTCTGGCGAGTAGAATTGTCTGGGACGACACAGCGAACCTATTTTCTTAGCAGAAAATAGAGATAGATATAGAATATAATCACTCCACTTCATCTCTGTGGAAAGTGTGAGTCCAAGAAGGCGTAAAGTGTTGCTGTCCTGGAGGTTAGCATCAGCCATGCTGATAAATGACTTTCGAACCTTTTACTGGGTGAACTTTAGTATAAAAAAGAAGCTAGTAAAATAATAATATTTGTTTTTGAGATGCTAACCGGGCATTTAAACTCTTTTTGAACATAGATAAAATTTAAAAAATGAGGTTATTTATTTTATTCGGTCGAGGTAACTCAGACATGATTTTATTATGCCAAATACCACGGCCTTGCATCAAGTGTGGAAAGACATTAGGGTGATATTCTGTGTCATAACAGATTTGGTCCTTGTAGGTGATTGCTGGGCGTGGTGTCCAGGGCCGTAGATCATTCACAAATTCTTGTTTTGCTCACCAGCATTGTCCTGCAAAACGTCGCTGCGTTCGCGTAATATTATAGATACACTAGCAGTATAGCCTGGCGTTGCTCGTATGTAATGAAAGCTTTAAACCTAATCCATGGCCATGGAGCTCAGACTCTTTGGACGTTGGCACGAAAGACTAAAAAGCAATAATTGTTTCCAGTTAAAGCGAAACAGACTGAAAGAAAAATGAATGGATTTAAAGCAAATTTTGATTTCCTGGTATCGATATCAAATAAGTTTTTTCGTCGTAAACTGAATATTGAAGGCTAAATAAGTCCTCTGAGTAAATGGTATCATGGCTGAGACTAAGAACTACAATTATACCTACTTAGAGCCAAACCCGAAGCAAAACTTAAAATAAAAGGGCTGAAAAAAAAAAAATACAGACATACAGACAGATAAACAGACACACACACACAAACATCTTGCTTTTATATATTATCGATTTTCTGCACTATTGTAAGAACTGCAACCTTGAAACTTCTGAATATCATTTCTTATGTCTTTGTCTATGAGTGTATCAAATTTCATTAAAATCGGACCACTCCTTCTATAACCCGATTTTTTCGATTATCGATTTTCGATATTTATCGGGAGTACCTCGACACAAAACCTAGCTAAGAACACTCGCAGACGCTTATAGTACAACTGTGTACATTTTCAAGAAACTCGGTTCAGCCGTTTCAGAGTCTATAGGTAACGGACACACACAAAGTTCCATTTATAAATAAGTTTAGACCAAGGATGCGTCCATAGTGCTGTGATTTAGTTAGATTTTGCCTCTAAGAGATATTAAATATAGCTCTCAGCATCCGAATATAGGTTCCATCAAGCTTAGACTCAAGAGTTTTAGCTAATGTCTCAGCAGTGTCACTATAAATTAATACCACCTCTACAGTGGTTCGAAATAATCTCTACTCGTGGTTGTATGGTAGAAGAGATTTCCAGATTACATCCATTTTATGCGACCCAGGCTTTTGCTATGCGAATTTTCACTTCCTTTTCTATAGAATTTAATTCACTTCCTAGGTATGTAAAAGATTTGACAGATTTCATTAATTCACCTGTGAGAGTTTGTATTGAAATTCATTGAATCCCTGAACCTCCTCCCAACAAAAAAAAGAAATAAGTCTACAAGCATGGTAGAAATTATTGCTGAAATATTTAAGTTTCGCGGAGAGAGATCGTCTTTTCAATATTTCATATTTGCAACGAGGTTTGGAGCAGATTGGGGAAAATGAAAAGATTATATATTCCAAAGAAAGAAAAATTTATCGAATGCACTAACAGGTGAGGAGTGATTTTTGTAACATTCATACCTGGTAACATATATTGTAAGATTGTATCAAAAAGTCCAGTAGACAGTCAATTGAACCAGTAAAAAAAAAAAAAAAATCTTCGTATACTAAAACGTATCATTAACTAATGTCCGGAATATCAAGTCCCCTTTATCGGAAAAGACTCAATGACTTCAAAAAGCTGTTTGACAGTCTCCATAGATCTTCGCCGTCGCATTCTCGCGATACATACCTATAGCAATTCTCATTTTTTCACAAGTGTAAAGAATGGCTACATTGACTAGTTTCAGTGTAGCATATATCTCAGCTTAGATCATGCCAGTATAGACACGGTGTCCTTCAAAAAGGTCAAATACAAAGTTGGCCCAAAGTGACCTCTTGGCTGCGGAATGCGAACCCACGTGATCATTCTTGTCTTCACTAAGAATACTTCTGTCATCAGCATATCTCCCCCTTACGACAGATGAAACCGCCTTGTCATGTTGCATGCCTTCTAGATATGCATTTTGATAAACATGATGAGTTCCTGATGGAAAGCGAAATCAAAACGACAGAAAAATGACTGGTAGCGACTCATCTGAGATGAGTAGACAATAGCTGGACTGATTTCAGGTTGCTGACTGCTAATCAACCGAAGTAAACAGTGTCGACTGCCCGATACCTAAGAACAGTGATTCTCAACCGACGTGAGAGATCTTACGTGTGCCGAAAAATATTGCAAAGTAAGATTGGATTCGAACCTAAACCCCATTGCTTCCTGTGAAGCATACACCATCGATGACCCCTAACCTTCAACGAGGGTGTCTTCGATGCTTCTGTAACATGTCTTTTTTACAGGCAAAGAAGTTGACCCTACGTAAACCCCTTTATTCTCCGGGCGATGTGTACTGGTAGCTAACCAAAGCTATAGAACGCAGTTTGTCCTATTATTTAACCCAAAACCTGGAGAGGGAAGATATATATTAATAACTTTCCTAAGGGTACTTCCGCGAAAGTGAAGGCAACGAATTCGATTGTTTTTCTTTTGAGGGGACTATTTTATGTGAATTAGCTTTCATTAGACTTTTTTTTTTTAGTTCAAGCATTTGTTCAAATCGAAATATATTGAATTTTTATCTTTTTAGAAGTGGAGGTCCTTTCATAACATACATTGTCAAATTGGTCTCTGACTTCTTAAGGTGTTATTTGTACTTTGTATTCTCAAATGTCAATTAAATGCTAATGTACATTTTTAAAAAGATATTGTTTGTTTGTTTTTTCGGGTGAATCTGTTAATTTAAATAGTGCCGAAAATGTTAAAGTAGAAAAGATAGGCTGAATGATACGTTTTGGTACTTAAAGGAAATAAATAGCCAGAACCTCCTTCCCGAAAAAAAAAAGATTTCCTGGGGTGAGCATCCGGAATTAAATGCATGAGGTGGTAGAAAAAAAGTAAAATATAAATAAATAAATCACACACACACATATATATATATAAGCTACAACCCCTTTCCTGTCGGTATTCGGCCACTGGTTACTTCCTCCCTTATGCAAACATTCGCCTCAGCATCCAGAACCCTGAACTTCCGGTATCTTTCGTCTGGAGCTTTCATTTAGAAGGAGCTTCAGTTTCTTCTGGCTGTGGAAGACATTATGTCATCCAGAGGAGTCGTTTTCTTCCTGCTTCAACGCCCTGCATTTTTAATTGCCCTTAATTAGATTTCTGTTGTTGTAGAAGGAACAAGATTTACTTTGGTTGCCACAATATCCGTTTCTCCGATCTGCAACCACAAAGGTATCAAGGATTTTATAAATATATAGGACGTTCTTGTTCTTTGCAAAAATCAGTTAGCCATTTTTCTTTCTTTGCATTAAGTAAAATGGGACACCAGCGGTGGACTGGGTTTAAAAATATTGGTTGCCAGGAGACAAAAAATATTTAATTTTCATAATAAATAATTCTTTTTTAAAAATCTAATTGTAAAAAAAAGGGTAGAGTTAAAATCTTTGTGGAAAAATGTTTATTTCTTAGTCATCAAAATATACATGTACATGTATTAGATACCACATGTAAATACAGAATCTTATAGTTGAATAGTTTATCTATTTTTTTAACTTTAAATAATCGGTTGAATTTTTTAATAGTTTACTGCACAATTTGCACATTAACAGATAATTCAAAAGCACAATAAAGTATTGCATGCAGTCTACTACATTAAGAGCAATCATTTGTGTTGACTAGATCATTTGTCGGCAACCTTTTACTATGTGTTGACTTAAGGTTTTAAAATCATTCAGTGTGCCAACAGCATACGTATTCTTATACAGGTCAAGATCAATATACCTGTTCTCCAATATATCTTATATAATAATATATACAATGATATGTAAACTACATTGATAGAAAAAAAGCTGTTTTTAAAGTTTTTATTATTAATGGGAGCCTTGTCCTTGCATGGTTTTAGCCGATTGCTCAATATCGACAACATACTTTGTTACTTTTAGTTTTTAAACAATTTTCTAAATGTACAGCTGTGAGGCATCTTCGTTGTAACCTTAATTCTGCTTTCATGTGAGACAAAATTTGCTTACAGGAACAAGTTGACCAGAAAGAAGAGCAAAAGCAGATGAAAATCTCGGGCGGGATATCCAACAGTTGAGAATGGCAGCAGACTTTTCTAAATTTTCGTCTTACAGTAATTTCCTTAGTTCAACAAATCGTGTCATTGGAAATTGCTTGGTTTATCACGTCTGGCACGCGTGCCGTAGGTTGCCGACCCCTGCACTAGATAATGTTCGAATCTGCTAATTGCTTTTCCATCCAATTTATCTAACATCTTTCAATTTGATTGATTTACTTTCTACGGCTAGGGTTAGGGTTACCCTTTGCGTATTAAACAATTCCTTTTCAATGAATAGTAACATGTATGACTAAATTCTCCTTAGACTTGCCAATTTCTTAACCTTGTCTTGGCGTTCTTTACCTCAGAAAATCTTCTTTCACATTGAATTTGAGTAGCTAATAGTGTGCAGATGACTTCATAAAGTTCTTATTCCTTTTTATTACTAAATCAGTTGTCTGTTTGTTTCTCTATTGAATTTTTATTTGATATAGAAGGCCTACTTGCCATAGAGTTGACACTCTGGCCAGACCGCCATTGTGTGACGCAGAGATTCGAAGGCACATGAGAATAGCTAACGATGCCTTCCAAACGCAAAACAAAAACATACGAAGATTTCGCTAGAAACAAAGAAAAGAGTCTGTGCTGTTATATAATATTTCTCCTTGGGTACGGTAGTGAATGCTGAACAATTTCATCACAGATTAAGAGAAAACTTGAATTAACAAGGATGTTGTTCTACAGAAGGATGCTAAGGATACCTTGGAGAGAGAAAGTGAGCAATGGGCGAATCTTAAGGAAAATAAAACAAAAAGGACATCGATATTTAAAATGAAAAAGACAGTTGCATTTTTTGGACATGTAAATAGGAAAAAAAGCTTGGAAAATCTGACACTCACGTGATATATTGAAAACAAGAGGAGCGAAAAGAAACAGTAAATAACCTACGTAACGAATTTATGTAAATAGATGAAAAACAAGGGAGCGTAAATGATACAAACGTTACTCAGAGCTACAAAGAACAGGTAATTGTAGAGAGTTGTGCTCGGCCACGTCCTGAAAATTTTTGTTTAAAGTTTCTCTCCAAATGAAGAAATATTTATTAAGTTCACCTTATTACAGCACAATTGAATCAAGAGTCTGCAAAGTTAGTGGTTCTGACCTGACATCTCTGCTTCAGTCACTTTTCCACAGTTGACATAGCTTTTCCACAGTTAACATAGCTTCTCTGTACCTTTACAAAAACATTTCGTGTAATTGTTCATCAGAACAATTACACAAAATTATGGACTTTATGGATTTAAGCGCAGTAATAGATTGGCGGTAAGGTCTCATTTTACAATTGAATTGGCTAGATATAAACGTAATTTTTATGCCAGCTGTCGAATTTCTTGTCTGTGAAACTCTTCTGGCTTTCTAACTAACTTGATCTTCAAAAATTTAAGTGCGTTATCTACTGTTTCTTGATTCCTCTTTTATTGTTCTCATCCTTTAATAATGCTTTCCTTTTCCTTCTTTCACACCCAGCAAGTACATTCCTTGTATCTTAGTAGCTTTATTGTATTCAGTCAGTTAAGTGCCATACGTGAAACACGCTTGGGCGATCATGCCTTTTTTGAGACATGACTGACTGGGCAGAAGATTATCCCGCAGTAGTTTGCCATTGCTTTCTGCGGTAGACTGGTTGCCGACCAAGGCTATAGAACCCAATCTGTCCTGCTATTTATCCAATAACTGGAGGGAAGAGACGGATTAATACCTTTCCCAAGGGTATTTGTGCGTAAGTGAATGCAGTGGATTCAACTAGGCATTCGAACTCGGCTCCCCGGTTTCTCGTTCCGAGCCGATATCCACTGTACCACAACGCACATTGGCGTAAAATGATTAAACAAAAAGTATAATGAATCGAGGAAGGATTAGATTCATGGCAGCAGTTACGGCTAACAAGACTAGCAAGCAAGGTTTTCAACAAAGTCAGAGCAAAGTAATATGGTTATTTACTAAGCATACCTTAGCCTGTTACAAGGCCATAATATGTGCCGAGCATCCGGTGAAGATCAAACTCACTACAGTAGTAATAACATGCTAGATTAGTTTGTTAAACTTGAGGTCAAAACAAACCTAACTTTAAACCTTTTTTTGGTGGGGAATGTGCAATGTGCGTTGTGGTGTAATGGAATAAAAAATGAAATCGGAGAGCAGATTCCAGTCGAATTCGTTTCATTCACTTACGTACAAATATCCTTGGGAAATTATTAATACATCTCTTCTTACTCCAGCTATGGGTTGAATAGCAAAACAGATTAGATTATATAGTCTTGGTTGGCAACCAGTCTACCGCAGAAAGTAATGGCAATCTACTGTGGGAAAATCTTCTGTCCAGTCAGTCATGTCTGGAGAGAGACATAATCGCTCAAGCGTGTATCATGTATGGCAATTAACTGACTGATTGACAACAAGGACTAGGGCCAGAAATATTTTTTTATCATTATAGATTAAGCATTGAAGATCACAAATATCCATACATACAATAAAAAAAATCAATTTTATAAAGTTTGGTAAGTAATTTTTTTGAAAAGGGGCATTACGACCAGAAATTGTCTATTTTTTTTTTCTTTTTTATATCTTTATAGATTAAGCATTTCAGATAACTGGGGAGAGAGAGATCAAGGAGATAGAAGATGGCAATTAACATTGCATTTAAAGTTTTGGAGATTGTAGATATTGGGAAAGCAAGTAAACGGAAGTGAGTTCCACGGGCGGGAAATGCGAGAAAAGAAACTATTACAATAGAAGACTCGGTTACATTTAACTATTTCAACGGTAAAAGGATGGATTCTAGGTGCCAATCTAGTAGCACGCTTCAATACATGTAGTCAGGGCACCAGGGAAAAAATCTTGTCGGAGTAGTTGCATTAAAATATTTGTAGAAAAGACAGAGGGAAACCATATCCCGTCGGTTAAAAATGACTGAAGTCGAGATGCCAAGTTAGAATAGATTACATTGAAGATTCTTCTTTGGATTTTGTCGGGAACCTCGAGGTGAATAGCTGGAGCACCTGACCAGATATAATTTTTAAAATGTTAGTGCGAAATTACTTGTATTAAACTTTATTTTCAATTAGTCAATATAGTCTTTACTTAATAACTGAATACAGACAGTGATTGTAAGAAATTTTAAAGATTTTTGAAACTTTGTCAATCATAATTAACGTATATAAAAAAAAAACAATTCTCATAAAAATTCATTATTAATTGAAAAAAAAAAATCTTCAGAATATGATATCCTTAATATATATTTATAAAAGCAATTAAAAGCTTATCAAAATAAAAATGGTGTAGTTTTATTGCACTTTTATATTTTACTGATCGGAGCAGATTTTCGGAAAAGTAGGTACTGTTTAAAAAAAAAAAAAAAAATTACACTCCCCAAGGAGTCCTCCAGTTTGCGGATAGTAATCAATTTCTAGAAATTTCATTAAATTAATTAGAGGCGGGTAACAGATGTTTATATATATATATATATATATATTACTTTTAGTAATAATTTTAAAAATAATTTATTTGTGAATAAGTGCTGAAAGTTTCGTTAGAATCATAATATGATTTGATTTTTTTTGAAGAATTTCCAAATTATGTGTTTTTCACAGGGGGGGAAAAAAAAAAACAGCGCTAAAAAATATCCATATTAATCTTTGGTGCACCGCTGACGTAGAAATAAGATTTTTAACCAATATTTTCTAACGTGTTAGAAAAATTTTTTTTAAAAATTAAAATAATTTAAAAAATACTTTGGTCTCTCCTCTAACAATAACGTAGACATTCTGACGATAAAACTTTGTTTTTTTAAGTTTTTTTTTTTTACAAAAATACTATGCTGTTTTTCAGTGAATTATTGAAGGTACTTTAAGCCTTTGGCTTGTCCTGCCAGCTTTATTTGTAAGCAAATATTTCAGGAAATGATGTAGAGTCATGAATCCTAGAGTTTCTAGTTAGTCATTTAGCTTCGAATCATGAATGAAAGAAGCTCGTATTGTTAGAAAAAAGTTTAAATTTAGTTGATAACATTAGCTAATCAGCGATGAAACATCAGTTGACAACCTGCTTTTAAAGGTTAAATACTAAAACAAGTAAACGGACTTCCGAAGAAGACCCCTTGTTTCTAAATTTCCGTGGTTTAAAAACATCTATGTTTGAGAATAAAAGGAAAGCTTCTTAATAAAAAAAAAATCTAGCTCTGTTTTCGACAGATGCTCAAAACATACTGAGGCGTTCATGAAACTAAATACGGCCTCCGTTGATAGCAGACAACAGATATACAAATACTCGGGGCCCTTATCTCTTCCTGAGATTCTTTTTTTTTTTTCCCGTCTTATTTTGAATGGAAGCATCTTGCCGGCTTTCGATATCTTTCATTTTGTTTTATTTGTTGTTATCTTATCTGAATTTTAGGTCTACAGAGTGCGATGGATAAATTGTCTAAATGACGCCAAAATGAAAATAACGCTGTCATCTCATTTTAACATATCTACAGGGGGCGGTGGATAAATTGTAGTTTAAATGACGCAAAAATGAAAATAATACTGACATCTAAGTCTAACAGATATACTTACCAAAATTACACAAAAAATATTTTTAAATACTTAAGAAAATATGCTAATTAAAATCGCCATTGGCTTCAACCACGGCCTCCAGACAATTTCAGAAACTCCTGCAACTCTTCTGGAGGTTTCCTTGTTTAAGTTAGTGAATCCTGTCATAATCCTTGCCTTCAGTTTATCTTTAGTGTTACAAGTTATGTGATGGGGCCAATTTACAAATTGATAGGCCTGCAGCTATATCACGTTCAAATATCGGTTCTCGTGCGATCACTGAAGTTAAGCAACGTTGAACCTGATCAGTATCTAGAATGTTAGATGTGGTGAGTTTGGATGTGCGGGTGTTGTAATGAATAACGGCTCGGAATCGGAAAGCCGAATTCCAATTCAAGTCAGGTTCGTTATATTCACTTACGCGCAAATAACCTTCGGAGAAGCATGAATCCATCTCTTTTCCCCCTGCTATGGGTTAATTAATAAGATTTGTATCAGTAAATCATTATTATCTCTAAAAACTTCTTACAATGTAAACATATTTCTGGCTTTAAATAACCCGCCAAAAATAAATAAAATAAAATAAAATAAAATAAAAACAAATCAGTCAATAAAAACTGGCACTAATTTCTGATAAGAACACATTCAACAGGTATTCATATTTCCAAACAGGAACCAACCTTTTTCAGTTAACACAGTTGTAGGCTAAAATTAAACGAAGGGCTCTAAAATATACAATCTTGTTTATATTAAGTGTAAATGTGTAAATCAAGAATACCGAAAAAAAAAAAAAAAAAAAAAAAAAAAAAAAACAGAATTAAAGGCTGTATAACGCATACGAGGGTGAATAAAAATGCAATGCAATTTCTTTTGTTATATTAGAAATAAAGAACATAAACATATCCTACATCAAGAATATATAACAGATTCATATCCCTACTTCATAACACTACCTCTTTCAGTGGCAGTGTTCCTTTTGCGAATGAAGATATATATCATAAAACTCAGCTGGCTGCTGATGTAACTAATTCCTTACAGTAGTTTTCACTTCGTTATCACCACCTGGCTTAGTATTCTCAGACTTCCATATTTTTGTTCCAATCACAGAGGCAACGAGGAGCAAATGTTATGGTGATGATGAAGAAGTGAAAACTTTTGTAAAGAATTTACTACATCAGCAACTAGCTGAGTATTACAACGCCGGGATAAATGCCTTATTTGAAGGTGGATCACTGCCACTGAAAAAGGTAGTGATTGCGTTGAGAAGTTAGGAAGTGCACCTATGATGTATAGTTGTATCTTGATGTATGACATGTTTGTGTGGCTTATTTCTTATCTAATAAAACACACGGCATTACATTTTACACCTTAGTGCAAGAAATTTCTGGGGACGCGTGACATGTTATGATCTATAATATCCTTGTCTATGGTGTAGATACAATATATGTTTTATCATATGGAAAAAGAAGTGGAGTATATTCTGACTGAGATATGTATATACTAGCCGGACACATTTTATATCTATTGATATAAATCTGGGGCGGAATGTGCGTTGAGGTGCAGTGGATATCGGCTCAAACGAGAAATTAGAAAGCAGAGTTCAAATCCCAGTTGAATTCGTCGAATTCACTTACGCGCAAATACTCTTGGGAAAAGTATCAATCCATCACTTCAATAGCAGGACAGATTGGGTTCTATAACCTTGTTTGGCAACCAGCCTACCACAGAATGTAATGGTAACCTAGTGCGGGAATATCCTTGGTTCTGTCAGTCCTGTCTATTTCAAGACATGATCGCCCAAGCGTGTCCACGTGTGGCACTTAACTGACTGATTGGTATAAACTGGACTTGCCTAGAATAAGCCTGGGCTGTTATACCGGTTGAACCCAAAAAGACATTCTTAAGAGCAATAGGATGTAATAAAAATTGCCATTCAGTTAAGTAAGTGCCATACGTAATTCACGCTTACGAAATCACGTGTCTTTCGACATATGAATGTCTAGATAGACGTTTCCCGCAGTATGCTGCCATTTTTTCCGCGATAGATAGTCGTTAACCAAAGCTGAAGAACCCAGTCTATCTAGTTATTCAATCCACAGAGTTGATGGTGGGAAAAGATGGATTCATACCTTTTCCAAGGGTATTTGTGCATAAGTGAATCTATCGAACTCGCCTCTCCGATTTTTCATTCCGAGATTATATAACCACAACGCACACCAGTAAGGTGAAAAAAATAGTTGACTTTTGTTTGATTACAAAAAGTAATAAAAATATTTTTTTCTTTGATTTATATATAAAACAAATTAAAAATTAGTTATTTTATTACTACAAATTAATAAAACAAAGCAAACTGATATACCAACGTTTATTTTTTACTACTTATTAGAAATAAATAGTGCATAGTTTTTGTCTCTGACTTGTTTCCAAAACTAGAAGCCGAACTTATAAATTTGTTCCTATGATTTTTTTCGCCAATAGCTTTCAGCGTACCTTTTATAATTTGTTTTATTCAACTGTACCTTTTGAAAATACCAAATCAATGTCTTTCTTTACCGAATTCAAAACACATTTTGATGTTTCGCATAACATTG
Organism: Ascarosepion bandense; assembly: GCA_037127315.1. Taxonomy (NCBI): domain Eukaryota; kingdom Metazoa; phylum Mollusca; class Cephalopoda; order Sepiida; family Sepiidae; genus Ascarosepion; species Ascarosepion bandense. The sequence continues at coordinate 2,482,120 of JBBBDQ010001100.1, read as the reverse complement.
AAACAATGATTAAATTTACTGGCGAGGAATGGAGTTTGTGCTCTTAAAAAATTACTAAGGAATGACGTTTTCTTTTTATTATCTGTATAGTGTTTCTGTTCGTGTCTACGACTGAAGGCTGTTTGAAATGTTGTGGCTCTCGTCTACTTTTAGTCTGAGGATTGTGAAAGACCGACAGCTAAAGAGAAAAACAAGTTAATGACATCTAAGCAAAATATGGACACTATTAAAAGTAAACGTTTTGAGATATTAGGTTGATATTGGTTTAGCTGGTTTGAATCAACCCAAAGAGGTTTTGTTTTAATTTTTCCGTGTTTTGAGAGAAAGAAAAATAAGGGAGTAAGCAAAGGGAGAGAAAAGGCCAGAAAGCTTGTTTTAGCAAAAGAGAATGTCCGAGACTGGGATTCCTATCTTCATGTCTCTCTTGACGAGGCAACAATGAGTAGAGTTTGACGAAGTGGGGACAGGAATTTAAGTATGTAGAAAAATTCGGGATTGTAGTGAAGTGGTTTAATTTAGAGAGAAAAAAAAAAGCGCAAAATGGAGAAAGAAGTTCAGCTGGAGAAAAGAGAGAAACGTTTGAGCAGAAAATAAAGAAAGAAATAAAGATTGAAAGAAAAAGAGAGATTTTTAAACAACAAAAAGAAAACTTTAAAAAGAATGAGAGGCTGTCAGATTAAAGAGAGACACTACACAACAGTAAAGCAAGGTTGTTTAGGTTTTGAAAATAAAATGGCGGATTGAATTAAACAAAGATAGTTGGGAAAAGAAAGAAAGAAGATGGAAAGTAAATAACTACAATAAATAGTAAAATAATAAATAAGAGCAAGAGGCTCGGCCGGATTCCGTTAGAGGTAACAGGGCTGGGTATGGCCACCACGCGTGTAGCCAAACCAGCTGCCTCCAAGGCTATTGCCAACCTCCTCCCTAACACGCTCGTACCAGAAACCCTTCCCTAACCATATCATACACCACCCCTAGCGTCTTCTTGAGTTTACTTACCTACCTATCCATTTCTTGCCTTCGTTTACTTCTTTTTTTTTTTTTTTTGGCTTTTTTTCCTTTATTATTCGCCTACGTGCGCCGGGCTTGTGGATTGTCGAATCGGGGTCAGGTGAGACATCAGGAAGGCGACTGGCTGGGAGCAAATGGAAGTGTGGTTGCCTGCCTATAAGTGTGTAGATAAAGTAGGTGCGTGTGTTACCTTGTCTGACCGACTGAGTTTTATCTCCTTCGTCAAAAAAGTAATACTAGTTCGTTTATAAATGACGTCCATAATGTTTCTGTAAGCCGGTGAAAATTTGTATTCTCGCCAAAGGTTTTATATTTTTTTTTTTGTGTCATGGGTACACATATGATATATAAGTTATATTATATAACTGTTCAAGCGTTGAAGGTATATCGATTAGTTTTCGAAGTGAATACGATGAAAATTATCCAAACCAAGAATGTTATGTAGAACGAAAATGCGTGTGGGAATATGAAAAAAATATATACATATAAGTAAAATTTGATTGTGCAAGGGAGGTGTACTGAAAAAGAAGCCTTTCAAAATTGGGGATGGACCGAAAACTTTCAAGACCTCCTTGTAATAACTACTTGATTTTGTTACTTTGATGATGAAATTTGAAGACTGTAAAAATGCTTAAAAAAAAAACTTAATGCGTTAATTTTAAGCTAATAATATCATTATTCATCCATGGTGACACAAGGGTAACTGAGAGGACTCAGCCCTCCCAAGCACATACACACTTATGCTGCAACTGAGAATTAAACAGTAAACGAAACTTGTCTTCTTGGACTCAATAACAATCCTATTGAGTTAAAATCATTGCATTTGTAATTTCTTTTTCGAAATACGAATTTCTTCAGCTTCTATATCCGGAATAAAATAGGGTCCTCTACAGAAACACGACACTTAAGGTTTAAGATTAATTTTTTAAAATGAAAAATATTTAATGAGTATTTTATTTTAATTTCAACCTAATAGATTAAATTTAATATTTCCAACAAACAAAATACTTCGCTATATCTCAAAACTAAATTATATTGACTGGAAGCGGATTTCATTTCGAAATCACTAAACATCTCTGATTTAACGCTAATTAAGACACCTATCATCACAATGTAATCCTCTTTATCAAGAAAATCTTTCAAAAATGAAATATACTTTTCTGAATCTTTATTCGAGAAATATTAGCTGGTTTAAAGTTTAATTAATCTGATTTGGAACAAATATTACTTAAAGTTTAAAATATCGCGAAAATTCATTTTTTAAGATGGAGGCAATTGTTTATAAATTTTATTCCTGACTATAAATACAAACGAAATAAAGAAAAAAATTAAAACAATGAAAAAGTATGCTTATTATAGGATAATGCATATAGAAATATGAATGTATATTAAAAGGAAGAGATAAAAAGAATACAGAATTTTTAAAACACATTTTCAGAAAGACCAGGCCTAAAATGGAGTATGGTTGGCCACTCATATACAAAAATGTCAACTAGTTGCAAACACCTGCTCAGGCACATTCCTGCTTGTTCAACACCCACAGAGCCCACCTGTGGTTTATACTGCAACTAAGCTAAGCGGACCTTAGTTACAGTTTCTGAGGAAGAGCGCGTTATCTAACGTGAACGACAGTCAGAAAAAGGCCAGATACTCAACACTTACGATGACTTGTGAGCACAACTACGACGGCTTCCAAGGGGTGCTGTCTACACAGTTTCACTTACAAGGCTAGGATCAACCCGGTGTATAGTTTTCAGGCACTTTCTAAATCTAAATTACGCCGAGATCGCCAACTCCAGACCGATAATATAAAGAAGTCCCCTTCCTGATAAATCAACCAGTATGAGATTAAAACCCGGGCTTCATGATCAGAAAGCGAACGTTCTAACCACTCGGCCACGCGCCCAGAAATGGAATACTGTTTTCATATTTGGGTGGGAGCAGCCCAGACCTCACTCCCCAACCTTCATAGAGTCGAAAAACGTCCCTGAGCCTTTGTGGGTGATGAATTATTCTCCACCCACCAACTTCTCTCCCACATACGGGATGTGAGAAACCACACGCTGCTCTATCGCTATTTCCAAGGAAAATGCTCGGATTAACTATATTTCTGGTCTCGCCAATTCAAACCTTCACGGCAAGGAAACACCATGCTACTTCCATTGTAGCAAATCAACCACACTCACTTCGTCGCGAAGGAATGTGGGTGAGAAGTAAATTCCGCTCGAACACCTCCTTCCCGTGAACCACTGCTCTGTGGAACAGACTTCCAAGAGGATGCTTCTCCGATTACTAAAATCGGAGCCTGTTCAAGGCTAGGGTTAACCATACTCTTCAACTCCTATCCACGCAAATTGCCTCCTAACGTAAACCCCTAGCTAGAGTGGCCCCTGGTCTTGTAAAGTGTAAACCTTAATATAAAAGAAAAGTCACAGTAGAGAAGTCGTAAGGTAAGTATATTATTTACTCTTCTCCCCCACTTGAGAAAGATGTGACACAAGGTCTTTTTTAACGTGGGGAAACTGAGCGCGTACGCCCAGTTACTGGTCAAATATTACCTATCCACCGCAGTGGATAGGTTCAGAACTAGTCTGAACTGGTCTAAACTGGTCTTAATTTGGTCATTCCCGACCCCAGCCCAAAGGCCGGGGCCAGGTAAGTATTGTTAGGGTATGAGAAATAGTCAAAAATAAAAATAAAAATTTAAAAAAAGAAAAGAAAATAATGTTTTAATTTAGATTTTTTTTCTGCGTAAACATCTTTATGCTTAAAACTCTTTCTCTGGTTTAATTTTAATTTAAGTTAAAAAATTATATTTAGTTTATAGAGTTGTTATTATGTCCTGAAGTGACATGGCATTTTTTAGACTGAATAGGCAAAATAAACACCAAGACTATTTTTCTGTAAATACAAATAGTATTTTAAAAAAACACACACACACACACATATATATATATATATATATATATATATATATATATATATATATATACACATACATACACGGTCATCACTGGTAACCTGCGATAGTGACAAGAATTTTTTTTTTAAATATAAACCATTGATTATCACTGACAGCCATAAATAGAAGATATTATTATCTCCAAAAATTGTTAATGCAATGCAACTCACAAAATGTTCAGTCCGTCAGTTAACTGCCAAACATGATACACTCTTGGGCGATCATGTCTCTTTTTAGACATGACTGACTAGGCAGAAGTTTTTCCAGCGTGAGATTGCCATTTCTTTCTCCACTAGACTGGTTGCCAACCAAGGCGATAGAACGCAATCTATCCTGTTATTCAGCCCATTTTTATAATCGTTTCACTCCCCAAGCAAGGCAGGACTACCATGGTGCGCAGGAAGTTACAGAGAGAGAAAAACAGACCACAGGGGATATCGAAGAAAAGATGAGATTTAGGGAGATAGGAGATAGCAATTGACGTTGCATTTAAACTTTTGAAAATTGTAGCTATCAGGGAAGCAAGTATACGGAAGAGCGTTCCACTGACAGGACGTGAGAGAAAGGAAACTGATAGATTAGAAGTGGTGGTTACTTTCGACTGTTTTGAATAAATATATATATATATAAATATATAGTTATGTGAATTAATAAATATACATATGAGAATGCACATGTATAAAATATTTTTCAGGTGTTAATAAAACAGTGTTTTATGTAGTATAAACAGAACTATAAATTTTAAATATACATATTATTCTACTTCGATTGCACGACTCAGACTTTCGTGTGTTAGGCAATCATCAGATGCATATTATGTAATATGCACCTACTGATTGCGTAATGTATGAAACTCTGAGTCGTGCCATCGACGTAGGATAATATAACACAATAAACAATATTCATTCAGTATAGACATGAAACTCAGTGTTGGAGATACTTTCAGTTTATTTGCTGAACTAGAAGAGAAACTTAAAAGTTATCAATCCACGAACTTATGTGCAGTTGTGGAAAAGAGCAGAACAATTGCTCCAGTTCAACCATATTTATGGAGCCCTGACATTGTCAAAGCAGGATGACGAGGATATCATTGTTAGACCGTGTGAAAACAAGGACGTTTGCAGGAAACACTTGGTATACATAATGAAGAAGGAGTACTTCTAGCTTCAGGCAGTGGGTGGCTCTTTACAGCATATCCATTGCACCTTTTAGTAATGTTCATCCTTTTACGATATCCAATTCCCTTGTCTGCCATCTATTTACACAAGTTCCTTATTTAAGTTACTTGCTGTTACACTCGTTGCTCCTTGGTTTCAGTATGACATATCAGTGTCAAATTCTCCAAACCTTCTTTCCTGGATTACTCTATTTGAGCAATCTTAAAACTACTTTAAAAAATAATAAAAGATTTGAGTGACATTAAACAAGATAAGATTAAATTTAAAATAGGAGCTGATAATATAGACTGTAAAGATTGCCCCAAGAAATACATTGGTGAAACATCTGGGATTCTTCTTCTATGTGCCATGTCCCTTCAGGAGGTAGACGATCATGGCATTTCACGTCTTCCTATCCATGGTAGCTCTTAGCACGCTTTCTCCTGTTACCCCACCCAAACCCCGCTGTGTCATTCACCTGCTCAAGCCCTTCAAATATGTTACACGCTGCTTTCCCCTGCCTCTCTTTCCGTCTAACCTTTGAATATCAGATTCTCTAAGCCTTCTTTCCTCAACACATGTACTAAGAACTTCAGCTGCTTTTTTTCCTGATGCACAGTATTAATTTCCTTTTCGTTTCCATCCTTTTTAAAACCTCATCATTTCTCACATGCTCGATCCACGATACCCGCAGCATCCTTCTGGAGAACCACATTTCAGTCGCTTCAAATTCTTCCATCATCTTTGATGATATTGTCCAGCATTCACTGTCATGTTAAAGAACAGACATCACATAGCAATCCAGTACTCTCTTCTTTGTTTCTAGCGAAATTTTCATGTCTCTTAATACTCTACTCAGCTTCTGGAATGCGTCCTTGGCGATGCCAATTCACCTTCAGATCTCAGTGTCTCACTTTCCGTCTTCCGTTAGAACACTTCCCAAGTACTTAAATTTTTGTACTCGCTTGATTTTAGTATCCCCAACCTGTAATTGGCATGTATGTGAACATAAAAAGGATATTTGACAAAAAATACATTCAAAGCATTAATCATTCATCATAAATGACTTCACCCTATTTTGGGGCTAAAACATACTGTTTTGATTAAGAGAAAGTAATTTACTAAATGCGAAAATGTATACTAATTTCTGACTACTTCATGACAATAATGACAGAAAATTACAGGGCTGGTGTCACAACAATTCATTTCCATTTCAAATAACAAACTGCCTGGTTTCCTCTTTAAAGTAAGCACCATCGAATCTAATGTACTTTTCCATCCTTCTCGGATTCATCTCATCTCTGTTGTTACGGCCCTCTTGATGGTTTCAAAAAGTGCCCCCTTAATGATGCAATTGAGCTTGGTGAAAAGAAGAAAGTCACACGGAGCAAGATCAGATGAATAGGGAGGTTGATCCAGTATGACAAGGTTCTTCACGACCAGGAACCGTCGGATGCTCGGAGAGTTGTGAGCAGGTGGATCGTTGTGGTGAAGGAGTCACGATTTGTCCTGTCACAACTCTCATATCTCTTCGTGCACTGAGCGAAGAGAACGCTAAGATTACAATTATATACACCCAAGATATGTTAAATGATAACACAATCTGTTTATTCTTCTTTCGCCATAGATCATACAGCAGATCTAGTCCTGCTACTTTTCAAATAGACATCGGATATCATATTTCCTCACAAAACTACTGTTATGACAATGTGAGGTATTTAAAAACAGTAGTAATAAAAATAAAAAACAAATCTGATAGAAAGCTGAGTGAAATTGGATAGATTATACATAGAACATTACAAACTTGAAATTAAAGCTAAACGTCTCCGTGTCTTTAAAGTTCGGACGTAATCTGTAACTGGCCTTTAATTGTATTTATCACCCCAATATATATATATATATATATATATATATATATATATATATATATTCGTGTAAAATCTTCTGTACAATAAAGACGGAAGCTGAAGATGGTTCGCCTGAAATAGGCCTATACGTCCTCTTAAACATGGAATAACGTGTCTGTCTTAAATTTTACATATATTTGCTCTATATGTATTTATATACATATATATTGACGGCTCTCCTAAAGAGTTATTCTACCACTTTATGTACTGGATACTCCTTTGGGTTCTTGTATATATAAGTATTGTTGGAATAATATTCCTTGTCCAAAGAAACACTATTTTTTAAAAAAAGTGCTCAATGCAAAAGTAGAGCTAATAATATTATTTATTCATAAATTATAACATGAATAAGTTACAATATCACTACAAAAGTAGTCATTTTGTTTCGACACTTTTGTGTCTTGTCAAGTGATGTGAAGAAGAACAATCACACAACTTGACAAGACACAAAAGTGTCGAAACTTTTGTAGTGATATTGTAACATATCCATGTTATAATTTATGAATAAATAATATATATATATATATATATATATATACTTCCAAAACGAAGCACTTATCTGCTAACCATCATAGACAATCGCTTCTAATCCACCCCCGTATTAGCATGGATCAGGTTAGCCTCCCCGAGACCAAAACACTCCGCCTCCTTGGTCTCTCTCAGCAGACCTCAAGTGGAATGACTATATAGAATACATAGCTAAATCCGCTGCTAAGAATGTCAGTTTACTGTGCAGGGCCAGGAGGTTTTTCCCGCCTGAATCCATCTTGCACCTATACAAATCTACCATCCGCCCGTGTATTGAATACTGCTGCTACATCTGGTCGGGTGCCCTTGCTATTCACCTCAAAGTTCTTGACAAAATCCAACGGAGAATCTGTAATGTGATCGATCCCGACTTGGTAGCTCGGCTGCAGTCTTTCTCTCACCGGCGTGATGTGGCTTCCCTGTGTTTCTTCTTCAAATACTTTCATAGCAGATGCCATGAAAGTATTTGTAGAAGAAACGCTTCTACTCCAAGGAACTTAGCTCACTGGTGCCCTCTATGTATGAATTTACTCGAGCTACTAGACTAGCAACTAGCAACCCTTCTACAGTGAAATCAATAAAATGTTTCCGCAATTTCGACTATAACAGCTTCTTTTCTCACACTTCTCGCCTGTGGAATTCCCTTCCGTATACTTGCTTCCCCGGCAGCTACCATTTCCAATAATTTAAATGTAAGATCAATAGTCATCTCCTATCTCACTAACTCGCATCCTTTCTCTCAAGCTCTTTTCTTCATCCACTCCACTCTCATTTCACCAGTATTCTCATCCTTCTATTACCCTCTTCCTGACACCCCCTATAACCTACCCTTCTTTCTCATCAATTTCCCCCTATGTAACCCCCTACGCAACAGTGGCAGTAAAACTGCCTTGCTTTAGGGTGAAATGATTAATGTGTGTGTGTGTGTATATAAATAAAACACACGGTGCGATCGATAATTTGTCGTCTGAATTCTGCAAAAAATGAAAATAACACCGACATCTCATTTTAACAGATATACTTACCAAAATTACATACAATATTTTGAAATACTAAAGAATAACTTTATTCAATAAACTCGACATTGGCTTCAACCACGGCTTTCAGATGACTTCGGAATTTCTTCTTGCAACTCTTCTGAGCGGTTTTCCTGTTTAAGTCGGTGAATCCTGTCATAATCCTTGACTTCAGTTCATCTTTGGTGTTACAAGGAGTTTTGTTGGTCTCTCGCTCAACTGTGCCCCACACATAACAACATAATAATCAAGGGTGTTGCAGCCTGGGGAGTTAAATGATCAGATGTAAAGGGTGATATGGTCGCAGAAATTGTCTGACGGTCATGACTGGGTTCTCCTGCTTGAGTGGCAAGATGCAGAGTCCTGTTACCAAAGATAAGGTCTTCCAGCAGCCACCCTCTTGAACCTGGCAGACAACATTCTCATGACACTTTGTGTAGGCCTTCGTGAGAAGATGAATAAAGGCATATCGTCGCCATCAAGAGTGATCACTCCAAACCTTAGATTGACTCACAAATACTCTGAAATGTTTGTATTGGTGCTTGCCAAGCAGTACAGCATGCTGCTTCCAAATTTCTGGCGGAGTGGACGGTGTCATGGTACACTTTTTCTTACAGACACTTCCCTAACTGAACCTACTACACTGTGCAGTCGACAAAAATCAAAAACCAACAAGCATGCACTAAATTAAGACTATAAAATGGCGACAATTTACCTATTGTACCCTTTATATTATAGTAGATATGGACAAACGGTTTGTGTAATAGCTCATCTTATCTTTTTCCAAGAATATGCCCAAATATAGTGCCTAATCCAGAATACTATCGCACCCTATATATACAGATAGATAGATAGATAGATAGATAGATAGATAGATAGATAGATAGATAGTATAACAACATTAGGAGAAAATGTATGACAAAATGGAAAAAAAGCTTTCGTGCGACGTGTTTCGTTCTTTAGGATTTCATCGGACAAAATTTGTTATGTTGGCACACGAACGAGTGGTGTTGGGAATTAAGATTTTTTTTTTTTACTTTTTATTTAATTCACAGTTGTAGGATCTTTTCGATTTCAAGTAACTTAAACTGTGAGTTCCAGTGACTGAATCAGGTAGGCAGAAGAGACCAGGGCCTCTCCAGAATTTTGGCTAGCCCCTCAGTTGCACACCACCACTTTTATAAGCTTAGAAAATTTATGAAACTAATCAGTCTCTGATTTTGATAAGATTTGATCTACAGCACTTTTCCTTCTGCGTTTTCTTTTTTATTTAGCTTTTTAAGGACAAATACCTGCTTGAAAGGCATTTGCCGCAGAAAGCAATGGCAACCTACTGCGGGATAATCTTCTGCCCAGTCAGTCATGTCTCTTTCGAGACATGATCGCCCAAGCGTGTATCACGTATGGCACTTAACTGACTGACCTGTTTGAATAAAATCCACTACTATGAATGAAAAGTTATTCCGTTTAATTTAGTGAAGTAACATGTTTATATTCAAACCCATTCCTAAGTTGTGTATACGATAGTGGTCTAGTATGAAAATGAAAACGTTGCTTGAGTTTGCCCCCTTCCTCCTCAGAAAAATCTCGGTCCCTTAATTGCCCCCATCACTTTCAGAGTTTCCCAATCGCCACTGGTGAGTAATGTCCTGACATTAAAACCACTTTTATTTCAGTACAGCCTATATAGACTTATAGCCTACTTCTTCTATGTGCCCTGTCTCTTCAGGACGTAGGCGATCATGGTTCTCCACCTCTCCCTATCCCTGGTGGCTTTTAGTATGTTTTCTCCTGTTACACCAAGCAACCCCCGTTCCGTCATCCACCTGATCAGGTCCTTCAAATATGTTATCCGCTGCCTTCCTCTGTCTCTTTTTCCTTCTACCTGGCCTGTCAGTATCAGGTTCTCCAAGCCCTCCTTCCTCATTGAATGTCCCAGGATCTTCGGTTGTCTTTTCCTGATGCTCACTATTAATTTTCTTTTCGTTGCCATTCTTTCCAACACCTCATCGTTGCCCGCATGCTCGGTCCACGATATTCGCAGCATCCTTCTGTAGAACCACATTTTCGCTGCTTTAAGTTTGTCCTCATTTTCGATTATATTGTCCAGCATTCACTGCCGTATTGAAGAACTGACATCATATAGCTATCTAGCACTCTCTTCTTTGTTTCTAGCGAAATTTCCCTGTCTTAGTACTTTACTCAGCTTCTGGAATGCGTCCTTTGCCATGCCAATTCGCCTTCGGATCTCTGTGTCGCACTTTCCATCTCCTGTTAGAACACTTCCTAGGTATTTAAATTTTTGTACTGGCTTGATTCTGGTATCCCCCACCTGTATTTGGCATTTCGGGCTGCTCTTTTTCCTGATGACCATGCATTCAGTTTTCTTGAAGTTTATTTGTAGTCCTTTTTTTGTCACCCTCCACAGCTACCTTCCGTAGGAGGTCTTGTAGTTTCCTTTCCGTGTCTGCAGTCAGCACTGTATCATCTGCATACCTTATGTTGTTCAAGTTGTGGCCTTAAATAACAAATCCTGGCGTAGCATCTAGGGTCCTCAAAATATTCTCGCTGTACAAGTTGAACAGATCCGGTGAAAAGACACATCCTTGTCTTACGCCTCTTTCTATCTTTGTAAACCTACAGCAGACATAAAAGTGCTACCCCTATAAAAGGGCAACTCGAGGTGAACAAACCCCTCTAGCCATGGCACTGGGCCTAGTTTAAACGTTTACAAATTTATTGGAAAGTCAAAAGTGAACAAGGTTTTCGTAAAATACATATCAAACATACTTAAAGTTTATCAGTAACAGTTAAAAAGCAAAAATGACATATAGGGAAAAAAGTATAAAAAATTAGGATCATCTTTATTTCTGAAATGAAAATTAAAACTTTCGACAAGTAAATTTTGTTGCTTTTTTGTTGGTAAATTATTCAATGACATCGTTAAAACGATTTCATCTGTCAATTGTCGCTCTATAGACAGTAGATAAATCAATATATATGCCAGACAAATACGAACTCTCGTCGAGAATACGGCAACTGTCATTCCACAGTTCTAGTTAAACTTAAAAAATAAACATTAATTATAATGATCAGGCTGATGTCGATATTAATTCGACCCCACCCCTTTGAGGGGCAAAATGGTGTTCATTAATATATTTTATTCATAAAAGCAATTAAAAGCTTTTTTAATTAAATAATGTCATAGTTTTATTGCATTTTTATTTTACGATTCAGAGCTGCTTCACTGTAACTAAAGGTAAAGCGCTATTTGACTAAAACAATTTGATAATTTAAAATTATTCTTGGACTTGTAACTAATAAAATAATTTTATCTTAATTTCATAAAATTAAATAAGTGTCGGGTAACAAATGTAAAAAAAAAAAAAAATTTTCTAAAGAAACATTTTAAAAAATAATTTAATTTATTTGTGAATAAGTCCTGAAAGTTTCATTAAAATCCTATCTTGTAAGAATTTCCAGTTCAACGCAAAAAAGACGCTCAAATTTCAGCACAAATTTATGGTCATACGATGACGCCAGAAAAAAAAAATTCGGATGTTCTAAAAAGTATTTAAAAAATTGACATAAAAATTGTTTAGTCCCTCCTCTTAATAGTAATACAATTGTTTTGACTACAAAACATTGTTTTTATTAAATTTCTGGCATAATTTCAACATCTATGCTCTCATTTTTTTAGAGAACCACTTGATGTATCCACACACACATATATATATATATATATAACCGATATGAAATACCCCGACAAAGTATTTAGGGTGGAATGTATTAAAACCAATTGGTTGTTTAAATTGTTTATCATTCTGTTGTTAATGTCATGTCTTGTTCAGAAAGAGCATCATAAGAACAATTGAAAAAAAAATCGTTACTATAGCAGCAATGCTACTTAGAAAGGCTGTGGTCAATTTGAAAATTTTTGTAAATTAAACATTTATCAAGTTTACTAGTGATGTGAAACCGAGATTTTTTATTAAAGATTCTTGGCTTACATGGTTTTCTTATTATTCCTCAACATTCCTAGAACCAATTTCTGCTTTATATTGCAACTATGCTGAGCGGACCGTACAGCTCAATTCTGTACCCCATTTCTCTTCATATTTATTACAAAGGTATTTGTGCGACAGTGAATGTAACAATCCCGACCGGAATTCGAACTCGATTTAATTGATTTCTCGTTCCGAGCATTTAATCATTTCACAACCTGCTTCTCTATACTCATTGAAACAAATGTTATATGCTTTAGCCCATATCTAAAGACATAATTAAACACGCACACATATCCAACTGAATACAGATACACAGACATCTATCCACAAGACACGCGTATAAACGAACGCCAGAGTTTTGACTTAAACCATATATATAAGTGTATAAGACTACTTTATGAATAGAGCGACCCTAGAATTTTGCGTGAATTTTAACCCAGAAAAAAAAAACCTACGTATAGTAGAACCGATCACCGAAGACTTTTAAACTCTTCAAAAAATTTTACATGTGTATAGTGCGACACCATACTTTTTGCGTTAAAAAACAAACAAAAAAAACCCCAAAAAAAACAAGAAGACTGATCATAAAAACTCGCAGTGTACTCGAGTATATACGGTAAGCCTGTTGTCGGGTACTGCCCATAAAACAGCAGACAAACAACATTGGGACGAGTATGCAAGCGTGACACCTGCAGCTGAAAACTGTCCACTTGACTGCCGCCAACTACAGATAACACGGGCTAGGTAAGTTTGAAGAAGGTGTCGGGATGGCTAGGGGGTAAGGATCGTGGAGAAGCGGGTGACTGTCGTGTGCCGTTTGCCCGACAGCACTGACCCAACTTACAGCTATTGTTCGTCCTACCCAATTCCATCTCTTACCGACTTTATTGCATTGGCCAATCGGAACCCTTCCTTTTCTTTTTTTCAATCACGCCTTTACACCTGCCTGTACTTTCAATCTTCCTTTTTCTCTTTTTTTCTTACAAACTTTTGTCTTTATTTTAGCAAACCTTTCTTCTTTTCACTAACGTTTGCTATTTCGTATCTTCCTTTCATCTTTCTAAAGGAAGTTATTTTTTAATATTTTAAAGAAAATATTGTAAAATGGAACAAAAGTTGTTGATTAACAATGTGTGTATGTGTGATTAATTTTATAATTGCGAATATATATATATATATATATATATATATATATATATATATATATATATACCTCCAATTGCCGAAAAAAGCATATCATGATGTTAAAAGGGCTTAAACTTAATAAAAACAAAGTTTTATCATCAAAATCTTTTATTATTAAGAGGAAAGATCAAATTTTACTTTCATTATTTTAGAACATTTTTAATGTTTTCTAACACGTTCGAAATTTCAGTTAAAATTTCCTTTTTTGTTTTCTGTCAGCGATTCACGCCATGTTTACGTAATGTGACTATTTAAGGAAAACATAATATTACGCAAGTCGTTTTTTGGCGTTGAAAGACACATTAATTTGAAAACTCTTGCAGAAATCAACTATTTGTCTGATTTTAATGAAACTTTCAGGACATTTTCACAAATGAAATTATTTATCAATTACTTTTCTTAGAAAATCTTAGAAAAATATTTTTTTACATCTGTTACCCCCCCCCTACACACACACTCCAATTAATTGCATAAAACTTCCAGAAATGCATTATCTATAGCAATGTTTTTATTAGTTAAATGCAGGACTCATTAGGGAATGTAAATCATGTAATTCTTTTTTAATTACGAGACCATTTTTCCGAAAAACTGCTCCGAATAGTTAAAAAATGCATTAAAACTAAACTGTTTTTAAGGTAAATAAACTTTTAATTGATTTTATAAAAAAATATAATTTTAGGATACCATATACTGAAGAAAGAATTTCGATGAATAATGGATTTTTATAAGAATTGTTTTCATTTTTTCTTAAAATTAAAGTTTCAAACATCTTTAAAATTTTTCCCAGTTATTCAGTGCCTTGGTTACTAATTCATATATATATATATATATATATATATATATATATAAAACTTCATTTACAAATCGAAAAATCAAAAGTTTAATGCAAATCATTTAGAATTCAAAAATAATTTCCAAATGTTTTTATTTATGTTAAACTGCACATTTTTTTTTTTTTTACTATGGACACTTATAAGAGACTTATCATTAAAAGGTCACGTGTCTCATTTTCCCCTTACGAAATGTTAAATTGGGTTATGTCAATTTTTGGTTACCATACTTCCAGATTGATAACAGGTGCTGTCATCACCTAGTTGAAAGAGGGTGGGGTTAGCTGCCCCTAACTTAGGAATGGTCGCATCGCTTGCGAAAATGAATACAAAAATCCCAGAGCAATGGAACAATTTTTTAACCAAACGGAGCATAACGTCCAAAAAGTAACAAAAAATAAAAAAATAAAAAAAAACAATCAAAGACAGGACAGAGGAAGAAGAGAGAAGGAAAAAACAAAAAAACAAAAAAAACAAAAAAAAAAAAACGATTTCTCATACACTTACCTCGCAGATAAACTCTGGAAATTTGAGTAAAAATAACATTAAAAAAAATAAAAATAAAAATAAAAGCAACAGTATTTTCACTCTCTATTTTCATAGAAAAATAAAGCTCTTCTAATCGTCACAGCTAAGACCCACCATGCTATGCTGTTATATCGCGGGAACAACATAAATAACAAGGTAAATTCCAAGTGGAGAGATTTAAACAACACATAAGAGGTAAGCATTGGAGTAGATAGACTAAACTATCGCCCGGTTCACACTCCACCCACATCTATTGAACAGGTGAAGAGGCTCATCCCTTGTTCCCTGTTTAGGATGTGGTTTCCGGCTTTCTCTTTTCCAATATTTTTGCCCTTACGTAGCCCCCTGTGCATCAGTGGCGTTATCGCCTTGCTCAGGGTGATATGATTAAAAAAAAAAATTAAAAAAAAAAAAGAAAAAAAAAGATCAACGAGTCAGATCTTTGTGATTAAGAAATACTTTCATTCTAAATTTCATGCCCTAAACGAGTAATATCTATTTCAGATTAATTTAACTTTAAATTTGCTAATTTAAAAAAAATAACGAGTGAGAAATGTATATTTTATTTTTGCAAAATTTTTAAAACCTAGAATTAACTTTTGTTTACAAATGATTCGAACGCTCAAAAAAAAAAAAAAAAAAAAAAAAATGGCCGAAAAATTGAAAATTAAAAAAAAATCTCAATTTTATGTTCCAACGAATATAATTTGTTTTGAAGTACACCTTATTTTTATTGTTTATATATATATATTTTTTTGTTTTAGTAAACTCAGAATGTCAAGCAGGAGATAAGCAAACTGAACAACAATATTCTGGGAATATGCGAAACTAGATGGCCTAACAATGGAAACTTCAACAGCGACAACCACAGGCTAATATACGCAGGAGGCAGAAATAATGAAAAAGGTGTCCACTAATACTGGACAAAGAAATAAAGAAATGCGTTCTGGGATACTGCTAGCTTTCCGAAAGAGTCCTCTTGGTCAAACCGAGAGGGAGGCCCTTCAAGGTATCTATTATAGTAGTCTATGCACCAACAACGCAAAGCACCGAGAAAGAAATAGAATCTTTCTACTCCATACTGGACAATGCCAAGACTCAGTGTAAAACACAGAAAATTACAATCATAATGGGAGACTTGAAAGCCAAGGTAGGTGGAGACGGAATGGGAGACGACTGGCAACTTTGGATTAGAAATCTGCAACGACCGAAGAGAAAAATAGGTCCAATGGTGCACCGCATATGACCAGGTAATAACGAACACCTGGTTTCAAAAACACCCACGACGTCTATGTGCATGAAAGCCCAGGATACGACAGGAACGACTAAATCGATTACATAACCATAGACAACAGATTAAAAAAAATTCAGTGGTTCAATGCTAAAGCTATCCAAGTGCCGACTGGAAGCGACCACCTCCCAGTCATCTGCAAACTAAGGGTGAAATTCCGGAAACTGAAGAAGCCTAGTGCAGCACCCAGACTGTAATACAACACACTCGAGAATGACCTCAACCTGCAGAAAAAATATACTGACAGTGTGAAAAACAAATACGAAAAAGAAAAAAAAAATGGGAACGGACGGAAACATGAAATGTGACACACCAAAGGAAGCGCTAGTGACATCAGCAAACAACATTATTCCAAAGGAAATCAGACGCAGAAGAAAAAACGAGTGAATGACTATAGAGATTTTTGACATGATGCAAAGGAGACAGAAAACTATGCCAAGACATGGAACGGAATACAGGAAACTAGACAAGAAAATAAGGAGCAACGCAGACAGGCTAAAGAGGAATGACTCAACAAATGTGCAGAAGTAGAAAGATGGCGCAGGACTAATAAATCAGACATGCATAAAGAAATAAGGGAACTGACAGAACAAAAAACATGCTCTTCAACAGGATGTATAAAATCCAAGGATGGGACGATCATATTAGAGAAAGTGGAAATAATCCAGCGATGAGAAAAATATATAAAATATCATTTCCACGACAAGAGGGAGAAACCAAGAATACTCTAATATGAGGAGATATGAAAGTCCGAAGTGGAAGCTGCAATGGCCAAGCTAAATAGAAACAAAACATCTGAACCAGACAGCATTGTAATAGAGATGTTAACAGCCCTGGACGGATTCGACACAGAAAATTACAAAAATAATGAATGAAATCTATAATAGTGGTGTAATGCCGGACGACCTAAGCAGGTCAGTTTTCATAGCACTGCCTGAGAAGCCAGGTGCAAACGTGTGTGAACTCCACCGAACAGTCAGTTTGATGAGCTACATAACAAAACTCATCATCCGAATCCTGATGAATAAAACGCGAAGTAGAATCAAGCCAGAGATAGGACAAGAACAATGTAGGTTTGTCAAAGACACTGGAAGAAAGAACGCCATATTTATGATTAGGATGCTATCAAAAAGAGCAATACAAATGAAAAAGGACGTGTATCTATGTTTTATAGATTATGCGAAGGCGTTCGACAAAATACGCCACAAAGAAGTGATACAAATGCTCAGCAACCTCGACATATTGGGGAAAGGCTTTAGAATAAACAAGAATCTAAACTGGCACTAAACCGTCCACATACAGACAGGAAAAGAATTCAGCAGATATACAAAGTTAGAAAGGAGGGCGCAAAACAAGGATGTGTCTTTTCTCCGGATCTGTTCAATTTGTACAGTGAGACTATTCTCAGGACCCTAGAAGTTATGCCAGGATTCGTCATCGGAGGCCACAGTCTGAACAACATAATGTACGCAGATAATACAGTACTGATAGCAGACACGGACCTCCTACAGAAGATAACTGAAGAGAGTGACAAGAAAGGACTGAAAATACACTGCAAGAAAACCGAATGCATCGTCATCAGCAAAAAGAGCAACCCAAAATGCCAAATACAGACGGGAAATACTAAAATCAAGCAGGTACAAAAATGTAAATACCTGAGAAGTCTAACAGAAGACGGAAAGTGCGACACAGAGATCCGAAGTGGAATTAGCATGGCGAAGGACGCATTCCAGCAGCTGAGTAGAGTATTAGGAGACAGGAAAATTAAATTAGAAACAAGGAAGAGAGTACTGGATTGCTATGTGATGTCAATTCTTCAATATAGCAGTGAATTCTAGACAATCTCATCAAAGATGAAAGAAAAACTTGAAGTAACTGAAATGTGGTTCTATAGAAGGATATTGCGAATATCATGGATCGAGCACGTGAGCAATGATGAAGTTTTGAAAAGGATGGAAGCGAAAAGAAAATTAATACTGAGCGTCAGTAAAAGACAGCTAAAGTAACTAAGACATGTAGTCAGGAAGGAGGGCTTGGAGAATCTTATATTCACAGGCCAGATAGAGGGAAAGAGAGGGTAGGGGAAAGCAGCGTGTAACATACTTGACGAGCCTGAGCAGGTGGATGGCATCCTTCATTAAATACGTTCAACTAAGAAGATTGAATTAACCTTTTTATTACGTTTTTCCAGCATCCTGATATTTTTTTCTGTTTTGTAAGAATAAAGGGATATAAAAATTGTCCATAATTTTTATTGTCTCAAGAGCTTTCGACCACTTCTATAGCCATTTCCCATGGCTTTATATATATATATATATATATATATATTCATCGACATAGAAATCGCTATCGTTTAATGGATTTATTTTATTTGGTGACTGGAAAAAAGTAAAGAAAATTTGATATTACACTTATTTTATAATTCCAAAACAGACGATCATGGCTCTCCACACATTTCTTTATGATCCGTGAACTGTCATGCCTTTTGGGGGAAAGATAACGGAGTAGTTATTCTTTGCTTACACTGGTTTTTAAATTCAGCGTACTCATTTTCTTAGAATGGCTGCTACTCATGACTAGAAAGCATAGTCTTCTCTGCTTGTTTAATCCATAGCCGGGGTTAAAGATAGTGACGAATCCATGTCTTTTTTAATGGCAACTGTGTAAAAGTGAATTTAATAAACTAGGCTTGTATTTGAAATAGGACAGGGAAAAATTTGGGTTGCTGGTAGGAAAACGTTACAAAGAAAATAAGCAATATCTTTATTGAGAATAGGGGATTTTTTTTTTTTAATGAATATATTTTTATATAGTTTAATTCAATTTATAATAATGAACTGTTATTGATCCTGAGCTGGTATCTTTGCTTCAATCAATTTCTCACCACTGTAATGTAGCTTCCCTACATCTTTTATATAAATATTTTCATGGTAATTGTTCTGATGAACTTTCCTCTATGGTACCTAAACTTTATGAATTTAAGCCCAGTACTAGATTGACAGCAAGATCTGATCATTTTACAGTTTAACTGGCTTGATATAATCGTAAGTTCTTTGCTAACAGTTTCTTTCACGAGCTTCTCGCTTGTGGAACTCTGTTCTGGCTTCTTGCTTCCAGCCAACATTAAGCTTAAAAAATGTAAATGCAATGTTATTCGTTGTCTTCTTAATTTCTGTTCTTTCATGTTCTCGCAGCTTAGTAATGTTTCTCATTTTGTTTATTCTTTCACAGCCGGTAATCCATTGTGTCTTAGATGCTTTATAAATGATTAGTGCCCTTTTTTAGTCCTCTTTCATCGCAATGTAATTCTCAATAGTAAAACTTCTTCCAAAAATAAAATATACTTTTCTGAAACTTTATTTTAGGAATATTAGCAGATTTAAAATATAATTAACGATTTGAAAAAAAAATTACTTCAAATTTAAAATAACAAAGAAATAGATTTTTAAAACAAACAGTAGCAGTGGTGACGTGCTTGTCACCCTCGTCAATCACGTAACAGGTGCTGATAAAAATGTTGACAATTTTATTCTTGTTATCCACCTTATCTGCTAAAACATAATTTAAGAAAATGACAGATGAGTCCCTTTTTATATAATTTTTAAGTACCCAACAATCTTCAAAATGTCGTAAAATATTCTCCGTAATTTAATTTCAGGAATGTTGACTTTAAATTTATAATAGTCGTCGCCCTTATTTTCGATGTCGTGTATAGGCGACCATACTTTCAAACATGTGCACGTTACGTAATATTTTATATACATAAAATAAATTATAATGATTCGTATTAAGCGTTTCAATTTTTGATTAGTAAATATATTTTTATCTTGATAATATCACCTAACCGAATGAAAGTAATGCAGAATTTTTAAAGATTTATTATAAGATATGATAATTAAAATTGAAAAAATGAAAACAATCCTAAAGATTTGCAAATCGAAAAACATTTTTTCTTAAGACAATAGTGTCCTTAATAAATCATATACCAATTAAAAGCTTTTCTAATTAAATTTTTAGTTTTTTAAAAATTCATTTTAAAGTTTAGATATCGCATTTTTTTTTTTTTAGAGGTCTTTACTTAAAAAAAAAAAAGAGCGTATGAATATTCTACAGCTTGGTGACTTGTCAGATTTATTGCATTTTGTTATTTTATGATTTAGAGCAGTAGATAGGAAAAAAGAAGAAAAACAGATGATTTACAAGGAGTCCTTTTAACTAATAAAAGAAATTGCAGCTGAAAATTTAAAATTTGATTTCAAAATAATTTTATTGATCTTTGAATAACTCCTAAAAGTTTCATTAAAATCTGACAATTATTTGACTTTTGTAAGAATTTCCAAATGTGTTTTTCACCGGAAGAAAACACAACAAATTAATCGTAAATATTACATTTTTAACCAAAATTTCGAACGTGCTAGAAAGGATTAATAACTTACTAAATAATAAAAAAAAATGATGAACTTTATCAAGGTAAATGTAAGAATTTTATTTTACAAGTATTTATAAACTTCTTTTGCTTACATCTTGGTATGATTTCCAGTTTTCCATCGAATGTAGATAAAGGAATTCTGACGACCACACAGACACCACATTGCTACTTGAAAATGGCTGATATGGTCAAAAGTACTTGAACAAAACAATAACCCAACACGAACTTCGGAGAGTTTGTCCAAAATTTCGAGTACAATACTCAACACCGTGTTGGAAAATTGGGGAAAATACAATAATAAAAAAAATTAAACGGATACACCTTGTCGGTTCTTTTTAATCAAACTTGCTTGGATATATCAGGGGGTATTAAAAACTTTCTGCTTCAGCCACACTCCCACCTCCGAATATCTAACCAAATATCGGAACTTATTTGTTCCTATTCTTTTTTTTTTTGATCAGCCTGAAGTGATAAACTGATAAAAAAAATGAAATACAATTTTCCGAACTCAAGAAAACCCTAAAATGCCCAAGAGTTAAACAAGAACACTGACTGTATGAAAAACCAGATGTCAAAATTGCTAAGATTAAGAGAGAAAAGGTATAAAACCGATAAAGAGAGAGTATAAAGAGACAAGAAAACGAACATAAAGGAAAAATAACCACAGCATTCCACACGTAGGTACATACGCACAGGCGGGTGTATCCACTCCCACTATGAAAGAAAAAAAAAACTTGCACCAATAAAAATGCATCTATACACACACACACACACACACACACACACACACACACAAAATAAACAGTCAATTGCTTATATCCCCTGACGAGCGAACAGAGTGATTGCTGGAGGCTCTATTTACGAAACTCTAGAGTCGGGATGCTGTAGGTAACATCAATCCGCTAAGTATAAACCTTTTTGTATTAATTATATAAAGAGATTGATATATATGATTTTTAAGATAAACAGAGACAGAGTCAAGTGTTCGTATGCATGCACATGAGACGTTATATGTTCATCACTCTTCTTAAGCATACTTTTGGTGGCAATATGGCATGAGACTAAAATTCGTTTGTAAATGTTGGGTGTTTATATAGTATCGTATTTCACGCATCCACAAACATGTCCAGACTCAGTCTCTACATTACCACACACACACACACACACACACACACACATGTCGTTCGTTGTTTTCAAAAGAGACGCCAACTGCAATCAATAATGAAACGTCTTTTGAGTCAACGTCTTTAAGGGATCCTCCTTTCGCGTTTCTTTTACAATTCACATGAGAGTCGGGCAGGGAAGAAATTGTAATGATAAAAAAATAAGCCTGAATCTCGATTAAGTTTCCGGAAACGCAGCTATGAATAAGTAGAGACGATAATTATTAGTATTTTGAAAATGCTACCAGGTGTGTCTAGCTTTAACACGTCCGTCTCACTGTGTGCTTGGGTGTCTGTCGCAGTCATCGGAGCCATAAAAAAAGACTCTCGGAAGTTGCACACAAGTGGGAAACATCAACGAACGAAAACTGTTTATCTTTTCTAGATCTGGATGCGAGGCCGACGCAGCTAAAAATTTTAATATCATTTGACAGGGCAAAAGCAGAGAAAAGACCTTGGGAAGGGAAGTTTAGCAGGAAGGAAACTGTTGGATCTCCGGGCAAATATCTTTTTAAATTTTTATCTTGACAGACTGTATATAATCAACTTGCCTTCCCTATCTACTACCTCAGCCTTTACAAGCCGGCGGGTGGCGGTGGTTGTTAGAGGGTGGGAGGTTAGTACCAAGGGCTGTCGGCATCTGTTTTGAAAGTTTTGAAACTTTTTAGTGTAGAATAATTTTTTTTTTTTTTTTTTTTTTTTTGATAACCATATTTCACACTGAGAACCCGCCTTTCTGTACTTTCTTGAAGTGATATTACCGGCTTGCAAGAACATGTACTACTTTTACTTATATTTTTGAATTCACTTGATGAAAAAAATAAGCAATATTTATTTTGAGAAAAATTACTGTCTAGTTTTAAAGATCGTCTTGCTTTACTCCAAATATTAGAATGGTGATTTTCTACGCATAGCTTAGACGTGGTACAAGGCCGAATGTAAGATCGAACTCACTACTCAGTTTTTAATTAAAACAATTTAAAACAAGCACGCTAACCAGTACACTACGTCCAAATATTAGAATGTATAAAAAGTGTTTTTTTTTTTGTTTGTTACAGATTTATTTCAGTACCTTCCCCTCATTTTCGATAACTAACTTTTAAACTTACATTTTAGTTTTAATTGAAAACTAAATGATTAAATTTACTCTAGGAAGCAAACTACTCTGGTGTATTTCAAACAGAAATTGTATTGATTAAAATCTAAAATTGAGATATTTTTCAATTTTTGTTTAAATTTTTCGGCCATTTTTGAGCGATCGACACATTTGTAAACAAAAGTTAATTCTCGGTTTTAAAAATATTTCAAAAATTAAATATACATCTGTAACAGGTTATTTTGGGATAATTAGCAAATTTAAAGTGAAAAATTAATCTGATTTACACAAGTATTATTTATAGCATGAAATTTAGAATAAAACTATTTCTTAAACACAGTGTTGATCTTTCTGACCTTTCCCCGTATGATTTCACATGTGATGACAGCCAAACAGATGCGTGATAAGATAAGTGTATGGTGACCAGAATTGACAAAGTTGTCCAAAATTTTTTCAGGTGAATGGAATAAACCGAGAAACATGTACTTTTAAACTACACACAGAAAATACCATAGAAAAAAAACAAACTTCAAATGCATAAAAAAAAAAATGAGATATTTTAAAAATACGAAGGTGCGATGATTTGTATTAAATTTTTCAATTTTCGATTAGTAAATATAATTTTCATTTAATAAGCTAATAAACTAACAACAAATCTTTGCAGTATTTTAAAAATATTTTTGAAACTTTATAACATATTATAATGAAAAATGAAAGCAATTCTTTTAAAATTTCATTATTAATCGAAAGATTTTTTTTCTTCAGACTATAATGTCATTAATATATATTATTTATTAAAGCAATCAAAATGTTATCAAATTAAATGTCAGTTTTATTGCATTTATTTTACTATTAGAAGTAAATTATTTAAAATAAAGGCCAAATGTTAAAAAAAGATTATATACATTTCCCAATTTATTCTAATAAAATACTAATAAAACCAACTTTTTCAACAAAATATAATTTCATAAAATTTAATAAATTTTCCTGTGCGTGTGTGGATAGGGGTGTAATAGATGCTAAAAATATATATTTTTACCAAGAATTTTCAAAAATAATAATTTCAAAAATAATTTAATTCTTTGTGAATAAATTCTGGAAGTTTCATTAAAATCCGACAATTATTTGATTTTTACAAAAATTTCCAAATTAATATTTTTTATCGAAAAAACTGAGTTCTGTAATATTACATTATCCATTGTAAACTCTCGTAACGATTTGGTTACCTGCTAATGAAAATAAAACATGACCTTTTTACCAAAATTTTGAACGTGTTAGAAAGGATTAAATTTTTTGTTTTTTGTTTTTTTAAGATAATTAGAAAATATTTTGATCTTTCCTTTTTATAATAAACATTTTCATAGAAAAAACTTCCTTTTTATTAAGTTTGGTTTTTTTTCCTTCATGCTATGCTGTTTTATAAGCGATTTAGTGGCGGTATCTAGACTTACTCTGAAGTTTATTTCATTTACACATTTAAACCACTAAATTATCTTACGACCACATAACAGTAAAACACCGGTTACAGTATGATCATCGAAATTAAACAAAGCCGAGACAAGCCAGTACTTAAATGGCTAACCATTTGGGGATACTAGGTGCTGTAAGCTTGGATATGCGGGTGGTGCGATAAATAATGGCTTGGGATTGTTAATCTGAGAGCCGAGTTCCAGTTCAGTCAGTCAGTTAAGTGCTATACGTGATACACACTTGGGCGATCATGTCTCGAAAGAGACATGACTGACTGGGCAGAAGATTATCCCGCAGTAGGTTGACATGCTTTCTGCGGTAGACTGGTTGCCAGCCAAGGCTATAGAACCCAATCTGTTTTGTTATTTAACCCATATCTGGAGGGAAGAGACGGATTAATACCTTTCCCAAGAGTATTTGTGTGTAAGTGAGTTCCAGTTCACTTTGTTATATTCACTTACTGCTTTTACTAAAATTTACAACCAAAATCAACGCATTTGATTTTTATGCATGTACCTGGTATGCTCTTCTCAGACTGAGCGTCATGCTGGGTAAAGGACTAAACATTTACAAGAAAACTGAGTGTATGGTAAACAGCAAAAAGAGTCCTAAAATGCCAACTACATAACGGGGGTATTAAAATCAAGCAAATACAGAAATTTAATTGCTTATGAAGTATTCTAACAGAGGACGGAGAGTACAATACTATGATCTGAAGGCATATTGACATAGCCAAGGACGCATTACAAAAGCTAAGCAGAGAATTGAAAGACAAGAAAATTTCGTTGGAAACAAAGAAAGACTGTTATGTAATAGCTGTCCTTCTCTATGACAGCGAATGCTGGACAATCTCATCAAAGATGAAGAAAAGACTTGAAACAACAGAAATGTAGTTCTACAGAAGGATGTTGAGGACCGAACATGTGAGCAACGACGAGGTTTTGGAGAGAATGGAAACAAAAAGGAAACTTATAGTTAACCCTCTAGGGCCATTCGTATCATATTTGATACAGTATTTCCCTATAAGGAAACATTTGGTATTTCCCTATAAGGCAACATTTGGTATTCATTGACTGAGCAGTCAGTACTGCTTTCATTTGAAATTTATAAAATATTTCTCTTAAAAAATTTTTCAGGAAAATATTTCTTTCAAGGCTTGTTTTCATACTGTATCAAATATGATACGAATGGCCCTAGAGGATTAACATCAAGAAGAGACAGCTAAAGTTTCTGGGAAACGTAATGAGGGCTTGGAGAATCTGATAATCACAGGACGGATAGCTGAGAAGGCAGAGCAGGATTTGGGAGAAATAACAAGAGAGAAGCTGTTAAGAACTACAAGAGATATGAAAATGTTGGGGGCTATGATATGTCTTCATGAGACACGGCATATAGAAGAAGAAGATTATAAAATTGAAAACATTCTGCCATTTCACGAAATAACGCATTTTAAAACATTAAAACAGTTCAGTTTCAGGGCATATTTTCTACATCTCCAGTTGACGTTTGCGCAACGGCCGCACAATAAGCTAGACTGGAAGCCAATTCAGTGATGATATGGCATCGTTAGGCGGCGGGGGGAATCATATACTGAAGTAAACGGCCAGTGCTGAGGGTTACCCTCGATGGAATCAACGGCAACATGTCTGTGATTAAGGTAAGTCTTGAAGTTGAAGGACATCAGCTGTGGTTTGACCCGGAGAAGGATGGGCGCTGTGTATGAATGAATAGATCTCTTAAACTCAGATATGTGAAGTTAACAGGTTACGTGCTCAGTTGCGCTGCGACTCCTATGACCATCACCGATGATGATGATGATGAACATACAAGCAACTGGTCTAACGGTCTATTATTTGTAGAATGAGTCACCAGAAAAAAACAAAAAACTTCGCTTTATACAGAAAATAATATTTACGCACTTCCGCGTTGTGTAATGGTTACCCAGATTGTCTCGCTAGAACAATTACGACTGAGTAGAGAGTTCGATCCTCAAAGGGCGTTTCACACTTTCGTCCTTGTGCCACATGTAAGCTATGTTTAGAAAATCATTAGAGCACTTTGACGTGTTGTAATAATTAGCAAGCTTGTCTCGCTAGACCAATTACGACTTAATGAGTTCGATCCTCACGGGATGCCTTAGAATTTTTTACCTTATGCCACATCTAAGCCACGCTTAGATAAGCATTTAAACACTTCGACGTGGTAAAGTGGTTAGCAAGCATGTCTCACTAGATAAATTACGACAGAAAAGTGAGTTTGATCCTCACTGGCTGGCTCCATACATTTGGCCTTGTGCTGCATCTAAGCTACGCCTAGAAAATTACTCTATAGAAGATGGCAATTGACGTTGCATTGAAAGTTTTGGAAATTGTAGCTATCAATGAAACTAGTAAACGGAAGGGAGTTCTAGAGGCAGGAAGGTGCAATTGGTAAAGACAAACCCAAGTAGAATATTAGATTTTCAAATCCCATAAATATTCAACATATATGTAGGTTTTTTTTTCCTTTTTTTTAAAGAACAGTTTACAAGGGTCTAGGACACTAATTGTATTATCTTGTCTGTTTGCAAAAAGATAAAAAAATGTTGTAAATTAACATGCATTAGACATTTCTTTTGCAAAATAAAAAATATCGATATTTTAGATTTTGGGTCCTGTTCATAATATAAATACAGCGTTAAATCGATCCCCTAATCATCTATACTTTGTTTTCATTTTATTGACAAATGTCAAATTTTAAATTCTGCCCATGTCTTTAATAACTGCGTACAACTGATGTTTTCTCTGTTCATAGAAAAAAAACAAAACTGTGTACCACGATGTGGTATAATGGTTAGTAAAGCTTGTCTTGCTAGATGAATTACGACTGAATAGTGAGTTTGATACTCACTGGCTACACAATACTTTCGACCTTGTGCCTTATCTAAGTTACGCTTAGAAAATCATTTGAGAACTTTGACGTGGTGTAATCGTTAGCAAGCTTGTTTCGTAAGATCAATTACGACTGAATAGTGAATTTGAACCTCAATGATGCCCAAAACTTTAGGATTTGTACCACATCTAAACTGAAAAAAAAAAAATCACATAGTAATGAATCCTACAATTTCATTAAAAGTTACCAGAATCTAGAAAATAATGATAAAAGAAATAACACGGAAACACTTACCAGGCTGTGAAAGTGTAGTATCGGTAACAACCTCTTGAGCTCATGAAGCTTATCACCAATCAACAGAAGTTGGTCGCATGGTGCCACGTCTCTGGCCACACGACTAGTCTGCAAATAGAATTGAAGGAAGGTTATGGTAACTCTGAATTTCATAGGTCGTTAAAATTTGAATATATCTAAACAAATAAATGGCAAATTCTGTCTGCCCGTCCGCGTGTCTGAAATCCCTCTAACACGGTCCCCACTTGCTTTACATAGGAATATATCTTTTTGAAATCAGGGTGACCTCGGGCTTGAAAATCTGCCCTTCATCTGGTGCAGCATTGGAATTTGTGTCTGGATGAGAAAGGAACAGTTAAAAATTCAAAGTTTAAAATAACCGAAAAAAAAAATATTAATGATTTTAAATTTTTTTGGTGTATATTGAGTTTAAAGCAACACATTTTTTTTGTTTTAAATTCAGTTTAAAATATCTTCTAAACTTTGTGAATTGAGAAAATCAATTTTATTTCTTCGAAATGCCAAGGAATCAGAGTTAAAGTGAGAGGTTTCGTGGCGTGAGGTTTTGAAATTCCATGGAGATTGTGATTTGAAGAACCCAGTTTTCGGACTGAATTAGAATTTCGGCCCAAATCAGTCTTTTGGCCGGAACTGGATTTATAGACCGAATCAGAGTTGAAGAGAGATTTTGATGTTCCATGGTATGAATTGAGGAAGTAAAGGTTATTTCATGAAAATTATCATTGCAGTTTTCTAAACTGCCTCCCCCACCCACACCACAAGTGCTAGCTTCAAAGTTAGCACGGAACGTGGCTTTTAAGCTAGTTACGAAATTTAAATTCCTGGGAAGCTTTCTGACAGAAGATGGAAAGAGCGATGCTTAGTTCTGAAGACGCATTGGCATAGCCAAGCAGCATCTCAAAGGCTATCCAGAGTACTGAGAGACAGGAAAATCACATTGGAAACAAAGTAAAGAGTGCTGGACTGCTATGTGATATCTATACTTCTGTATGGCACCGGATGTTGGACGATCTCTTCAAAGACGAAGAGGCTCCGGACAGCAGAAATGTGGTTCTGGAGAAGGATGCTAAGGATAACATGGACCGAGCACATGGACAACGATGGGCTGCTGAAGAGAATGCAAACCAGAAGAAAACTTATACTTTGCATCAGGAAGAGACAGGTGAGGTTCCTTATATACGTAACGAAGGCGGCGGATTTAGAGAATCTGATATTCACAGGACGGTTAGAGAGAAAGAGAGACAGAGGAAAGCAGTACGAGACATATTTGATAGGCTTGAGCAAACGGATGTCATAGCAGGGTTTGGAAGAAAAGATATATTTTCCTGAAAAATTGTTTTATTTTTTACAAATTTCAACCAAAGCCAGCAGTGTCTGCTCAGTCAATGAATGTTTCCTTATAAGGAAAGAGCAAATAATACTATAACAAACTATACTTATAAACGAGTATACCCTTGCTGTCAAAAATTACGCAAAAATATTTGAGAGGATGAATATATATACTGTTCGATGGTTGCACTGTTAATCTCTTTTATATACAAGAAAAGAATAGAAAAAGACAGGTCACAGAAAGTAAAAGTCTTTAGAATAACAACTCACACACAGGATTCTAGACACAGAGAGAATGTGTATAGTTCATTTGTTGCTTAATCGTCTCAGAAGATATATATAACCCTTTTCAACAATGTTCTCCAGACTCTTTTGACGGAGTCAATTCTTCTCAAATAAAACTCTGAGACCACGTGTCTTGCTAAGGTGCGGAACAGAGGGTGCAATTCCGATCGTTGTGCTAGCGATGAACGTTGAGTCTCTTATAATCAGCGGTTTTTCAATGCGACTGCTGCAACGATAATATTTCTCAAAGTCCTTGTTTCTAACTCGTCCT
The DNA here is from genome assembly GCA_037127315.1 of Ascarosepion bandense. Lineage (NCBI taxonomy): Eukaryota > Metazoa > Mollusca > Cephalopoda > Sepiida > Sepiidae > Ascarosepion > Ascarosepion bandense. The sequence continues at coordinate 2,452,466 of JBBBDQ010001100.1, read as the reverse complement.
CACTCTTACGTCAGCGAGGTGGTGGGGGATCCCGATCTCACATACGACCGTGCGCTTTCACGGTCGTCGTCCGACTCTCAACTTCAGCATTACGACGTGCTTATATAGGAAACGGAGGGTCACAAGCCAGGCCATTCACCTTCACCTACAGCCAAAAGTCATGTGACCCCCAAAGGTCCTTTTGCTTACTAAGCGCTATTTCGATTCCACTTGCAAAAAATTATTTGCGTTCATTTCCACCGTTCTTCAAACACTGTAAATTAAATGGGCATATCTTACGCCTAGATTAGATTTCGATGTTCAATCTACTGCAAAATCCTCTGTATCAAAAATTATTATTTCATTTACCTCCATTGTTTTCTGATGACCCAATTATAACGGCCTAATTACTGTCTAGATTAGATTTCTCTACTGGTAAACAATTAAACTGGTTGATTTCAATATTCAATTCAATCCAAATTTTCAACCAAAAGAAAACTAATTAATATTGCCACGTTTTCTGGAAGTAGAAAATATTTTTAAAAAAATTCCTAATAAAAATAAAAGAGAAAGAATACAAATAACATGACGTTTCGGCTGCCTTGAAAATTTAAAAATAAAAAAACAAGAACTATCAAATCCAGTACGTATAAAAAGATACCATAAGAAAGATTTCCCCATACTCTTCACGACAATTTTAAACTCAAGTCTCTGCTAATGATGATTTAAAGAGTTATTCCTCAATATTTACATACTTACAGTATTTACATTACCATTCGTACGACGTTTCGGTCGTAGTACGCTCCGGCCTTCTTCAGGTGCTAGGAATTTCGAACCGACTTCATTATTAAAATCACTGGGGTATATGGTCTTCACATGGCTCAGTGGATATAGACGTTGGTTAGTTCATATGACTTAACTCAAGAGTTGTTAGTTCCATACCAGTCTACAGCAGTGGTGAACAAGTAACTTACAAGATTAGAGGAAGGTAACTTATGACTACCAAAAGAGGCACTACTACGCATGGAATGAAAATCATATACCCCAGTGATTGTAATAAAGGGTTCGGTTCGAAATTCCTAGCACCTGAAGAAGGCCGGAGCGTAAATGACTGAAACGTCGTACAAATAGTAACAAAGATGAGAACAATAGTCCGAATAAATGTAAATACTGTAAATACCACCTCATCTGAGAAATATAGATAAATATTACAGAGACTTGTCAAATCTTCACACAATGCTTTCCCTCTTTATGCTCACGAATTCTTAAAATTATCAACATAGGAGTTGGACTATAAGGCATACATAGCGGGAAATGGTCTCCATAAATACGAACGGACTGAGACAAAATATGAAATTCGGACAGCTGCGACAACAGGAGGCAGGTCCATCTCTTGCAGAACAAACCCGGTACGTTATTTGCAAAGCGAATAAGAGACTTCCATAATAGGATCGCGACTGTCAGGGCTCGGTTAAAGTCCGTTAGATGACGAAACGCGCCGGCTAAGACAAAGTACATTTTTCCTCTTGTCTCTTTTTTATTCACACACACGCATATATACGAAAATAAAATATAGTTTTAAGGTATGCTATATCTACAGGGTAAAAATACGCAATATCCGGAGGCGAGTATATAAAATGACGCTGAATTTTCTATATTACTGATATGTACATTTTTTGAGATTGAATATAACGTCTAAAAAATCTACTTCATTTAGGCTTGTTTTTGTTTTTTATCCCTTAGTTTCTTAAGATTATGAAGTGCCCTTCGTGATTAATCCGTAATCTCTTTCGTGACATGATCGCTCAAGCGTATATCACGTATGTAATTTAACTGTTTGAGTAAAAAGATTCGTCAGTTTTGACTGAATCGAAAATCGCTTTGAAATTTGAACTCAGCTCTTTGATTTCTCTTTCTGGACGACTTTCCATTACATCACCCACACATCCTTACTTATCCTAGTATAATTGTGCTTGTCCTTTCATTCATTAGTTTGTATGATCGTTACGCTGTACCAATCAGTCGGTTAAGGGTCATAAGTATTACACGCTTGGGCGATCATCTCTCTTTCGAGACATGACTGACTGAACAGAAGATTTTCCAGCAATAGGTTGCCATTACTTTCTGCGGAAGACTGGTTACCAACCAATGATATAGAACCCAATCTGTCCTACTATTTAACCCATAACTGGAGGGAAAAGCAACGGATTAATATCTTCCCTAAGGGGATTCGCGCGTAATTTAATGCAATTAATTTGACTGAAATTCGAACTCAGCACTCCGATTTCTCGTTCCGAGCCGATTTTCACTGTACCAAAACGCATATCCACATCTTTTTACTAGCTGAGTTAAAAGCGTAGCAAATGGTCGAGCAATAAAAAGTAATAAGATTCTATCGATCAGAAATATGCAAGATTTTGTAGGATTTTTCAATACAAACCGGATATATTGGTGAATGATAAAATATGAAAAGTAGGATTAGTAATTGATCCATCGGGTTCATTTGAAAGAAGGATGGAGCAAAAGAAAGAAGTGAAAGTAATCAAATACCACCCGTTTAAGTTTGAACTCGCAATACTTTGGAAGATAAAGAAAGTCACAATCATACCAGTTGTCACTGGTGCACTTCGTGATTAATCCGTAAAGTGATAACCACTTACAGCCAGAGAAAAATTACATATCTTAGGCTGCTGGTTGCTTGCCTGCAACCCATTCATTAATTACTAGAGATTAAGATCTTATCTGAGAAAATACTGATAATAGGCGAACTTATCCGAAAGTTTTTCGGCTCAATAAACTGGCGAATCTTTTCACTGGCTGAGTTAAACAGCGTGAGAAAATTAAATGAAAAAAATATTTACTGATAAAATTTAATAAGAGTCTGTTGATCAGAATAACATTATCAAAAATCATCAACACATCGAGACCCATTTTTAAAAGGGATACCGATCCCTAAAAACGCCAGATGTTATGCGTCAAGACAGATAATCTTGTTTCTAGCCGCTACCCCTGTAAAATTATCTCTTGTAAACGGTAACACAACTGTCCCTCCTTTCGTCCAATGCCACCTAACCCATTTTTTTTTTCACGCCTTGATTTTTTTTAATTACTCTACCCTGCCTCCGTCCATCTGGCTTTGGCGTCTTCTAGTCTGAAAGTTCTCTCAGCAAACACTTCAAAAATTATATATGCCAATAATTTCTCCTTTGAGAGAAACGATAAGAATAATCTTCTGTTTAAATTTATTTTAAGGAAAAGATTAATTAATGATATTACTTTGGCACGTGTCCTTAGATAAGGTAGAGGGAAAGATAAATATATATAACTGCATTTTTAAAGCAATCAGTTCTCATCAGCGAAGTTAAGCAATGTCGAGGTTGGTCAATACTTAGAAGGGTAAACGCTTGAGAATACGAGGTACCGTAATAATATTACTTTAACACGTATCATTAGTAAAGAGAGCTTTTAAAAAACCAATACAGTAAAGCATTTTTAACCTAACCAATCCTCATCAGCGAAGTTAAGCAATGTTAAACTTCGTCAATATTTCGATGAGTAACAAACTGGGAATACTAGTGACCGTAATGACATTACTTTTTTTTTTTTTTTAACCCAACCGGTTCTTATCGATCACCGAATCTAGCAACGTCAAGCCTAGTCAGAATTTAGATGAGTGATCGCTCTTGAATGTTAGACGGCGTACCCTTAAAATCTAATTTGAATGTGTGGTCGTGTAACTTATCGGCGCGTAACGGGGAATCGGCGACTTGTGTTCAAATTCTGGCTTATTCAAATACGTTCACTTTCGCACAAATGCATTTTGGGAAAGATGCGAATCTATTTTTCATTCTTCCATTCATAGTCGAAATAGCAGAATAGATTTGGCCCTTTAGCGTTGGATAGCAACGAGCTTAAAAGACGAGCTAATCTTAATTCAAAGTCGTGGAGAAGGTAATAGAAAATCATCCCATTATCTTTCCAGTGATGTCATAATTCACAGATATAAAGGAAACTGCGGATACCTATGATCGCCTACTTCCTGAAATGACATGATATTTTAGATCCTCCTGAGATCAGTTTAAACTGACAACTTATTTTTCCGATGTTACCTATCCTTTATGTACCGTATCCCTTCAGGACGTGAGCAAACATGGCTCTCCACAATTTCTGTTCTTTGTAGTGCCAGGCAACTTTTGGCACATTACTATCCTTTTTTGTCTCTCATTAGGTAAGTTACTCACTGTTTCCCTCTACGCCACTTTCCCTCAACACGCCCTGTAAGTATTAAATTTTCCAAACATTCCTCCCTCGTTTTGTCCATCTATTTTGACGATTTTGCTTAAAATTCTTATGTTCTTGATTTCAGTTGAAAACATGGAAAATTTAACATATTCCAGGAAAATTTTCACTTTTCAAAATGTTAAAATTAAAAATAGTTTTAATGTATATATATAAGCAAAAAAGGTGTAAGTTTAAGCTGACGTCAGAAGGATAGGGGTTAATTACTAGCTTTTTTATACTGTTAAATGAAGACAGTAAATTTTCAATATTTGCACATATATATACATATAATCATTTTACCCCAGGTAAGAGAGGACCGCCAGTAGCGAGCAAGGGATTATAGTGAGAGCAATATTTAACTATTTCGATGGTAAAAGGATGGAACCTTAACGCCAATCTAATAGCACGCGTAAATACATGTGGTCGAAGAACGAGGGAAAAAGCTCGGTCAGAGTAGTTGCCATGGAAATACTTGTAGAAAAGACAAAGGGAAGCCACATCATATCGGCGAGAAAGTGACTGAAGGCGGATTGCCTAGTCAGAATCGGTTATATAGCTATTACTTTTTGGGATTTTGTTAAGAACCTTCATAGCAGGAGTACCTAACCATAATGCAACAGTATTCAATGCACGGGAGAATAATAGACTTATAAATGGGCAAAATGGGTTCTGCCAAGAAAAACTTCTTGACCTAACACAGTGATTCAACCTTCCTAGCAGTAGATGCAGCTGTAAATTCAATGTAGTCATTCTATTTGATGTCGTTTGAGAGAGTGAGGCCAAGGAGGCACAGTATATTGCTCTCTAGGAGACTATAACCCACTTTCATTACCTTCTGGCATGAAGTAACATCACAATCCATGTTTTCATTCTTCTTCTATGTGTCGTGACGTAGGTGATCATGTCTTTCCACATCTCCCTATTCCTTGTAGCTCTTAACACCTTTTCTTTTGTTACCCACTCCCAAACCCAGCTCTGCCATCCGTTTACTCAAGCCCATCAAGTATGTCATGCGTTACTTTCCCCTGTCTCTGTTTCCTTTTATATGTCCTGTGAGTATCAAATTCTGCAAACTTTCCTTCAATGTTGCGTATCCAAGAAACTTCAGCTGTCTTTTCCTGGTGTTAAGTATAAGTTTGCTTTTTGTCTCCATTTCAAAAAGCTCATCGTTGATAACGTGTTTGGTTCATGATATACCCAAAATTCTTCTGTAGAACCACATGTCGGTTGCTTCAAGTCTTTCCTTTATCTTTGCTGAGATTGTCCAGCATTCGGTGCCAAATTTAAGAACAGACATGGCATAACAATCCAGTAATCTCTTCTTTGTTTTCAATGAAGTCTTCCTTCCTTATTGCGTGTCCTAGAAACTTCGGCTGTCTCTTCCTGATGATAAGTATGTTTCCATGTACAGGCATCATGTAACAATATAAAAACTAATTCGAGTGTTTTATTTTGCTAGAAAAAGAAGAAAAACGTATTAAAATAATGATATATTGTCTTTTACATTAGCCGTTATGAAAGGCCTAAACATCGTGACGTCCAGTCCAGTCCTCTAACAAGATTTAAATTGCCAAACTAGAAAATCATCAAAGATAGTGACTTTCAGAAATGTTAACCAGCACGTGGAAATAAATCAGCTGTTATTTAATAGATTGACAAAATTCAAGAAGATTATAAACACAGACACAGAATATATATATTCATTCGGTGTCTATGTGCACACAAAAGAATGCAGCTAAACACAGCCCGGAAGTGTTCCACCAGCATACTCCCCTACACTTGACCGTTAGGATCCGGAGAGACAAGGCAACAAGCATTAAAGCTGAAAATTATTTCCTGTCAGATACGGTAGTAAACCGGGAAAACTGGTTGAGGCATTAGTGTACAATCCCCCTCATCATCATCAGTGCCATAGCCAGGTGTGGTTGTGGGGTTGCTACGGAGCTGACTATCTCGGTTGCTTACCAATGTCTGAGTATCAGTGAGTGGTCGTCCAGTCCACTCAGTGACGTTGTCAGCCCATTTCTACCGCCCGTCTGCTTCTTTTTTGTCTAAAGCGCTACCTTGTAGATTTACAGTTGTAAAGATCCGGCTCTTGTGTACTTGCCATTTCAATTTTTTCTCTTTTCAGAGGTTATGAGGTTTTAGAATAGCACCGTTTCTTGCCTGATGGTGTCTACGTAAAAGATGTCTAACATACTTCTATAGTATCACAATTCTAATAACTGAATTATTTGGTGTAATTCTGTTGTTAATGTCAAAGATTCGAAGGCGTGCATAAAAACTGAGGATGACAATGCGCTTGTGTGTATATATATATATATATACACACACACACACAAGTATAGGGTAAGTATGAATAGAAAAATTCTGTATCCAAAGAAACACTATTCTTTTAAAATTTCTCAATACAAAGTAGACCGAATAATATTTATTTAGAATTTATAACATAAATGCTATAAATTCTATATATATATATATATATATATATATATATATATATAACGTAGCACACTTAGTATACTATCCAGGTAAATTCCGATAGAGACGAACTCAAAAGAACTCAATGTTAAATTCATTTATTTAACATTTAACAGAGTAATATAATTTAGAAAAGATTTTTTAATTATTACAATGGATAATACATATTTCACCGCATCATGATGTTATTATTGCGGCTCGTCAGACCCAAATGTTACAACAGTTGATCCTCAAAATATCCCCCCACCTACAATTTTTTTTTTTTTTTTTGGTGGGGGATATTTTGAGGATCAACTGTTGTACCATTTGGGTGTTTATATAAGTGTTTATAATAAAAACATACTTTACCGCAACGTCGTGTTTAGGAACTACTTGATAGTACCTCATCAGGCAGTTAAATATTTTACTGTTAGGAAGTTATATAACTTAATTTAGAAACAACACATTTCTTATATCTAGTCAATTAAAATGTAGTTGTGGAATTCAAAGGGTTGGACTAGGTTAAGCAGCAGAAAGTATGGACAGGAGAATGAGTTAAGAGGGTAGATGTGGGGGAGAGAATTAGGATGCTGTGAAAAGCTAAATTTAGGGTGTCAGTTTATGAAACATTGAGTGTATACAATTGTATACATGTTGACAATTGTATTGAATGTGCTTGTGGAACGGTTACAAATTTATGAATATCGTTATATGTATGGTTTTCCTTAATAGGGGTTTGATAGTTACATTAAGAACAGAAATGTATTGAAATATAATGCATATATATTACTATAAATATTACTCTACTAAGTATCGAAAAGTCTTTTCAAAAATGTAAATTCTACCAGCACCCATTTGTTTGTACTACTCTATATATATATATATATATATATATATATATATTATATATATGAATTTAAAAATGGAGTTATTTCAGCAACCTTGGTTTCAATGTTTTGGTATCTTCAGGTGATTTATAATAAGATCTCCCAACGTTTTTGAAACGTACAACAGGGATTTTTACGAATACGCAACTGGAATTTTTAAACAGCCATAAATTTTTAAATTAGGGAAGAATTACTTAAGGATCTTAAAATACTTCCATCCAGGTTTGTATGACCCTAAGATGTATCTATAGGTGTGAATATATCTGGACGTTATTTCTGATCTTTTATTTAGTTTTTTTTGTTTTGTTCTGGAAACAATATTATGGCTAACTTTCTTCTTGGCACAACTGCAGACATTACCACCGTTTTTTTTTTATTTTTTTGTTTTTTTTACTTTTTTTTACTTTACTCCATGTTATATCAGGGTCTTTTCTATTTTTCTGTTTTAATGACAACACGTGGCTAGCGAGTTTGGTACAATTTTTAAGGTTTTCCAGCTTAAATGTAGATTTGTGATTATTCCATCTGTTTGTAAAAATTCCTTTTGTATGTTTTTATTTCTTTGTCCATCTGTACCATGTACCTCTGCTCTGTAAATAACCCCTTCTGTTTTACAAAGTCTGCTATAATTTAATTATGACCAAAAACTAATATATAGATTTATATATTTTTAAAGTATGCTATATTTATTGGTAAAAGGGCTCAGTATCAAGGATAGGATGCATGTGAATATAAAAGTGGACACTAGAGGTCAACACAGAGTGACGGAAGTGTTTCATACGCGCAAACTTCAGGCCATTTTTTCATGAAATAAACTGTCTTTCTTGTTTAAATGGTATATCAACTATATCGGTTACCTAATGTCAAAAAATGTTTTTATTATCAAATATATGTCCTGTAAACAACCCTTTCAGCCAGTGGTTCCATCACTATACAGTTACGACTTTAGAACGGAGTTATTTAGTGCTATAATTTGTAGTATAGGCCAACCTCCTTCGAGTCGGCTAGGACAGTCTCTACTTTTATTGTCTTGAAAAGGTCCTCTAGTCTAAATATAATATCGTTGACATCTAGGTCAATATCACTGTAATCAGAAGATGTTTTACGTTATATGTCTTCCTGATATGCTATGCATGCAGGCGAATGTTTGTTTATTTATTTATTAGGAGAACTGAGTGATTCATATAAGTGTGTCGCATTGCGAATCTTGACAGGACGACTTTTTCCATCCGGGAATAACCGAGCAGATCTAAGATTTTCAGCCACCATGATGGACGAGTCTTTTTTCAAAGAGGTTCCTCTGTCTTGAACCTTTCTTGGGACTCAAGGTCACTTCAGACCTCGTGGAACTCATATGTTCTATTGGTACATATTCTGAAAAAAAAAATGGTCGATTTATTGTACCGCTCCAGTAAGTAACTGACTTACCCTTGCTATACTCCATTTTTACAAGAGCCAGATCAGACCAAAGATGGAGTATTGCGGCCAACTTCTCAGCTGCCAGTCCTCACTTGCTTGTTGTTATAGAGTCCAAAAGTGTCTACGCGGCCTTGTGAGTGATGAATTATTTTCCATCTTTTATAACTATTTCTACTGCATGCATTACATTCCATGGTCTACCAGTTTTGACCTTTGCAACTAGGACCCACTATGACACGTACGCTACGATGAATCATCCTTATTCCCTTCGAATTCCATTAGTAAAATTTAAGTTCCACTCAGACAATTTCTTCCCAAGAATTGTTGCTTTGGGAACAAACTACCAGGAGAGTGTTTTCTCGATTGCTATAATCTCGACCTTCATCTTTCATACATAACCTTATGAACTGCATTTAATTTCTTTTATTGCGCTCAAACAACGCCACATAGTAAACCACTACCTTGAGTGGCTCTTATGATTTGTTTTTGGTGAATATTAGTATTAAAAATAAAAGTCTGCGACTAATACTATTCTCCTAAAATGGGTTTTTGTTGTTTGAATGTTAGTTCCATAACTCTTGCCAATTGTTTAGAATGTTTGAATTTATAGTTGCTTTGAAGTCTGTATAGAGTTTTTGCAAAGTTTTATCTCGTTTTTATTTATTTTGCTCTCTTATATCGGAAAGCGAAAAAAGTTGTTTCTTGAATGATAGTATTTTTATATATATCTACACATGTCTAAATCTTTACGTTTGTACATAATATACAGAATATAAGAATTTTGTAATTATACACTGACGGTGGTTAGCGAATAAAAATGGAGGTCAAAAAGCAGACACTGTCCCGGAAGTGAATTACCTTTCCCTCCGCCGAAACTACTACGGTGTATGTATATACTTGTTAATATTTCGTTATGTTTATTTAACATCCGGTGTCCCGCTTTGTCAGGTGCTCCTTATTCTTCCAGCACACAAAACTTAATAAGAGCTATGATGTGTGCATTAAATAGTGGGGCGGGGGGATTAGGAAGAAGATAGATGCCCTAAAATGTAGAAAGGAAAGTCGTTGTGAATGACGTTGACGCCAGTTTTAATCACGTACAACTTTGACCATTTTTATTGGCACGTATCTTCTTACAATTAGCCTTTGGGTGGACCACCTATGTTCAATGTAAACGAATACTCCACTTTTGATCAAATAGCAAGTTTGCTATTTTTCTCAGTCTTATTGCTAGAAGATATTTTCAATGACATGTCCCTTCAGGACGTAGACTATCATGGTTCTCTGCATAATCTTTTTCAAGTATTATCTGTGAATTGCCATGAAATCTAGGAAAAGTAAGTAGAGTAGTTTTCCGTTGCATTCTACACGGTTTTGAATTTAAAATGTTTCTTGTTCTAAACTGGTTGCCAACCAGGGTTATAGAGTCTAGTCTACAATACCATTGTGCAAAAGTGAAAAAAGACTAGGCGGTAATTTGAACTCGCTTTTCCAATTTCACTTTCTGCATAGATAAATGTTACACTAACTGTACATTAACGCCACAACAGAGACATTAAAATTCATAGAAATATAACGGAACATTTTCAAATTGTAAAATCGTACAATAGGAATGGCTTTACAATACGGTGTACTGTAAGCAGAAAAGGTATAAATACGATTGAAGCTTTACTGTTTGTAATACTTCCATAAGTTTACGTCAACAAATATAATGACCTGCGTATGACGATAAACTACATCCGGCAGCAAGGCCTCTTATTAAAAGATTACAGGTTTTTGAGAGCGTAAAACCACCACTTAATTGCTGTTGTTTTCAGGTCCAGCCTGAACTGGGGGGGGTGTAGTACTTCTTAGGGTCTCATCTATAGGTAAAGGGTAAATAGTGAACACCAAAACAAAACACTATGAAAGCATAAAATACATTTTTATCGTTGAAATACCAGCATATATATATATATATATATATATATATATATATATATATATAATGACCAGCACTACATTTTTATAGCAAAATGACCAACAATACAATATATATGTAGTTGAAGGGGTACAATTGCATCAAATATTAGCAAATATATGCCGATAAAGAAAATCAACCAACATAAACTCTTTTATGGCATTAACTCATATCGTATCCTACAATTTCTTAAAGAAATCAAACTAATCCATAATATTAGTTCTACAACAACATAAAAGACACATTTTTCACCTCAGCTCGTAATAAGTGTAAAAAGATACTTAACGAAGCTAAGATGCTGTTTGCTGCCAGAATGAAGCAGCGCATAGCATCCTCTGAGTTCGGAGCCAAAGACTACTGGCGTCTCTGTAAAAGCGTGCTCAACAAGAGTAAGTCCTCAATGCCCCACTAATCAACGAGTTTGAGGTTATCACCTCCTCAGCGGACAAGGCTGAATGCTTTGCCCGTAGATTCTCGACCAATTCGTGTCTGGATTCGTCTGGAGTCCAGACACCCGATTTCCCATCTAGAACTGAGGCCCAACTGAATGACGTCCACATCACGCTCTCGTTGATTTCTAGCATAATATCAAAACTTGACCCTCACAAAGCAAGTGGTGGGGACGGAATCCCAATCATAGTCTTGAAGAAATGTGCCCCTGAAATCTCTTCTGTCCTTTCTAAGCTCTACAACCTCTGCCTATCTTCCTCCTGCTTTCCTGCCTGTTGGAAGTCTTCTTCCAATATTCAAGAACACTGGGGAACCATCGGACCCCGCAAATTACCGTCCTATCACCCTTCTTCCGATCTTCGGCAAAGTGTTCGAAGCCATTATCAATGCCGAGGTCGTTCAGCATCTCACGGCCCACGGGCTCCTATCGGACAAACAGTATGGCTTCCGCTTCACCAGGTCTACTGCTGATATGCTAACGACCATCACCGAGTATATATACCAGGCTCTCGACAAGAATGGTGAAGCCCGAACTGTTGCCCTGGATATCTCCAAAGCATTCGACAGAGTATGGCATGACGGCCATCTACGAAAACTGCGAAGCTACTGCATTACTGGACTTTTGTTGGACTTAATCCACTCATTCCTCTCCAACCGCACACTGAAGGTGGTTTTAAACGGACATACCTCCCAAAACTACCCTACAAACGCGGGTGTCCCCCAAGGCTCTATCCTAGGTCCTACGCTCTTTCTAATCTACATCAATGATCTCCCCGATGCCATAAGATCACAAGTAGGCATGTACGCCGACGATACCACAGTATACGCTCGCCTCGATCAAAAATCTGATAAGGCGAACCTCGCGGCTGAGCTTGAAAAGGACCTCCATTCCGTGGTGGATTGGGGTAGGAAATGGCTCGTAAAATTCAATTCTTCCAAAACGAAGCTGCTGTCAATTAACCACCACAGACGACCGCACCTCCCTCCCATTAGCATGGAACAGGCATGCCTCCCAGAGAGTAAAACACTACGCCTGCTTGACCTGACACTCTCAGCGGACCTCAAGTGGAATGACTACGTCGAATCCATTGCTAAATCCGCTGCCATGAAAGTTGGCTCTCTGTGCAGGGCCCGGAAATTCTTTCCGCCTGAAACTATCCTGCACTTATACAAATCTACCATCCGCCCGTGTTTTGAATATTGTTGCCACATCTGTTCGGGTGCCCCTGCTATTCTCCTCGGGCTTCTTGACAAAATACAACGAAGAATCTGTAATGTGATTGATACCGACTTAGCTGACCGCCTGCAGTCACTCTCTCACCGGCGTGACGTGGCTTCCCTGTGCCTCTTCTACAAATACTTTCATGGCTTCTGCTCTGATGAACTTAAATCACTGGTGCCCCCAGGTGTGAGTTCGCACGAGATACTAGATTGGCAACTAAGTCCCACCCTTTTACAGTGAAACCGATGAAATGTAACCGCAATTTCAATTCCAACAGCTTCTTTTCTCGCACTTCCGGCCTATGGAATTCCCTTCCGCATGCTTGTTTTCCCGACGGCTATAACCTCCAGGAGTTTAAATGTAAGGTAAATAGACACCTCCTAACACACTAACCCTCCCATTCTCCCCAACTCTCCCCCTATGTACATCCTAACTCGTCTATCGCCCTGTGTAACTCCCTGCGCTATAGTGGCAGCGGAATGCCTTGCTTGGGGTGACATGATTAAAATAAAAATATCACAGCCTCTAATAATTATGTCCGCACAAACATGTATATGTACAGAAGCTGAGTATTATCTACCATATATTCAATTGTGAAAGCAGAATAACATTTTTATTACTTCAAAGCTCCCAAGAAAATTAAATTTCAGCATTAAATGACCCATGAGATTTTGATACACTTTTTAAATCTTAGCCAAGCTCGAAATCAGTCTCATTTTCCCCATGAACTGCTAGTTCGTGAAACAAACTCCCGCGGGAATGCTTTCCTTAACCTGTTCATTTCAAGGGTCAATCGTTATCTGTCCTAATAATCTTCACTTCCTAATAATTCATCTTTCATTTAGATTACACATCTAATTCCGTAACCCTTTTCTATAGGTAGCTCTGTTCAGCCTTGTACTGAGTGAACTTCAGTAATAAAAAAATTGTATTCACACATAATCCCCCAATCGATATAAACAAGTAAGTCCTCTGTTTGGCATCAACGATCACGTTGGAAATGTTCTTACCAAACTTCGTTCTAGTGAAAGGTTTGAAAAAATTGGTACTTACCATTGTTAGTGATCTAGCTCGTTACTGAAAAGTCGTACTCAACACCAGGAAATCTGTAAGAGAACAAACAAAAGCGGGTATTGTTAAATCAGTACAAATTGTGCGCTTTAAGGTCAACAAGGCATGTATCTTTTTTTTTTTTTTGGTATCGTTTAAAGAGGTTACAAACAGACAAGGTGGTACTCGAGTGAAAAAACAGCAATACGCACATAGATGAAAGAAGAGAGTTTTATTGTAACGAAAATACACTACGGTAAGACAGGGAATCTGGTGTCAGGCTAGTAATTGTTGAAGCAAAGGTATTTGCTACCTTCCCACCAAGGCAGGTATGACACAAGGTTGATTTATATGGGAATTCCGAGTCCTTAAGCTCGGCCAAAAATATCCCGTAGACGTAGCTTAAGGCTGGGTCGGGCTCTTGTTTTTTCACTCCAAGTGAGACTACCCTTCGGCGGAGCCTCGCTTGGGTCCCTCTCTGCTCGGACGCAGAGGTGAACAAGAGTACTTGCTAAGGACTGATTGCTCAATCCATAAGCAAGCCTCGTTACCAGCCCAAGTCACAGGTATCTACTTTTTTTTTTAATCGTATCACCCCGAGCAAGGCGGTAATGCCGCTGATGTGCAGGGGGCTACGTAATAGTGAAACGATTGGAAAAGAGAAAGCCGGAAACCACATCCTAAACAGGAAACAAGGGATGAGCCTCTTAAACTGTTCAATAGACGTGGGTGGAGTGTGAACCGGGCGATAGATAGATCTATCTACTCCAATTGAAAAAATTGAAAAAAAAAAAAAAAGAAAGTGAGAAGATTAGAAAAGAGAAAGCCGGAAACCACATCCTAAACAGGGAAAAAGGGATGCTCACCATATATGGCTACTAATATCGTCAGTCCACATAGGCGATAGGGAGTGTAGGACATTCCATTACAACATTTTTTTTAAATCAAACAAATACCAGAAATCAATGGTTTTGTTTTTCTAACTTAGGAGCATTTCGTTTTGATTAATTTCTCTCAAAGCAATCGTTTTTTATCCTATCCAGACGGGCGTATTCTCGAGAAAAAGAAAGTAACGTATTTGTGTTCATTGTGTATAATATTGAAGAGGAATAACAATAAGCAACATTTTTAACGCCTGCTTTTTTTATTTTAGGAAATGTAAAAATGCAACCGTGACAAACAATGAAAGTAGTTATTTTGCAACAGTATGAAATACAGATTGTCTGACAAACAAAATGAACTATTATTAATTGTTCAGAATAAATAAAGTATCCCTAATCGCTTCCACAACATAAAACATTCTATTTCTAAAACAAATTGTGATGGGCGATGAAAAGTGGATATTTTAAAACAACATGCAACGAAAATGTCCTAGGGGTGAGACAAATTAATCCTTACTAAGCGTATTAAAGGTCTCCTAATATTACTGTGTATATGGCCATATGAGGCGGGACCTCTGTACTGTGAGCTCATTCCAGAGAAATAAACAATTGATTCAAACATGTACTGTTCCCAATTAATAGTAAGTATCAATGAATGGTGTTCAGAATTAGTTAAGACAAAAAGAGGATAATATTCATCAGAATAATAAGAGCCTCCTTTTTTTTATATTAACCTGAAAAAAACATTGCCAGAACTTTTAGTTATCTGTGGTATTTCAGTCTTTAGCAAATTTGATCAAAGTTGTTATTTGATAAATTCGAGATTTCTTTAACTACACGATTTTTGTTTTAATTATAGCGTAACTCGTTTATAAGCAACTGTACACAAATTTGTCAAAATCATAAACCATTTTCGTCAGTACGACTTTTATTATAGCATTAAAAAAAGACATTTTAAAAGTATATATTAACGAAATATATATAAAGATATTAAAACAAAGGAACAAAGAGCAAAGAAAAATTACTTGCTATAAACTGATAAAACGAAAAATAAAATATCAACAAAAACATTAATTTTTTTTTAAATGGCTTATCAACCCTTTGCAGGTTATTAACCTGGACTGATGATAAGAAAAAGAAAATATGTTGCCATGGATAATTACGAAAATAAATAAAAATATAAGATGAAATGTTTTAGTGTCACAAATACCAACTTGATTCAATACCAGCAGCTCTTAGTTGGCATGTCCCTTGCCCCATTAGTATGACGGTAGCGCTGATGTTGACGATTACTCTTTCAAGACAAGAGGGCTCGTTTGTCAAAAATGATGGCAACATATACATTGATGTACCTACTACTGAGTAATCATGCATTAAAACACACACAAAAATACAAAGGACAGTAATATATATATATATATATATATATATATACACTAATAAATAAATACACAACGGCCTTTATGATATCTAAATTTTGAATTGAATTTTTAAAAATAAAAAGTTTTCTTTGAACTTTTATTTTAGTTTTAATTGAAAACTAAATGATTAAATTTACTATTTCCAGTAAGCAAAATACTCTGGTTTATGATTAGGATGCTCTCCAAAAGGGCAATACAAATGAAGAAGGACGTGTACCTATGTTTTTTTCGATTATGCGAAGGCGTTCGACAAAATACGCCACAAAGAATTGATAGAGATGCTTAGCAGCCTAGACATATTTGGGAAAGACATAGCAGTAATCAAAAATCTCTACTGGCAGCAAACTGCCTGCATACAGGCAGGAAACGAATTCAGCGGATATACAAAGATAAAAAAGGGCGCAAGACAAGGATGTGTCTTTTCACCGAATCTATTTAACTTGTACGTCGAAACTATTCTGAGGACCCTAGATGTTTTGCGGATTTGTCATCGGAGGCCACAATTTAACACAGATAACACAGTGCTGATAACAGACACGGAAAGGAAACTACGAGACCTCCTAGAGAAGGTAGTCGAAGAGAGTGACAAGAAAGGACTATAAATAAACTGCAAGAAAACCGAATGCATGGTCATCAGCAAAAAGAGCAGCCCAAAATGCCAAATACAGATGGGGATACTATCATCAAGCAGGTAAAAATAATTAAATACCTAGGAAGTGTTCTAACAGAAGACGGGAAGTGCGACACAGAGATCCGAAAGCGAATTGTTATGGCGAAAGACGCATCCCAGAAGCTGAGTAGCGCATTAAGATACAGGAAAATTCACTAGAAACAAAGAAGAGGGTACTGATTTACTATGTGATGTCAGTTCTTCAATATGGCAGTGAATGCTGGACAATATTATCAAAGATGAAGGAAAAATTTGAAGCAATTGAAATGTTGTTCTATAGAAGGATGCTGCGGATATCATGGATAGAGCATGTGAGCAATGATGAGGTTTTGGAAAGGATGGAAACGAAAAGGAAATTAATATTAAACATCAGGAAGAGACAGCTAAAGTTCCTGGGACATGCAATGAA
This sequence comes from Ascarosepion bandense, assembly GCA_037127315.1. Taxonomy (NCBI): domain Eukaryota; kingdom Metazoa; phylum Mollusca; class Cephalopoda; order Sepiida; family Sepiidae; genus Ascarosepion; species Ascarosepion bandense. The sequence continues at coordinate 2,435,377 of JBBBDQ010001100.1, read as the reverse complement.
GAAGGAGGGCTTGGAGAACCTGATATTAACAAGCCAGATGGAGGGAAGGAGAGACATAAAAAAACAGCGTGTAACGTACTTGAGCAGGTGGATGGCAAAACGAGGGTCGCGTGGTGTAACAGGAGAATGCGTGCTAAGAGCCACTAGTGATAAGAAAAAGTGGAAGGCCATGGTCGCCTACGTCCTGAAAGGACAAGGCACATAGATGATTTCAAACAGAAAACATATTGATTGGAATCTAAAATTTTGCGATTTTTTAAAAAACTTTTTTTATTTTTCGTTCATTTTTGAGCGATCGACACATTCGTAAACAAAAGTTTTTAAAAGTCTTGTAAAAATAAAATATACATCTGTGACACATTATTTTTGAAAAATTAGTAAATTTAATGTTAAATTGATTTACATAAGTGTTACTTCTTTATAGCGTTAAATTTAGAATAAGAATATTTTTTAAATCACAGAGTTGAACTTTCTGACCTTTTCCCCCGTATTTGAAATGTGTTGACAGCTCGACAGATGCCAGACAAAGTAAATGTATGGCGTTCACAAGTGACATAATTGTCTAAATTTTTTTCCGATAAAGGGGAAGAAATTGTTAAACACATGAACTTTAATGTACACATTGAAATTATTATACAAAAAAAAAAAAAAAAATTGAAAATTATTTTAAAAAAATACTATGGCTAGAAGATTTGTATTAAAGTTTTCAATTAGTCAATATAGTCTTTACTTTATAACATACCAATCTAACGTCTACAAATTTTGGAAATATTTTTAAAATGTTTTTGAAACTTTATAAATTATTATAATTTAAAAAAAAATGAAAACAATTCTTTTAAAATTTCATTATTAACCGAAAGGTTTTTTTTCTTTAGACTTGAATGTCCTTAATTTATATTATTTATTAATTTATCTAATTAAATAATGTCATAGTTTTATTGCATTTTTTTTATTTTACTATTTGGAATACATGATTTACATTTTTCAATGAGTCCTGCGTTTAAAACCAACATTGCTTATAGAATTTAATTTCTTAAAATAATTTCATTTTATAATTTCATTTTTTTGTGAACAAGTATTGGAAGTTTCAAAATCTAACAATTATTTGATTTTTGCAAGAATTTTCAAATTAATGCGTTTTATCACCGGACCCCCCCCCCCGCAAAAAACAAACAAACCGAGTTATGTTTTTTATTTATAATCATATCGCCCCAAGCAAGGCATTTTACTGCCACTGTTTTGCAGGGGGTTACATAGGAGGAAAGTTATGAGAAAGAGTGACAGGTTATAGGGGGTGTCAGGAAGTGGGTAAGAGAAGGATGAGAATACCAATGAGAGTGGAGTGGATGGAGAAAGGAGCATGATAAAGAGAATGCAGATTAGTGAGATAGGAGATGACTATTAACTTTACATTTAAATTATTTCAGATTGTAGCTGTCGGGGAAGCAAGTAAATGGAAGGGAATTCCACAGGCGGGAAGTGCGAGAAAAGAAGCTACTGGAGTAAGAGAATATTTTCGGTAGGTACCTTAACTTTTTCGATAAAAATAAAAAAGTAAATAAAAACGCATGGATGAAAAAAGAAAAGAAAAAAAGAGCACCTAAACTTAAAAGTCTTATCGTCAAAAATAAAATGTTTATGTTATTAAGAGGAAAGACCAAGGTATTTTTATTTTTATTAAATTTTTTGGAATCCTTTCTAACATGTTCGAAATGTTGGTTAAATATTGATTTTTTTTTTTCGTCAGTGGTCGGCGTAATATTATTTATGCTTTTTTTACGAGAAAAAAAAATGATGAAAAACACATTCATTTGGAAATTCTTGCAAAAAAGAAATAATGCGCGGATTTTAATGAAACATTATTTACAAATAAATTAAAGCACTTTTGATTTTTTTTTTCAGATAATTTTGATAATATCCCCCGACCACCACTTTATTTCATAAAATTTTGAGAAATTAAATTTTCATCCGAAACATTTTCATTACTTAAAAGCAGGACTCCTTGGAAAAATTTAATAATCAGTTCTCAAAAATTTGATCCAATTCGGACAAATAAAAATGCAATAAAATTAACATTATTTAATTAGAAAAAAACTTTTAATTGCTTTTATAAATAAGATTTATTAAGGACAGTACTGTCTTGAGAAAAAAAAATTTTTTTTCGATGAATAATGAATTTTTACGAGAATTGTTTTCATTTTTTTAAATTTTAATTATAATTTTTGAATTTTATAAAATTTTGATTTAAGTTCATCCGGTTAGGTGATATCATTATTAAATGAACTGAAAACTATTAATCAAAAACTATTAATCAAAAATTAAAAACCTTAATAATACAAATCATTTTGCACCAAGATTTAATTTAATTTTTTTTTATTTATATAAAATATGATATAATATGCCATTTTTAAAAGTATGGTCGGTCCATACACAACATTATTAGAAATAAGAGGGATGGCTTTAGTAAATTTAAAGTCAACATTACTAAAATTAAATTACTTTTTTTTTTTTTAATCATATCACCCCGAGCAAGGCGGTAACGCTACTGATGTGCACGGGGCTACGTAATAGTGAAAAGAATGGAAAAGAGAAAGCCGGAAACCACATCCTAAACAGGGAACAAGGGATGAGCCTCTTAACCTGTTCAATAGACGTGGGTGGAGTGTGAACCGGGAATTATTAAAAAAAAGGGGCCCACCCATCATTTTCTTGAATTATGTTTTAACAGATAAAATTTCCGTACAATTAAATAAACCTGCCAACACCTTTATCAGCACGTTACTCAATTGACGAGCGATAATGAAAGTACGTAATCACGGTTACTATTTATTTGTTTTAAAGATTCATTTTTCTATCATTTTAAACTTAAAGTAAAAAAATATTTTTTCAAATCATTATACTTTTAAACAGCTGAAATAAATTATCAGAAAGGTATATTTTATTTTTTGAACGATTTTTAAAAATCTAGAATTAACTTTTCTTTTTTTTTCTTTACAAATGTGTTAAAATGTGTGAAAATGACCAATTTTAATTATTTTACTGAAAGCCATTAAAAAAATTCGATTACACTCTATATAATTGCTATACACCAGAGTATTTTGTTTATTAGAAATAGTATATTTAATCACTTAGCTTTTAACTAAAAGCTAAAAATGGAAGCTTTAAGAATGCTTTTTCATTTTAAAAAGTCATTTTAAACTTTAGGCATCGAAAATTTAGTAGGGTTATGGGGGTATCCAATTTTTAGTAGTACATGCTGTAAAAAAAAAAAAAAAAAAAGACGGGGTTAGTGAGCGAAAACCTTTATAATTTAAAAACATATGCAACTGTTAGCATTAGAAGAGGTAGGAAAAATACGCTATTGTTTTAGGTTTACCAATTTGAAATCCGACATCCTTTGACTATTTTTTAAAATAAACACTAGCAAAATTAATGAATGAATTATGAATAAAAGAAACAATTATCTATTCATTAATACGCTTAATAAATCCGTTGCAGAAATTCAGCTACACGAGTGGTGTAAACAGATGATTGAAAGTGCCACATAAGAATTCTAAGACGTAAAGGATAATGAAACTTACCAAAAGATATTTAAAAATTGAAGAATAACAGAAACAAAGAAAATAGTGCAAGTGAATGTTGGACAATTGCGTCAATATGAATAAAACACCTCAAGCAAATTAGTTATCATTGTTAAATACGTATTACTGATATTGACTCTTTTTCTTAATTCGTAATACTAATAGTACGCAATTATCAATGACGTAACATACATTTTCAAACATGACCTTTTGTTTATTTATCGGCATATCAACTCCTTATGGGTCATTTAATGCCAAAATTAAATTGTCTTGGGAGGAGTAGTAACTTTATTTACAAAAATGTGCTGCGGGTAATTTTTTTTACTATGAAATTGTATTGTTAGTATTTTATATATTTATAGTGTTTTGGTACCAATTTGGGGGCTAACTATTTCCTCGTAGCTGGGCTCCTAACAGGTTCTACCTCCTCGGATCAGGGTGGGCTTGGGAACAACGGCAAACAAGAGGTGGTTTCCACGCTCCTAAAAAACCCCCTGATCTTGCTGCCGGATGTAGTTTATCGTCATACTCGAGACGGATAATGTTTGTATATAAAAAATAATGTAAAGATAATTCTTTAAGAAGTCAGGAATCAATTTAACACTGAATTTATATTATAAATAGGACCCCCCCTCTTTCTAAAATGATAAAAACCAATATAATTTTTTATTCTGACAAATGTCATGGGTAGAAGAAGAAATATTAATCTACAAAATTTATTCCCCACTACGTATTTATTTTCTTTTTTTATTTTTTTTTAAGAGCAGACTAGTTAATTTTAGTAGTGCTAAAATATTTAGTGAAAGGTATTTTAAAACGATAATAAAGCCAGGTAATAAACTACGCCTAATAAATTTAGTAATAATTACAATGTTGATTTTAGATTTAGCAAATTCAGCCGATGGCAATCTCATAATAAAATAACACATAGGGTTTATATTACAAGAAATCTTGGCATATGGCATCGCTTTGCCTGTGTTGGAGAATTGATAAAAAATATGATGCAAATTGCTTCACATGTTATTAATCATAACAGCGCATTGACATAAGTCTGCACAATCAACTTAGTTTTTCGACATTTTGTTAAAAATTTATTTAAAATTTGAGATTATCTGAGCAAGAATTGGCTATGTTATTAGACTACAAATAATGTGAATTTTTGGAGACACCTTGTATATAGGATGTAAACGGCGTCTGTTGTATTTATCCCCAATTTTTTTCTCCTATAAATGTAAAACTAAAAATAGTGGGTAAACGAATGACAAAATAGAAAAATCACTTGTTTATACTTCTGAAATAAAGTAGCATTTACATTATCTACATTGTTCGAACTGTTGTCCTCATCTTTAGTGCCATGTTTACAACATTTCGGTCGTTGTACGCTCCGACCCTCTTTAGGTGGTAGGAATTTCAAACTAACCGTTTATATCGATCACTGGAGTATATCATTCTCATTCCAGTAGATATAGACGCTGATTAGATCCAGTGACTTGACCCAAAGAGTTGTGAGTTCAATACCAGGCTACAGCAGTGGTGAACAAATAACTTAGAGAGTTAAGTTAAAGGAAGATAGCTACATGGCTACTTGAAGTGGCATCGTACATGGAAATGAGAATGTTATACTCCAGTGATCGAAATAAAGGGTTCGGTTTGATATTCTTAACACCTGAAGAAAGCCGGAAGCGTACAACGGCCGAAACGTCGTAAACCTGACAATAACGATGACAACAATAGTTCTATCAATGTAAATCATGTAGAAAAATTACTTTGTGATTTTCGTTCCACGAAGAAATTTCATGGTTTCCTTATTTTAATTTTCTTAATTCTTAAGTTAATGATTGAATAAGCTCATGGATAGTTTCATACAAGAAAATATCCGTAGAAATTTCCCTATCGCATCATTAAATATTTGAGTTTAACAATCTTAACAAAATCTTGCAAAAATAATCATAAATATAAACGCTGATCGTTTTCAGAAATGAGTGCAAATGAAAAGATTTCAAATTTGGCAACTTTTCCAATTTCAATGAAAAAACCGTTAAACACTTATCTTTCTTTCTTTCTTTTTCTCACTGAAACCATGTAGTGTCCTTTCACCTCTTTCCACACCATATAGACTAAACTATCACCCGGTTCACACTCCACCTACATCTATTGAATAGGTGAAGAGGCTCATCCCTTGTTTCCTGTTTAGGTTGTGGTTTCCGGTTTTTCTCTTTTCTAATCTTTCCACTCATTTTTTTTATTTTATTTATTTATTTTATTTTTTTTTTCAATTGGAGTAGACATACTAAACTATTGCCCGGTTCACACTCCACCCACGTCTATTAAACAGGTGAAGAGGCTCATCCCTTGTTTCCTGTTTAGGATGTGATTTCCGATTTTTCTCTTTTCCAGTCTTTTCACTCTTACGTAGCCCCCTGCGCATCAGTAGCGTTTTCGCCTTGCTTGGGGTGATATGATTAAAAAAAAAATCAAAACGGAATAGGCTATTATTTGTGAGATATTGGCAGGAGATGTTTAACAAGTCTTTCTTCCTTTCTTTCTTTCATTTCTTCACTAAAACCAAGTAGTGTCTTTTCCTCTATGTCCACGCGATCCAAACAGAATAGTCCATTATTTATGAGTTATTAGCAGGGCGTAACAGTCATGCGAACTAACGGAGGAAGCGATAAGTACAATTATAATAAGAAGTAAAAGGGTACAAATGCAAAAATTAAAAATTGATAAAATTTTCCATTTCACTGAAGCAGATGTTAAACACTTCTATTTCCCTTCCTTCTTTCCTTCATTTTCTCAGTGAAACCAAGTAACCCCCCCCTCTCTCTCTCTCTCCGTAATCAAAACGGAATAGTCCATTATTTATTAGGCATTGGCCGGGAGTAACGACCGAGTGAACTAAGGGAGGGACTTCCGGAATTAAAAATATTTTGAAAAATAACGCTTAGTGTTTGATTAACAAAGCATAACATACATTGTCTAGTTACATAGGCAAGTTTATTTTTGTATCTACCCTAAATGTCCAATGTGAATCAAAATTTCCAAAATTTCTTTCCTCGTTATGTACCCTAGAAATTTCAACTGTCTCTTCTTAATGTTAAGGATGAGTGTCGTTTTTGTTTTCGTTTTTCGTCGTTGCTTACATGTTCGGTTGATGGTATTCTCAGCATCCTTCTGTAGAACCACATTACTCTTGCAACAAATCACTTCATCTGTGGGGAGATTTCCAGCATTTACTGTCTTATAGGAATATCGATATTACATATATATTATCGTTTTGTGCTCTTTTCTTTGTTTCTAACGAGATTTTCCTGCTTTGCTTAGCTTTTGGAAGAAATCTTTCGATATCCCAATGCGCCTTCGGATTTCGGTGTCACATTTCCGTCGTTTGTTATAACTCGTTACAGATATTTCTGTTTCTTAATACATTGCTTAGCTTTTGGAAGACATCTTTCGATATCTCAATGTGCCTTCGGATTTCGGTGACATTTTCAGTCCTATATTTTTAATTTTTTGTATTTTCTTGAGTTTGGTCGGTTCAATTTCTAGGCCACATAATAAGAAAAGTGGGCGTGGAAAAGTTGACACTCACTGTATGTAATGAAGGCAAGCAGGACAGAAGGACACAGTGCATAAACCTCTCTAACGACCTTTAATGATTAACGCGTCGTTTATAAGATGTTTCACATTGATTCATGATCTCCACATAAATATACTTTATTTATGCATGGATTGGCACATCGTTCAAGAGTCAGTATAAGTATCTCTGTGCTCTGCCAAATGTCAGTGTAGTATCTCTGCGCTCTGCCAAATGTCAGTGTAGTATCTGTGTGCTGTGCCAAATGTCAGTGTAGTATCTGTGTGCTGTGCCAAATGTCAGTATAGTGCCTGTGCTTTCTATCAATGATCAACATATTAACTTCATGCTTTACTAATGATCAGTATAGGACCTGTGTTCTCTATAAAAGATCGGTGTAGTATTTGTACACTCTATGAAAGATCATTATAGTATCTTTTATTTCGCGGAAAATTAGTGTAATATCTGTGCGCCATTCCGAAATCATTCATTCATTTATTCAGTTAGCGCATTTTGTGCTGTTGTGGTCAATACTTCTACCATATCTCCCTATTGTGGTTTATAGTGACATTCAAAGCGGAATAGTACAATGGCTTGCCAGTTCCTTCTACCCCGGGAATGTTGAGGTAAACGTCATCTCTCCTTGCAGAGCAAGACCTACAGGGCAGCGGGTGTTTTGAAATCAGACTGTCTTCTCCTACACTGACGATAGTATATGGAGGCCGTGCGCTGCCCAGACTACATGGCCCACTCTCGGTCGTACCAACAAGATCCAACCGCCTTCGGGACCCTACTTCGGGTTTTCTGTCTGGATTTACTATCAAAGCCTTTTCCGTGTTTGGATATGACCTCAAGACATCTGAGGTTCAAAATCAGGGTTGTTGTTTCCCTATATGAACTGCTTTCCTCGGCTGTATAACTCAGTTTACCCGAAATCACTCAGTTTAGTGCCATACGTGATACACACTTGGTCGATCATGTTTTTTCAAGTCATGATTGACTAGGCAAAAGATTTTTCGACAATAGGTTGTCATTTCTTTCTGTGGTAAACTGGTAGCTAACCAAGGCTATAGAACCCAATCTACTCAGCTATTACACCCATAGCTGGACGGAGAAGAGATGGATTCATGCCTTTCTCAAGGGTATTTGCGCATAAGTGAATCTAACGAATTCAACTAGAATTCTAACTCGAATAGAAATGCTGGTATAGTGGATATATTCGTTGTTTACCTCCAGATCTTATGGTTGAATCAGGACACGATTCATCAGTTACTGTTTGTATTATCAAGACAAAAAATATCAAACAAACAAATACGCACGACGCATCATATAGATAGATTGTAGTAATTATTGCTCTTAATTAATATAGCTGTTTTTTATTTTACTTTTACTTCTTTTCATAAGCATTACCATCTGAAAAACGTATTAAAACAAAGATGTGTAACAGATGGCTTTCTCAAAGATAGCCTAATAACTATTCCTTTGACACTAACTCTAAATATCTCAGAACTTATGAGAAAAATACTTCAATTTTGGGCACGAATGGTTAGAACGTTCGCTTTCTGATCCGGGTTCGAATCCCACCATGGTTGAACACAACTTTTGTTTCCATACGTACGAGTCGTAAGATTCATAAAGATTCATGTTAATACATTATATTATTTTATTCCCTTTGATTTGATAACGATAAATGTAAGCAAAACATTTGTAATAACATCAGCTTTATTTAATACTCGCAGAAATCATTATGATAGGCCAAACTTGTAGTGGCGTAGGCTAGAATACCTTTTCGGCCGTCTTATACTACGGATAAAAATCACGAAAATTTACCTAGATCTTTTGTCTCGTGTTATGGTATAGGTCGCCTTATACGTGGAAATATACGGTATTCGCTGGTCGTTCTGAAAAGTATCAGCATAGAACTTAAGAAAAAAAAAACAAGATATATTCAGGATTTTATTGTTTTCTTTTTGTTCTCCTAGTGACCGCTTGAGTTTACCATGTGCTGTAAGAATTGATCAGAAAGCGAACGTTCTAACCATTCGTGCCCAAAATTGAAGTATTTTTCTCATAAGTTCTGAGACATTTAGAGTTAGTGTCAAAGGAACAGTGGTGTAATGCTTAACTTCAAAATCGTTAATTTCAATGTGATAGGGCCGTTTAGTTCGAAAATTTAAGTGATAATATATCTATTTAAGACAAGAATCACTAGAGTGGTTGATAGGAACATACGATGGCAGGGTGGCGGTGAGGTCAAATTACTGAGGTCGATATGTAAATTTTAGTGAATTATAACAAAAAAAATCACCAGCTTCCAACCAAATATCAATGATTTTACTACACACAGTCGTCACACTTTTTTAATCTAACACTCCATGGTCCGGCAGTTTTGCTCCTTTTTTTCGATCAGCCGCCATTAATTCGTTGAGTCGCTACAACGGCAGCGCCACGCGTAGTTTATAGCAGCCGACAGTTTTGGTGATACGGTCTGGCTCATTTAAATATAACTGTATATCTACTCATTCAGGCGAGTACATATACTCTTTTGTGGTTTTAGGCTTCTTTTTACTTTTTTAGTCTTTTGCATTGCATGAACAATGAAAATCTTATTTGGAAGCTTTAATAATTGTTTTATATCCTGTTTTAAGCTTGGTTTACATTTCATAACGTAACAATATAAAGAGTGCGATGGATGAATTGTCGTCTAATTACCCCCAAATTAAAAAAAATAACACTGACATCTTATTTTAACAAATGTATTTACCAAAATTACACAAAAATATCTTGAAATACTAAAGAATAAATTTATTCAATAAAATCGCCATTAGCTTCAAACACGGCCTTCAGACGACTTTGGAATATGCTGCATTTTTTCTGGACGGTCTCTCTTTTTAAATTGGTGAATGCTGATATAACTCTTGCTTTCAGTTCATCTTTGGCGTTACAAGGAGTTTTTTGTTGGCCTCTCGCTCAACTGCGCCCCACGCATATTAATCAAGGGGGTTGCAGTCTGGGGAGTTAGTTGGCCAGATGTAAGGGGTGATGTGGCCGCAGAAATTGCCCGAGAACCATGACTAGGTTTTCTTGCTTGAGTCCTGTTGCTAGGCATATGGTCTTCCAGCAGCCATCCTCTTAATCCAGGGCATTATTGCCTTCTCAAGGTATTTGATATAAGCCTGCTTGTTGAATCTGAGGCCTTGTGGGAAGATGAATGAAGGCGTAACGTCGCCATCACTAGTGATCACTCCAAATACCTTCGTAATCTCCATTAGAATCATTCAACTCTTTCTAAACCCTCTTCACCGTCCTCAGATTAACACCAATCGTATTCGAGCTTCTAGCGCGAATGCCAAGCAGTACATCATGCCGTTCCAAAATTTTAGGCGGAGTGAAACACATCATGGTGCTCTTTTTCTCACATATGGTTCCTAACTTACCCTACTATACAGTGTAATCGACAAAATAACAAAAACTACGCGCACACGAGAAATTAAAAATTATAAAATTGTTACAATTTACCCATCGCACACTGTATATGGAATGAGCTGACAAGACTGTTTGCATAGGGGTTTTAGAGGTGATTTCTGCCATCCTGTATTTCAGTGTTCTGGAAGTGGCTAGGTTCCAAGGGTGCCTATTTAAAGGGTTGGAATTGTACTGATAATCAAACATTTACTTCCCATTTTCTTTCCCATGAATGATGTGAATCAATCAAATAAAAAGATATATTGATTTATTTTTAATGGATTAATTCTTGCCTATATTATATGAGAAACTTTTTTATCGTGATTATTATTATTATTAAAACAAACACGTCACGTTTAGGAAGAGAAATAGAAATTGAAGAATGAATAACAAAACGTAAAGCTAAAACGAATTTTATCAAGAAACAACAATGAAAAAAAAAAAATAAAAAAAATAATTATGTTATATAATTCCTGGAGAGGAGGCGTCTATGAGGGAAGAAGAATTCTCTGAAGGAATCGACTAACTCAAACTTTTAGGGACCTCTGATTTTAGAACCTTATAAGAGACTTACAAGCATGCAAGTATATAATGTTTTTGATCCAAGTTACATCACTTTTCCGGTTTCGAAAAGAAACACTGAACTTGGCTGACCCAGAAATCTGGGACAGAGTCTAATTCCACACCCCCAATCTCAGCTTTGGTGAAATTTGTGATGTATTCTAAATGTTTTGTAAGATAAAATAAAAATAAAAATAAAACAGAAAGACCTGAGCATTTCCTACAAAACGCGACAAAACAAAGTGATTTTTATTTATAAATTGTAATAGGTTTGAATGTACCCATGGGGCCTCCCAAATAAATGCGAAATGGATCCACTTCTAGACATCTGGTGTTAATGTGTTTCGAAAACTACGTATTTATAGCTTGTTTTATTTGTTCTCGCATTACATGAATTGGAGAAAGAGATACCACAAGAAATGTGTTTTAAGAAATACTTCAAAGATGATTGGAATGCAAATTCTCGTTCCATACATATTTTCAGGCCCGTAATTATTTCAAGAACTTCTTTGTACTTTATGTAAACACATAAAGTTTACTCATGACAAAAGCTTGATGATTGGTAATCGTATTTCTTTATGGAAAATTTAACCAACTAAAATTTGAATTTAAGCAAAGTTGAACTTCCCTTCTAGTTTGTTTTGTTCGATTTCGAATATATGTTCTGGAAAATGTACAGATTCATCTCTTCCCCTAAACTATGGATTAAATAGAAGGTAGAATGGATTCAATAGCTCCGTGTGGCAGCCAGTGAAAACTCGGAATTCGAAATTGTGGAGAAAGCAATGGGAAACAACTCCACTGTCTTTCCAAACATGCATAGCAATTCAAAGCTAATGAAGAACAAAAGAGTAAAAAAAGAGTTTTAATATTATCAAACTAATTATTTCATGCGTCTGTTTTTAAATATAAAAAGAAAGAGAAAGAAAAAGAAAAAAATAAAGAAAACGAAAAGGAAAGAACGATAGAAAGAAAAAGAAAGCAGAAATAAACAGCGAGAAAGAGAATGATAGAATGAAGAAAGAAAAAAAAAGAAAGAATGATAGAAAGAAAAACAAAGAAATAAAAAAGTGAAGAAAATAAAGAGAAAGATAAAAAGAAACAATGATACAATAAAAAAAAAATCAGAAAAAAGAAAAACAATGAAAAAAAGAATAAAAAAGAATGATAGAAAGAAAGAAAGAAAATGAAAAAGAAAGAAAATGGAGAAAAAAGAATAAAGAACAACTACAACTACAATTTTTGTTTGTTTGACTAACTTATAGCATACTGTACTCATTTTAGAAGCAGTGTTCTGTACCAATTTTTTCCTCCCAGGGAAACAGCTAAAAATAAATATAATCGAATTTATTTCTCGTAGGAAAATCAAGACTGTGCTTTGCTCGACATTAATCTTTTGTGGAAAACCTGATATTACTTACATAGCTGACTTTAAAAAATAGTTTTAAATAAAAATGAACTCACTTACGTTAGACTGTATGCAAAATACTCGAGTCTTTGTTGCTATTAACGGCTATTAACATATTACTCCATTCTCTCTCTTTCTTTCTTTATATATATATATATATATATATATAAGTGATTATAATTAAAATCCTTTTACATCGCGACACAAAATAATACTTTTAAGTTTCAATATTAGGCATGGTTGGTTAGAGTTACCAACTATCGCCTGACGATGTACAATTCATAGTATTGAAGCATGAAATCTTTTGTGCAGCAATGTAAAATGCTTTTATTATAATCACTTATAATAAAAATATTATAATGATATATTGCTCTAGTTTGTACAGAGTACCTTTTAAAAAAGTAAATGCTACGAACTTAGGATTTTTACTCCAGTTGGTCTTACTAATATATATATATATATATATATATATGTGTGTGTGTGTGTGTGTGTGTGTCGTAAGTCACTATAAGGTCATTGGTAAACCATTAGAAATGAAACAGCTGCAGCAATGAATGTGACTATGGCATGCTATCCTCATAAACCACATTCACTTCATACAGACTCAGTTATCCTCCTTTCTAACCGGTTTAACCTATCACAGCTAAAGGTCCAAGACTGTCTTCATTTTTTTCTTTTAATAGTAGATAGATTGGAGAAGATATGGTTTTCTTTCCTGACGAAGTTAGCGCGGAGTGAACACGGACAGCTTTGGATAGGAATTGAACTGCCTTGCATATTTCCATTTTACCCACCGAAATCCATTACGCCAAATACACTTGATATATTGCCCAAATTCCTATTTGAAGGCACGGAAAGTAATAAAAAATATTACTTGCTTGTATTACGAAATTATCTCAACATGTTTCCGCTACACTTGATAATAAACAAAACAAAACAAACCTTAACACTAAATATCAAGCTTACAGCTATATCAAGTTGAAACACCGGTTCACGTACGATTACCGATGTTAAGCAATGCAGAGTCTGGCCAGTATCTGACGGATAACCGCTTGAGATTACTAAATGCTGTCAGTGAGTGGTGTAATGGATAACGCCTCGGAACTGGAGTTCGGAGAACCTAGTTCCAATTCGAGTCGAATTCGTCATATTCACTTACGCGCAAACACCATTCGGAAAAATGTGAATCTACATTTTCTTCTCCAGCTATGGATTAAATAGTGGGGCGTGTAGCAGTAAATTATCATCTTCCAAAAATTCCTGCATTCCCATCAAAATATTTTCTTGACAAGTCGTAAAAAAATCAATCAAGAAATCGAAATGTCACCCATTAAACGACTGGTAAAATGCATGTATATAAAATATACACGCATATATCAAAGATGTCGCGACATTATTTTCTTTTTAGGTTTCCGTGAACGAATATATAACCCTGGTCGGCTGTATTCAATAAAAGATGTGTGAAAGAAAGGTTGCTACCCAATTATATGTTAATATATACGACAGAGAGATTTAATTCATTTTTTATTTAGTTTTTTTCAGCATCCTAACAATTTTCTGTTCTGTTGGAGTAAGGAATATAAAAATTGTTTTTAATTTTTATCATTCCAAGCGCTTTCAGCCACTTCTTTATAACAATTTTCAATGCTGTTATGTCACTGCCGTTATTATTTTTTTCGTCATGTTTTGACTGTAACCTAGTAATTTATCTTGTTTTGCATTTCAATATATATATATATATATATATATATATATATTACTTTCAACGTTACTTTTAAGTGGGGATACTCATGTTTGAAATAAACGCCCCGTTTTAGTTTTAAACAGTGTGTTTTACGCTTATCGGTCTGCGAATTCGAGAAAGCATAATAAAGAAGAACTGTTTTCCGGTAGGGTTTGAACGTGAATCCTCTTTTGTAGGAGTAACCATCGTTTGCTCCAGTATGCTTTAGAGTGCTCGGCCACAGAAAGCGTCACAGCAAGGTTCGATTTGTTCTTTTGAACAATGCACACTTCCTCGTTCAGTTACACTCGAAAGCAAATATATGTACTGTTTCGCATCCAATATTAATTTCAATCCAAAATTTGTATTACTTCAGCTGTTATTTTTAGGGGTTATTCGTGTTCAATTAATTAAGCCTGAGCGTGCCTATCCCTAAACCATAATAATAATCGAATACAATGTGTGAATCGAAAAATAGTGTTGCAAGATCAGTTCATTAACCATTGCTCTAAGGAAGGCATAACATCTGCAAATAAAACTAGAGAGAATTTGATGCTTTCTTTAAAGTTTCAAATGGGAGGTTTAAGGGCAGGTAGGAATCGAAGAGTCGAGTTCAAAATTCAATTTCACCTTTTCTTGCTACTGCTTCCAGTAAAAGTAAGAATCATCTATTCTGTTCATCTAATCTATGGGTTAAATAGAAAGGTAGATTGAATGGCAGTCAGTCGAGGAGAATTACAATCCTGAATTCAAAACTGGAGAAGTCAACGGGTACAGCACTCCACTATCTTTCCCGAGAAGACATTGCAATTCACAGATTATAATGAAAAGAAATCTGTGGAGATCTACGATTGCCTACGCCTTAAACGATATGGCATTAAAAATACCTAACCCCAAATATTACTGTTTTTGACTCCACGTACGATAATTGACTTTGTATACATGTGAAACCTTCTATGCCTAAATGATATAGCTTTGTTGTCTAAGGCCAAGTTTAATTTTAATTTCTAAAATTTAAGCTTAATTTTAGCTATGCTTACAATTTAATTTCTAAAATAATCCAATTCGTTTATGAAGGGCCTAAGATAAATCGGCGAATACGTGTGGCGGAACGGAATGCGAGTACGCATTGGCGGGTTTGTTGGCGAGGGGTGATGCAAATAGGAAAATTTCATAATACTTGAGAAGTAATGAAACTGCAAGTTCGGTATTTAAATGAAACCTTTAATAGCATTACTTTTTTGACGATATATAAATTAACAAAGAAAAAATGAGACGATGGACAAAAAAATAAAAAATAAAAATAAAAATAGTGACGGTAGGATAAAGACTAAATGGAAAGGCCAAAGAAAGGGAGGAAGCAAGTGAATGAGAAACAGGAAGAGTAGAAAGGTCGGGGTGGGTTGTATTGGTTTTTATAAAGCACACGTCGTGGAAGCTGAGTTGAAAATAAATAAAGCATTGCACTTGTATACGTAAAGAACTTATGGTCAAGTATGTGTGTGTGTGTGTGTGTATGTGAATGAGTGAGTGAGTGAGAGAGAGAAAGTATGTGTGTACTCTCAAGAACACTTTCTAATGTATGTTTTATACCATTGTGTGTCGCTATTTACATATACCGTAAAATGTTATGAATAAATGAACAAGAGCCACAAAAGCAAAGAGGTGGCATAAAAGATCATAATAGCAACAAAAAGCATGAAACCGTGAACATCACACACACACACACACACACACACACACACACACACACACACACATATGTGCATCTTCGGCAGGACACGAACCTGCGTCCCCTAGGGGAAACAGTCATTACATCTGACGTGCCGTAGACCGCTCGGCCACGTAGAACCTCCTACCGAAAGATACATATTTTTGTAAGAAGATTTCTCAAATATTCAGGCCGGTAGATGTAAATTATATATATGCTGTTTAGTAATAAAGAACAGAACATCTACTCAAATATGAGTATCCATTAAAAATAACGGTTAAACAAATAAATTAAAAATATGTTAGATTTAATCCGTTTCCTAAGATATTGTCTTTGTTTACGTTAAGGTAACTATACGAAACAGAGCAAATATGTATATTTCGCGACTCAGGAGAAATGTGTTTTTAATATCATTATTCAGGCTTTGTTTTACCAGAAGGTCCTACGAAGCCGAACGGTCAGATGTATATATTACTTAATATATTAATCACTTGAACGTTATTTTAGTGGATATCCATATTTGCGTAAACGCTCTATTTTTATTTTCATTCTTATTAATAATATTTATAGAATATTCAGGTCTATAAAAATAATAAATATACAGTATAATATATATAATATAATTATTTGGAAATTAGTTATTTCCGCGACCTAGGTTTCAATCTTTCGGTATTTTCAGGTGATTTGAAGATACCGAAAGATTGAAACCTAGGTCGCAGAAATAACTCTTTTTTAAATGAAAAAAAATTAAAAAGTTCTACAATATAATTGTGTTGAACACTTTAATACAACTATGTACTAGTCTAATTTAATTATGACCAAAAACTAATTATATATATATATCAGTAATGGATTAGAGCAGTCTGGCTATTGGGCGGGTATAATGACAATATACACGCTAAAAAGTTTGCCTTCTTCTACCGAACGCCCATAGCCCAGGGGTAGAATCGTCGACTGACGCCAATTCGGTCGGGTTTCAATCCTGGGTTAACAGCAATCGGAGTCTAACTGTACTGATGAGCTGTGATACAGCGAAACAGATATGTCTGCGGATGACTATATATATATATATATATATATATATATATATATATATATATATATACACACACAGGGTGTAACAGCAAAATTATCAATGTCGTAAAATGCTTATTATCGCTAAAACTACAAAGCTAATCCTTTTGATTTTTTGCAGGTGCATGAATAACGCCTTAAGAAAGACAGGATTATTATTTGTTCCAAATCCCTGCATTAATATTTCAGTTATACCAGAAACAAAAACTTTTTCATGAATTATGTGCCTGTTACATCATGATTCCTCAACTGACCACTGTCGACAGGGAAAAGATTGTTCAAGGCTCCAAAAATGGTACCAGCATTCAATTCCTGGCTTCCATCTTCAAAGTTCATTTAAGAACTATCAATAGAACCTTGGATAAGTCCCGGGAAAGTGGAACAGTTGAAAGAAAGGCTGGAGGTCACAACAGAAAGAGGGATCGTTACTTCAATCTGGAACTGAAAAGGTCAATAAGAAATGTTCCAACTCAATCAATAAGAGGCTTGGCTCATGCAGCAACGTCACTCCAAAGGGCAATCAAAGAAAACCTGAAAATGAAATCGTAGGTTAGACCAGTGAGGCACCTTGTTACCCCTGGACAGAAAGTGAGGAGATTCAAGACGGCAAAAACTCTACTCAGTCAGGTAAAATATGGTCCTGGAGTGATTTTTTACACGGACAAAAAGAATTTCACACAGGATGCGTATTCAAACTAAAAAAACAGTCGTGTTCTTGCCACCGATCCTTATGAAAGAGATAAAAGTTATTTTTTTAAGAGCAAGACACCTACGAAAGTAATGGCTCTTGCTTGCGTAGCATCAGATGGCAAAAAATGCCACTAACGATGCCGAAAGACTCACTGGAGCTTGTTACATTCAAGTTTTGAAAGATGTTAAACTCTGGACTCTTTCTCAATATTCTGAAGTAGTTGACCGGACAAGACCCAACATAATCAATAAAGAATTCAAGTTCACTTTCCAGCAGGATGGAGCCCCTTGTCACACAAGCCGAATTGCTCAAAGATTTCTCAATGATGTGTTTGTGAACAGGTTTTGGGATAAAGACACTTGGCTCCCTTCTTCATCTGATCTGAATTCATTCGATTATAGTATCTGGAACGAACTGGCTAGAAAAGCTTGTAAGAAGCCCCACAACACTTTTGAAGCCCTTAAAAATTAAAGAAAAACAGACATGGGAGGAAGACAACACGGAAGAATTCATCAAGAAAGCTTGTGGTGCATTCCGAAAGAGAGTGGAGGAAGTTATTGCAAAGAAGGGAGCAACTCTTGAAGCCTAACACTTTTTGTTCTTGCTATGATCTCTGTGGCATTTATTATGAAATGATTAACCCTCTAGGGCCATTCGTATCATATTTGATACAGTATTTCCCTATAAGGAAACATTTGGTATTTCCCTATAAGGCAACATTTGGTATTCATTGACTGAGCAGTCAGTACTGCTTTCATTTGAAATTTATAAAATATTTCTCTTAAAAAATTTTTCAGGAAAATATTTCTTTCAAGGCTTGTTTTCATACTGTATCAAATATGATACGAATGGCCCTAGAGGGTTAATCTTTGATTTAAGCCTTATTGGGATTTTCTTACAGTTGTTTGATCTTTTTTATGCTAGATTAAAAGATTTGCTGACAATTTTGGTTTAAATAATATTCTTCATCATTTATCCTGTTAGACTCATGATAATTTCGATCATTTTCTTGCTCGAAGTAGAGAATGAGAGCAAAGTAGAGAATGAGAGCACTGCAAAACACTGATGAAATATCTTCAAAGTTCCTCAATAAGTTGCCGAAATACAAAGGCTTAGAGAATATGTTAAAAAAGTAACATCTTTGCTGTTACACCCGATATATATATATATATATATATATATATATATATATATATATATATATATATAGGTACTTCCACTCTTTTTCCATACGTAAGTTTTTAAGTGAATTTTTAAACATTAAAAAGCTTTCTTGAAGCTTTTATTTTCTCTTATAATTGAAAGTTAAATAATTAAAAGTACTATACCAGTTAGCAAATTACTCTGGTGTATTTCAGTTAGAAACTACTAGCAGTATAGCCCGGCGTTGCTCGGGTGTAATGAAAGCTTTAAAACTAATCTATGATTCTAGAGCTCAGACTCTTTGGACGTTGGCACGAAAGACTAAAAAGCAATAGTTGTTTCCAGTTAAAGCGAAACCGTAGACTGAAAGAAAAATGAATGGATATAAGTCAAATTTTGATTTTCTGATATCGATATCAAATAAGTTTTTTTCGTCGTAAACTGAATTTTCAAGGTTAAATAAGTCCTGAGTAAATGATATCATAGCTGAGACTAAGAACTACAATTATACCTACTTAGAGCCAAACTCGAAGCAAAAACTAAAATAAAAGGGCTGAAAAAAATACAGACATACAGGCAGATAAACAGACACGCACAAACATCTTGCCTTATATATATATATATATATATATATATATATATATATATTATTGATTTTCTGCACTTTTGTAAGAAATGCAACCTTGAAACTTCTGAATATCGTTTCTTATGTCTTTGAGTGTATAAAATTTGATTAAAATCGGACCACCCCTTATATAACCCGATTTTTTCGATTATCGATATTTATCGTCGGGGATACCTCGACACAAAACCTAGCTAAGAACACTCGCAGACGCTTATAGTACAACTTTGTAAATTTTCAAGAAAATCGGTTCAGCCGTTTCGGAGTCTGTAGGTAACTGACACACACACACACACACACACACACACACACACACACACACACACACAGTTCCATTTATAAATAAGTTTGGAATCCAAACTTTGAGAATTTTCAAAAATTGTCATTTTTTCGTTCATTTTTGACAGATTGACAGATTCTCGGTTTTAACAATCTTGCAGAAATAAAATATACATCTGTGACACGTTATTTTTTGGAAAGTTAACAAATTTAAAGTTAAATTAATTTGACTTGAAACATATTTCTTGCTTATAGCATAAAATTTAGAATAAAAGTATATCTTATTCACAGAGGTCATAGTTTTCGGACGCGTTAAGTAGTTGATGACAGCCAGATGTGTTGACAAGCTAAGTATGGTTGACCAGAATTGACATAAATTTATGAAACATAAGTAAACGTTTCGTTAGGGGAACAATCCTTAAAGCACATGACTTTTTAATGATATGTCCCTTATGACATTCTATACTAAAAAAAATAAATAAATAAATAAAGATTACCATACATAAATTTTTTAAAAAATTATTTTAAAATTTTGGTGCTTGAAGATTTGTATAAAACTTCTCAATTTTTGATTAGTAAATATAGTCTTCACTAATCTAATAAAGACAGTGATTGAAAAAGATTTTAAAAGATTTTTGAAATTTCAAAAATTATTATAAAAAAAATGAAAACAATTCTTGTAAAAATTCATTATTCATCGCATTCTTTTTCTATTTACACTGATATACTTAATGTATATTATGAATAAAATCAATTAAAAGCTTATCTAAATAATAATGGCATAGTTTTATTGCATTATTATTTCACTATTCGCTTCCTTCCATATACTTGTTTCCCTGATAGATACATCTCCAAACGATTAAGTGCAACGTCAATTGCCATCTAGTTTCTCCTTGATTCCCATCTATCTCTTACTAGTAGTATAGCGCGGCGTTGCTCGGGTGTAATGAAAGCTTTAAAACTAGTCCATGGTCCTGGAGCTCAGATGCTTTGGACGTTGGCACGAAAGACTAAAAAACAATAGTTGTTTCCAGTTAAAGCGAAACCGTAGACTGAAAGAAAAATGAATGGATGTAAGTCAAATTTTGATTTCCTGTTATCGATATCAAATAATTTTTTTTCGTCATAAACTGAATTTTAAAGGCTAAATAAGTCCTCTGAGTAAATGGTACTATGGCCTAGACTAAGAACTACAATTATACATACTCAGAGCCAAACCCGAATTAAAAACTAAAATAAAAGGGCTGAAAAACTGATTTTGATCAGACCCGGTAGGGTATCGGGGTATTGATTTCCAATATCGGAGTCAAATAAGCCATCCAAGGATAGAACTGCAACCTTGAAATTTCTGAATATCGTTTCTTATGTCTGTCTATGAGTGTATCAAATTTGATTAAAATCGGACCACTCCTTCTATAACCAGATTTTTTCGATTATTGATTTTCGATATTTATTGGGGGTACCTCGACACAAAACCTACCTAAGAACACTCGCAGACGCTTATAGTACAACTGTAAATTTTCAAGAAAATCGGTTCAGCCGTTTCGGAGTCTATAGGTAACGGACACACACACAGACAAAGTTCCATTTATAAATAAGTTTAGATCCTTTCTTCGACATCCCCGGTAACTTGTCTTCTCTTTCCTTCATTTTATTTTCTTTTTCTCTCACTGTAACCTCCTGCGCACTAGTGGCGATTCTGCCTTGCCTGGGGTGAAACGATTATAACAAAATCTAGAATGAATTAAGCAGCCATTTAAAAAACTTCGCTATTCAAATGCAAAGATTTGAATCGAGTAATCATGGTTCTCGAGTAATCATGGTTCTCCATAACGCCCTATCCTTCGTAGCTTTTAGTAATGCTTATACCTCTTAGTCAGTCAGTTAATTGCCATACGTGATACACGCTTGGGCGATTATGTCTCTTTCGAAACATGACTGACTAGGCAGAAGATTTTCCCGCAGTAGGTTATCATTTCTTTCTGCGGTAGACTGGTTGCTAAGCAAGGTTAAAGAACACTATTCTGTCCTGCTATTTAACCCATAGCTAGAGTGAGACGAGATAAATTCATAAGGTTATTTGCGCGTAAGTGAATGCAACAAATTCAAATGGAATTCGAACTCGGCTCTCTGATTTCTCATTCTAAGCCGGTATCCACTGCACCACAACTTACATTCTTTACTACATACTCCAAATGCCTGTCGAGCCATCTTTTACACGAGGTCGTTTTACCTCTGTCTTACTTACCTTCACTATATCCCGTGTGTGTCAAAATTATTCAAACTCTCTTATTATTATGTACCATTAGAAATTTTAATTGTTTCTTTTTTTATTACAAGTATGTGTTTTTCTTACGAGTATGTGTCCTTTCTCTTTCAATTTTTTTCAACCTTACCCGTTATTACATGTGCAGTCCAGTATTCTTCTGTAGAACCAGTTCAGCACTAGTTTCTTTTTATCACTTAATATATCGTTATATTAAGTGGATACGCATACTTGATTAGACGCTCTGTTTATTTATTAAGCAGTATTTTTATTTATGATCATCTACCTAACTGAATATTCGAGAAATCTTATAAAAATAATTGCTCTCTGGTAGGATTTGAACCTTGTGTTCCGCTAGTGGAAACCGTTATTATATCCGACATGCTTTCACCTCTCGACTACAGAAAACCTGATGGCCAAGCCAAGCCGAATAAATTTTTCATGATCCAAGTTGGCTGGAAAGCATGAAACCGGAAGAGACTTCCACAAGCCGGAAGTGTAAGAAAATAAATTGCTAGCATAGAACTTAAGATTACATCTAGCCAAACCGTAAATTGATGAGACCTTGTTGCCAATCTAATACTGCGTTTAAATTAATAAAGCTTAGGTAATGTAGTGAAGAGCTCAAGCGAACAATTACACTGAGTGTTTATAGGAATGATACAGTGAAGCAACTTTACAGTGTAAGGAAAGTGACTGACTCTGAGGCGCCAGGTCAGGACCAATAATATTGCTGATTCTTCTTTAATGTATTTTTCTATATAATTCATTCACATTGAGTAACTGCTTGCATTTTAGTGGCTTTATTGCTTTGCTTGGAGTGACTTGATTAAACAAACAAACAAAAAAGAAAAAATGAAAAATAAATAAATAAATAAAAAGGGAAAGCTTAATTAGTAATTTTGAAGGGATTCAATCCCTTGAGTCCAGTGAAGAAAAAAAAAGTTATTTTTTTCTTTTTTGGTTTCAAATAACATTCAAAATAGTTATTAACCATTCAGATATCAAATTTCGTTAACACGCGCTTATATTTGAACAGTTCATGCAGTTGCGCGTGCGCACACACGCACATATATTTTTCTGACTCCATTTCCATATTATTTTAGTGATGACATTTTTCTTTGTGTGTGTCTGTTCGTGCTCGCGCGCCGACTGCCCTTATGTGTGTGTGTTTCTGTCAAAAAAGAGTGAGTATACAAAAAAAAAAAAGGCTACCCAAGAAAAATTTAAGAAGCTGATCAGTCTGTGCATCCGTCAACGTAACTAGAGTTTCCCGTGTCTCACCAATGCTGATACATCACCGGACATCCCGTTACTAGGAAATTAAAAGGTAAAATCTTGTCTTGTAGGAGGTAGTTTTTCACTTTGTCTTCCACAATTTGATTGCAAATAAAATAAAATAAACGATATAATAATCTATGTTTATTTATATATATATGTGTGTGTGTGTATTTAGGCATCAAATTTTCTTTTAGACATGTCAGATTAAAAAATATATGAGAAATGAATGATAATAACATCTGTCAACGTTACAACTCATTTCTGGCATCTTTCAATTATAATACGCGAAAGATTATCCGTGAGTATGAACGGATTTTATTAAAAATAATGCTTGCAATTTATTTATCTCTCTCTCTCACACACACACACACACACACACACACACACACAGTATTATATTCGCATATTTTTCGTACATCATGCTTGGCAAGCTGATTTAGGATTTTAAAAAAATTACAATAATATTCACTCTGTAAAAGAGCCACTCGAGGCGGAGCTTTCAAAGTAAGAGGTACAGTTTATAAGGATATGTGAGGAAAATAACAATTCACCATCGACTTGAATTCGATAAGATTGTAGTAATCGGGAAGGCATCCTCTTGGGAAGTCGGTTCCACAAATCAGTGATTCGTGGGAAAAAGCTGCTCGAGTGGAACTTACATCTCACCAATGGAATACGAAAGAAATGGGAGTATTTCATTATAATGTGTGTGATATGGCGGGTCAAATTAGTGAAGGTTAAAACTGGTGGAACTAAGGAATGTAGTTCGTCTGATCACTTTCTATGGTAATAGCGATAGAGTAGCGAGAGGCTTGCGACGTTTCGTCTGTGAGAAAGGGATTGTAGGATGGAAAATTACCCATTAATCACAAGGATTTTTAGAGACTGGAAAATGAAAGCTGGGCAGACCTATCCCATATATGGCAGCAGTACTTCATTTTCAGCCTGATCTACCTCTTGTAAAGGTAGATGATAGCAGGAGTTAGGTACTAACTGGAGCGATACAGGGAACTGACTATTTTTCTAGCAGATTTAGTGTTGGGTCGTATGTACGAGTTCCACTTGTTGTCTGAGTTGAGCATGTCTTAATATGCGTTCAAGGATCTCCCTGTGAGTACACCCAGTCATAGGCGAAAATACAGGGTTCGCTCCTTGATGATGCTAACAGATATCAGCGCAGAAAGTGTAATTGGTACGCCGAATTTAAATTCTGGCTTAATCTGTTGAGTTCACTTTTGTGAAAATACCCTTGAAAAAAGAATGACTTCGTCTCTTCTAACCACTTCTTAATTATGGGTTAAATAGCAGGGTAGCTTGAACTCTCTAGATTTGAGTGGCAACCAATCTAAGAGAATATGAAAACCCAGCATTCTAAATCCTGGAGAAGGCAAAGGGAGTCTACTCCACTATATTTCCTAAGAAGGCATGTTAATTCACATATAACAAAAAAAAAAAAAAAAAGGAATCTGTGGAGAGTCATGATCACCGACGTTATGAAGGAACATGAGATTTATAAAAAGAAAAATATGGCGACTATGAAATGATGACAAGAATACTCGTCTTGCAGGCTAATTTGTGGGGAATTTGATATTCACTAGGTGCTACACCGTTGTGGCGTTGTGCCAGACTTAACTTTAGCTTTATTTGGGGGAATAGATAAGTGTCTATTATTCCTTTCTGGTATTAGTCTAAATGAAAGACAGGATTTCGAAAGCTGATTTTCAAGAAGGGAAGGCTGATCTTAAGTTTAGACCAGTCAGTCAATTAAAAAGTGCCATACGTGATACACGCTTGGGTGATCATGTCTCGGAAGACTGGGCAGAAGATTATCCCACAGTAGGTTGCCATTACTTTCTGCGGTAGACTGGTTGCCAACCAAGGTTATAGAACCCAATCTGTCCTGTTATTTAACCCATAACTTGAGGGAAGAGACGGATTAAAACCTTTCCCAAGAGTTCAGACTAGCTGTTATAAAATCTGCGATAACCGGGAGGTGTAACTGTCGACTTATAGCAATTAATCTTTTTTTATTATTATTATTATCGGAACATACGTTGATATCTGACTTTACGCATGAGTGCGCTTGTATGTATGCTTGTAACTATTCTTAATCGCACGTGCGTGTTTTTGTGTGAGTCAGTACGTATGTAAGAGTACACGTGTATAAAACATACACATGAGTATTTTTTGTACTATGAAAGAAAGAAAGAAAGAAAGAAAGAAAGAAAGAAATAGGGTGGACGTGCGTGTGTCCCATGCTAAAAGTGATTAGATCGAGGTGTAGGAAATAAAGCAAGGCAAT
This sequence comes from Ascarosepion bandense, assembly GCA_037127315.1. Taxonomy (NCBI): domain Eukaryota; kingdom Metazoa; phylum Mollusca; class Cephalopoda; order Sepiida; family Sepiidae; genus Ascarosepion; species Ascarosepion bandense. Next base: position 2,409,693 of record JBBBDQ010001100.1, on the reverse strand, counting down.
GAACATATAAATCTCGAAAAATAAAGCGGACACTTGCGGCAGGTGTGAGTATCTCTTGTGTGTGCGTGTGTTTTTTGTGTGTATATCTTTGTTTATGTGTGACTGAGCGCGTGTCTTTGCGTTCACATCAAAGGAAGAAAAAAGCCAGGAAGAAGAAAAAGGAACAGAGAACAGAATCAGAGAGGAAGAGAGAGCAAGAGGAGAAAGAAAAAGAAAGGCCAAGTCAACAGTAGAGGAAGGGAAACTGAATAAATTTTGAATGAGAAAAGGAACGTGCGTGCAAGATTAAAGAAAGAAAGAAAGAAAGAAAGAAAGAAAGGCGTGCAAGGGGATGTGACTGAAACACGCACACGCAAAAAAGAAACATTTGAAAGTAAAGAAGTAAAAAAAGAGGGAAATTAAAAGAGAAACAAAGAAAAACAAACAGGAGGAGAAAACATGAAAACGGAAGACAAAGATAGAAGTGAAAAAATAAAGAAAGACTAAAAAGAAAAAAAAAAGGGGGAGCCTAATGAAGAGAAAGAAAAAAATACCGGTGTGGACAACAGGGGTAAATCTATAGTTTTTTTGTGGAGACAAAGACATCAGTTTTTGCACCTGTTCCTTACGCTATATATGCATAAAGGTGGGTACGAATGATTTGCGCACGCGCGTTATATATATATGTATGTGTATGTGTGTTCGACTATGGCCATTCATCTTCAGTTTTTTCCTCTGTGTTTCAACAACACACCCGTTCTGACATTATACTATTTTTTTTATCGATTGTGATATATAAGGGGACAGCGACAAGTGTTTAGTTGTCTCTCCTGTCACGCTTCTTTTATCCTAGTTTTTCTTTCTCCCACCTCTTTTTACAGACCCGTGCGTGTGTAAGGAAAAGAAAGAACTCGTGGGTAAGGGCGGGCACAGTTTGGGGAGTAGGTGATTTGTTGATGAGTGAGCAATATCCCAGAAAGGTCCGCTGAGATGAGACTAAAAGTATATTAAAAAAAATAAAAAATAAAAAAAATAAAGAAGTGTGTGTGCATGTGTGGGGGATTTGTCGGATAGTTTTTTTTTTTTAATGGCACCAGGAGTGAGGTTGGTTAGCTGATAACGCGTGTGGAACTTTTAATCCGAAAGCTTCTGATAAAAATGAGGGCTTTTGGTTTTTTTCCCCTTGCAAATGAAAGGGTTTAGTAAACAAAATCATTGAAAGAATTTAGTGGAATTTTTTTTTTCGTAATGTAAAAAAAGAATCTAAGATAAAGATAACAAAATTGTAGATAAAAAAATGAAATTAATGATCAAAATGAAAGAAAAGAAAGTAAATAAAAGCAAGAAGCAAAAAAAGAAAGTAAATAAAAGCAAGAAGCAAAAAAAGACACACATACGATCGACAGATGGAGAAAGAAGCGGACAACCTCCATTGGATAGACACAGAAAAAGACAGATGGACAAGCAGAGATTAGCAAACAAAGAATAAAAAGAAAGACCAAAAGCAGCTATATTAAGAAAAGGGTAAATGAACAGAGAGGGAGAAACGAAAGAGAGACAGATAGGAGGAGCGAAAGGAGAGTAGAAGTGAGGAAGGAAAGTGGGTGAAAGTAGGAGGGCAAAAAGATGAAAGGAGGGAAAAAAGAGTGAAAGAAAAGGAAAAAACAGAAAGAGAAAAACCATGAGAGAAAGAGTGTGAGGAGAAAACGTATGAGTAAATAGAAATGAGAAAGACAGAGGGGAGAAGAAGAATGGAGAAGAAGGATAGAAAGAGATTGAGGGTGAATAAAAGGAAAGAAACAGAGAGAGGGCGAAGAGAATTAAATAAAGATAGGAAGAGGAAGAAGTGAAAGAGAGAGGGGAATAAGGAGAAAAAGAAAGGGAGGGCCAGGGGAAGAGAGAAAGAGACAAAGAGAGAGTTCATTGATTGTTTTTTTTGTTTAGTAGCATCAACTTCCATCGGTCATTTAACGCCGAAATGTAACTATTTTGTACGGAATTTTGTTTCTGAGATAATAATGGTTTTAATGATACAAGTTTTACTAATTAACCCATAGATTGGCGGAGAAGAGGTCGATTCAAACATTTCCCGAGTGTATTTGTATGTAAGTGAATATAACGAACCTAACTGGAATTGAAAATCGGCTCTCGGTTAACAATTACGCAACATTATCCGTTACATCACCCGCACATCCAGGCTTACAGCACCTAGTCACCTATCTAGAACAGGTGTTTCAACGTGAAGTTGCAGTAAGCTTAAAAGAAGGGAAAGAGAGAGAGAGAGACAAACGCGTGAGAAAGGGTGAGAGGAGAAAACGTGAGAGAAAAGAGAATGTGAAATTGAAGGCGAGAGAGAGGGCGAGATGAAAAATGGAGAGCAGGTAAGCGGAAAGAGAGAGCGAGAGTGAATGGAACGATAGAGAGAGAGGTTGAGGGGTAGGAAATAAAGAAGGGGAAGAGGTAGGAGTGATAGAGAGGGAGGAGAGTAAGGGGAGAAATAAAGGGGCGAGTGGAATAGAGGGAAAGAGAGAGAGAGAGAAAGAGATTAAACAGAATAAATAAAAGCAGCCGTATTGAGCAACAAGTCGAAATTGACGGATTGTGAAATAGATCAAAACCTTCATATGGATTCAGTGCAGTGGATAGACTAATAGACAAAAAGGCCAATGAATTTTAACAGACCAACGAAGGAACAGACGCACTGCACATCACGACGAAAGACATTGTTATGGGTATAACTATTTTTAGCGATTTTCTATAATTACAATTTTTATAAACGATTTTCATATATCAAACATGCATCTCGTCCTCTGAGGGACTTTATCAAGACAAATTAAAGGATGTTATTTTGCAACATGTATTTATAAACAAGATTAAAAATATTAGGTTTTCAATATTTTTTGAGCGTTCTTAAATTTAAAATGTTGTTTATAAGTATATGTTGCAAAATAAAGATCCTTACATTTGCCTAGATAAATTAAATTCCACCAAAGACGAAACGCGTTGGTGAAGAAAAGTTTTCCTTTTGTCTTTATATTGTTTTTTTACAGTTTTATTTATATCTGAATTTTTACACACTTGCATATGTATTTCTAAAGAATTTATTTTTAATCCGATGTTTAAAGAGATTGAGATTTTATAAATATATGAGCGTAACTGAAAACGAGTAAGATTGCGTAGAGCACTTATTTGAAAACCAAACCAGAGTTTACCGTTTGATTCTTTGGGGATTTCGGACATTAAATCGCTACCATATTTATTTCAGATAGTGACTGGACTCCAAGAGGCAAATGCTTATATGATCAAATATGTGTACACAGGCAGATAGCTGGATGGATAGACAGACGGACGAACCAACAGATGGTTTCTAAAACCAAACAGATAGAGAGAGAAGTAATTAGGCAGGTAATTGAAAAGGGCGGTTACGTGTATAGTGACAAAGAAGCGGGCGCGAACACAGAGACAGACTGACAAAAGAAGAGTTGGGGATGTACAGCAAACGGAAAGTCGGTTGCATTAAAAAAAAAAAAAAAAAAAAAAAAAGGAAAAGAAAAAAAAGCTGACTTACGGGAAGTTACAGAGGCACGCAAAAGGCCACACAAATAGCCAAAAACAAACGCATATACTATGTAGAAAGCATAAAGTAGATAAAATATACTTAAATGAATGAGAAAGAAAGGTAGGCAGCGGACGTGTGGTTGGATGGACAAGAGCAGACCCATTAGACAGATGGATAAATAAATGTGGGGGAGAGAGAGAAAGAGTGAGAGAGAGTAAAAGAGAAAAGTTGAGGGAGGAGGAGAATTTTGAAATCAGTCGTCAAACAAAGAAGCAAGCTGATACGTTGACGGAGAAGAAAGAAGCAGATGAAAGCCGATGCATGCAAACTTATATGGAAAAGATGAAATTCATCCAAAACGATTTTTAAAAAGAGAGAGAGAGAGGAGTGATATGATAAAACAATAAATAAAAATACGAGAGAAAGTTAGAATAAGGGAGTTAAAAATAACAAAAAAGAAAAAAGTAACGAACGAAAAATAATAACATGAAGACGAAAATAGAAATAAGAAAAATCAGAGAAAGAGAGAGAAAGAGAGAGGATGATGCAAATAGAAAAAATGAAGAAGGATGAAGCAATAAGAAAAAGAGAAAATAAAGTTAAAGTGAAATTAATTATGGAAAAGAAAAGGAAGAAATATAAAAGAAAAAATAATAAAACAGACAAAAAAGAAAAGTAATAAGAAAAAAAAATGGAGAGAGAGAGAAAGAGAGAGAGAGAGAGAGAGAGAGAGAAATAAAGAATGATGGAATGTACAATAACAAACAATTTAAAAAGAAAGAAAATAAGGAAAGGGAATTCGTTTATGGAAAATAGCTTACAAAACAAAACAAAGGAAAAAGTTATACAAAAAAAAAAAAAATGAAAGGAATACAACGCACAAACGAAAATAAAAACAAGTATTCAGTAAAAAACAAAAAATGAAATAAATGCAAAATGAGAATTCTTAAACAAAGACACTGAAAGATGGCCGCATCGAATTCAGAGAATCATTTAATAATATATTTTCCCGAAGATATGAATCGACCGGCAGAAAAGGGGGAAAAAAGCAACCAGCTAAGCAAATAAATATTACAGAAACAGTAAATAAACAGAAAAAACGAGGAGATGGAAATAAGAAGTTGCTATTAGCAACAAGCACGACGCTAACCTGGTTGTCCTGACTTGTCTCTAAGGGTCGAACGCAGTCCCTGTATTTCGGCACCTGTTAGAGTATTTATACTGTTATCAGTTGCTGCGGTAGCAGCTGCTGCAATAATCGTAAAACAGCAGCAGCCAGAGTAGCAATATTAGTAGTGGTAAGGGGAGCAGTAAGAGGTAGTAGTAGTAGCAGTGGTGGTAGTGGTAGCCGAAGTTGTAATATGAGCAGTCAGATTATATTTTATACCACTAGGGTATCGTTGATTTATCGACTGATTTGGTATGAAAGAATGCCGAAGGTGTTGAAATTCACCACAAGGCCCAGCTGTCTACCAGATGCGATGACTCCCACGCGTTAACTCAAAGCACTGCCCTGCTAATCACCACTTGGGTATTGCATATTTTACAAGCACAAAGTTGGATACACGAGAAAAGGATCATTTTTGTTAAATTTGGACTGTTTGTTATCCCCTGGGAATTTACCTTGAGAGAAATCCACTATTTCTGCTCTTAGAATAGAATCTGAGACCTCTCAATCTTCAGTCCGTTGCTCTAAGGACTGAACTGAAAAAAATGGCATAATGGTAAAATGATCATTGTAGACGGAATGAGATATATCAGTTAAGTGCCATACGTGATACACACTTAGGCGATCATGTCTCTTTCGAGACATGACTGACTTGGCAGAAGATTATCCCGCAGTAGGTTGCCACTGCTTTCTGCAGTGGACTGGTTGCCGATCAAAGCTATAGAGCCCAATCTGTCCTATTATTAAACCTTTAACTAAATGGAAGAGATGGATTAATACCTTTCCCAAGGGTATTTGTGCGTACGTGAATGCAAGGAATTCAACTGGAATTCGATCTCGGCTCCTCGATTTGTCGTTCCGAATCGATATCTACTGCACCACAACGCACATCCTGAGATATATAGGAGACGCATTTCAAACAAATTATTTTATTGCCTCTCGAATGGAGTCAGAAATGTTATATTCAGGTATGATTTTGTAATTAGTTTAATTCACATCTGAACTGTTTCGCCCTCCAAATAGATAGTTTTCAGCTTTTGCTTCAATAATCATTTCTATTAATTAGAAGAAAAGTAACGGTAGAGTAATGGATTGCAGAATTTCCACTCGAACTCATAACATTCACTTACTTGGGAAAGCAATACAAATACAAATCTTCTCCTCTCAACCACCACCCGCAGTTATAAGTAAGTAGTAAAACAGACTGGGTTCTATAGCCTTTGGTGGCAACAAGTCTACTACAGAAAGAAATGGCAACTTACTGCGGTAAAATCTTCTGCCTAGTCACTCATAAATCAAAAGAGATATGATCATCTAAGCGTGTATCAAGTATGGCATTTAACTGACTGAAAGGGTATGTGAAAAACAAGAAAGTAAGGCGGTAGTGTAGAGTAATGGATTGTGGCTGAGACTGAGGAATCGGAGAGCCAAGTTCGAATTCCAGTCGAGTTCTTTACATTCACTTACATGTTAGTACCCTTGAGAAAGGCATGAATCCAACTCCCCCACCGTTATGAGTAAATAGTAGAACAGACTGGGTTCTATAACTTTGGGTGGCAACCGGTCTAGGAGAAGGAAAAATCTGAATTCTAAACCGTATGTAGCCTTGGTGAAGCAAATACTATGCAGCTAAGGAAAAGATTGTTCGCATTGACTCGTTGATTCCGACTAAGGTCGATTCCTCTTATAAACTGTAGTACTTTTCTACAAGCGGTACTGGTATTAGGCAATTCAGTACTACCTGCTGCATGATCGGGTCATCGACGTTTAAAACGGTCCCCCCCAACAGTTTTTCTGGTGAAGAGAATGGATAGGTTTAATAAAACTAGACATGTCAAAAATCAGATGAACCTTCCTGTAGCGCCAACGGCCATCGGGTACAATATGGTAGACTGGACTCAATAGCTATGTACACCTACAGCACGGTGATGACACGGCTTCGATTGGCGAAGGGCTTCCTCTACTGAAAGCATATGGATGAATAAACTCTCTGGCTTTTAAGCCAGGTATGTACATCAAAACTGGTCAGGTGTTTAGCGGTGCAGAGACCCTATGACCACAACCAGTCATGGAACTGATGATGATAATGATTACACGATTTACATTGTTCGGACTATTGCCCTCATATTTACTGCCATGTTTATGACGTTTCGCCCGCTGTACGCCCCGGCTTTCTTTAGGTGCTAAGAATTAGTAAACATGAGGACAATAGTGCGAATAATGTAAATAGTGTAAATACTACCTTATCTCAGAAGTATAGACAAATAATAATTACAATTTACAGGCGCATTGGGATAGTGAAAGACCTTCCAAAAACTAAGCAAAGTATTAAGAAACATGAAAATTTCGTAAGAAGCAAAGAAAAGTGTACTGAACTGTTACGTAAAGTTATTCTTCCTGTATAGCAGCGAATGCTGAGAAATGCCCACACAGATGAAATAGAGACTTGAAGCAACAGAAATGTGGTTCTACAGAAGGATACTGAGGATATCATGAACTGAACATTTAAGCAACGATGACATTTTAGAGAAAATGAAAACACAATGGACACTTGTACGTATATTTAGCACCAGAAAGACAGTTGAAAGTTCTAGGATCTATAATGAGGAAAGAGGGCTTGGAAAATTTGACACTCACGGGTTACATTGAAGGCAAGAGGGACAGAGGAAAACAACGTATAACCTACCTAACAACCTTGTGTAAGTGGATGACAGATCAAGATTTAGGAGAGACAGCATAAAGACAAAATTTTTCAAGAGCTATAAAGGACAAGAAATTGTGGTGAGCTATGATCGCCAACGCTCTGAAGAGAAAGAAAAGATGGGTTTTGTGAGCACGGAGATAAAAAAAAATATTAGGTTGCAGCCTGGTTAGTATGTAGCGCAAATCCCCGTTCTCTGTTCAAGTTGATTCTCTCTTTGCTCAATAAATGATACTCAAGGATAAAACACGAAACTGGAAAAGCTGATAAATAGGTCCAATAGTTGTAAAAACTTGGAATATTTTGTTAGTATTTCATTCATCCATTAATACGCAATTCTTTTAAATGCTAACATGGTAATGGTTAAATCTAATAGTAATGGTTAAATTAGTCGTTCCCATACAGAAAAGATTCTTCATTTATTGATCAAACAGTTAGTGTTACTATCAATAGAAAACCTTTTTTTTAAAAAAAAAAAAGGAAGAGGCTATTTTGCCGGTCCCGATAAAAGTAGACAAACATACTTTGAAGCTTATTTCGGTAAAAATAACCCCCCAGTCTATTTTGCCGGTATCATTATTATTATAAAAACAGGTAATGTTAAAAATAATAAGACACAAATTTAAAACAGAAGTTTGTTTATTTTTTCAATCACTTGTTAAGACAATTTCACATCTTCTCCACCATTTATTATTAAAGTCATTTAAGTGGAATATGTCATACACGTTTGGACTATCATGTCTCTTTCGACCCATAACTGACTAGGCAAATGGTTTTCCCGCAGAAGATTGCCATTTATTTCTGCGGGAGAATAGATGCCTACCAAGTCTATAAAACCCAATCTGTCCTGCTATTCAACCCATAGCTGGAGAAAGAAGTGATAGGTTAATACCTTTCCCAACGTTATTTGAGCGTAAGTAAATACAACGAATTCAACTGAAATATCTATATCAACCGATATCCATTGCACCACAACGCACATCAAAGATTGTTAAAACACAAGTTAAACTCATTTATTCATCATCAATTATAAGAAATATAGACATCTGAATATTTTAAGCACTTCAGGCATAATGATCTCTGCAAATCCAAAACTTATCCTTATGTATGGTTCTCTTGCCAATACTTTTCAGATGCCCCCACTGAAAACAAAAGTCACAGACCACAGAGTCCATGTTGTTCATATCCCTCCTATACAGCTCACACAACCACTGTGATGATGATATTGGATATAATATAGGAGTGTATTCCTGCTGTCAAAAAAAAAAAAAAAAAAAAAAAAATGACGGCAACACACACACACACACACACACTTATATATGTATTCATCAATACTCGGCGACATAATTATTGCAAATAAATAAAATAAAATAATAAGGCTCTGTTAAAGAGCAAACACGCGCCAAGAGCTTTCATAACTGGTAGTAAATAGAATTAAATGACTCGACTCTGACTTGCTATTGTCTCACTCTCCATGAGTGAAATATATATATATATATAGTCATCCGCAGTCAGATCTCTTTCGCTGTATCACAGCTCATCAACACGGTTAGACATCCGATTGCTTTTACCTAGAATTGAAACCCGACCGAACTGACGTCAGTCGGCGATTCTACCTCTGAGCTATGGGCGCTCGGTAGAAGGAGGCAGACTTTTAGCGTATCATGTATCGTACGCCAATAGCCAGAGTGCTCTAATTCATTACTGAATGAGCGATGCGTAGATGCTAGAGTAGCTACTGTTTTTTCACAGAACGGTCTTTATTATAATAAAGAGGATTTTTAGTTTTAAAAAACTATTTATATTTACCAGCAAAATAGCCTTGGTGCCAATTTTTACTGAGACTAACAGAATAGTCGATTCGTTTAAAAAACAGATTTCTTATTAGTGAATTAGACTTTTCAAGTTCACTAGATGCCATAGCTCTTTTTAGCATCGACTGGAGTTTCCTTTCAAACCTCTTGATTTTGGTTTTGTAAAGACTAAAATTTTATTATAGCATTATTTTCTCTTCAAGTTAAATGTGCTATTCGTTTTTGTTGTTGCTACTCTTGGAAGACTTCAAGTGATATTTCCTTTTCTATTCTTTAAAGCTCTCTGTGATTTTTAGCACCTGTCTTTAAGGTCTAATTACAGATTCGTTTTATATTTTACTTCAATACTTTCGAGAACAATGCATTTCAACATGTAATTAATTTCTTTACCCCCTTTAGTTAATGTCTGTTGCTTTTGTTTCAGGACCGAGTTGGTTTGTGAATTTGGTGACATAATAATTTGGGTGCTCACTCCCAAGCATTGGGTGTTTGGACTCTGTGGAATTGTGGTGGTCAATACCTGAGCAATACTAAAATAAGAACAAGACGAGATAAACCTTGAAATGGTCAATGGAATGAGAACACTCTACCCCCATATATAGATTAAATAAAGGGTTAAAGTCAAAATTCTATGACGGTTACACGGATCGATAAGGTTCTGATTTATCTTGAATAATGAAAAGATATTCAATAGACTTATCTCATTTACTGATTCCAGAATTTCGCGTAATACTGCTTGACTATGTTTCTGTTGAATATTTACTGATTACTTGGATATTGTCAATCCTACTCTGTATTTCTGGAATGAGAAGTTATCAGTGTCTATCTTCGGGCTATGGTACTCATCTTTGCTTACGTTTCGGTTGTCATTGCCTTCTTCAGGTGTTCTTCGATCTGTGTACTTTTCAGGGAGTTTCGAAATGAACTCTTTACTTTAGTCTATAATGTTCTCGTTCTGCTATCCATAGCTAGGGATGTCTCGTATTGTTCTTATTAAACCTGGCCTAGGCATGACAATAAACTACATCCGGCAGCAAGGTCTCTAATCAGGGTATTGGAAATTTTAAGAAGCATGGAATTACCTCTTAATTGCTGTTGTTCCCAAGTCCAACCTGTCCCGGGATAGTAGCATCCGCTAGAGTCTCAGATATAAGCAAATAGTGAAACCCCAAACGTTAGAAAAAAAAAAAAGAAAGAAAGAAAAAGAAAGAAAGAAAGAAAAAAGAACTAGAAAAGTATCAAAATACATTTTCATAGTAAAAATTAAAGCAATATATTTTATGAAAACTTACCAACAATATATTTTTTAGTAAAATGACAATCAATACATTTTATAGTAAGTTTAAAAACATGGCATACATTGTCAAAAAAAAAAAAAAAAAAAAAAAGAAAGAAAATAGAAGAAAACAAATAAAAACAGTGTGCTATAACAAATCTCATTTAGTGTAAGGAAAAAGTTTTCAGTGAAAAAGTTTTCAGTGAAAAAGTTTTCACTCTTCATTTGATTTTGTAAGATTATTTGCTTTTAAAAATGCAACTAAGTAATTATAACTTAATCATGAAATATATCATTCTCTTTAATTAATTATAAAGTTTAAATCTTCATAACAAAAATTTTAAATAAAGTTTAAGGAGAATAGTCCAAAATGCAAATAATGACATATTTCGTATAGGTGCCATTGACCTCAAGTAAAAATCTGATTTCAAATACTAATTTTTAAAGGCAGGCATGCATTTGAGCATTAAATAACCTATATGGGTTGATATGCACTTAACAAAATCAACCAAACTTCTTTTTTTATTTAACCGAAGGCAATAAGTACGAATCAAACATAGAAATTCTAAATCAAAAGACTTATTTATCCATATTGCTAACAGGTTATCCTTCAGTACTAGTACACTTTCACAAAAAAATGTTTACATAGAGACTTACAATTCAGTTAACAAGACGAGATATCCGTAGATATAGACCACGAAATAAGAACAATATAAATAAAGGATTCAGTTCAATATTTCCTGAAGGTAACCCTTTTTTTATTTAATACTACTCAGTTATTGTTCTTCTTGTTTCCACTGATTCTATGTTTCCACAACCGATCCAGGGATTAAACTCACAATCAGTATAAAACGCGCAGTAACAAAGAGGAAGATAATGGTCCGAATTTAAATAATCACGTATTTTTAATTGGTGCCATTGATCCTATGTAAAAAAAAGAAAATAATGATTTCGAAGTCGTAAAACAATCTTCCAGCTATGCCTTAATTTGAAATTATGTCTTGAAAAAAATTCAACCTAATAAAGCTACTAAGATGCAAAGGATTATTGAGTGTGCAAAATAAAAACATTATTAAGAAGAGAGAAAAATAAAAACATTATTGAGAAAAGAGAAAAATAAAGACATTATTGAGAAAAGAGAAAAAGGAAAACATTATTGAGAAAAGAGAAAAAGAAAAACATTATTGAGAAGAGAGAAAAAGAAAAACATTATTGAGAAGAGAGAAAAAGAAAAACATTATTGAGAAGAGAGAAAAAGAAAAAAACATTATTGAGAAGAGAGAAAAAGAAGAACATTATTAAGAAGAGAGAAAAGTAAAAACATTACTAAGAGAGAGAAAGAAAACATTATTGAGAAGGTAGAAAATTAATAATATTATTGAGAAGAGAGAAAATTAATAATATTATTGAGAAGAGAGAAAATTAATAATATTATTGAGAAGAGAGAAAATTAATGATATTATTGAGAAGAGAGAAAATTAATAATATTATTGAGAAGAGAGAAAATTAATAATATTATTGAGAAGAGAGAAAATTAATGATATTATTGAGAAGAGAGAAAAAGAAAAACATTATTGACAAGAGAAAAAACTTATTGAGAAGAGAAAAAAGAAAAAACTTATTGAGAAGAGAGAAAAAACTTATTGAGAAGAGAGAAAAAACTTATTGAGAAGAGAGAAAAAACTTATTGAGAAGAGAGAAAAAGAAAAACTTATTCAGAAGAGAGAAAAAGAAAAACATTATCAAGAAGTGAGAAAAAGAAAAACATTAAGAAGAGAGAAAAGTAAAAACATTACTAAGAGAGAGAAAGAAAACATTATTGAGAAGGTAGAACATTAATAATATTATTGAGAAGAGAGAAAATTAATGATATTATTGAGAAGAAAGAAAATTAATAATATTATTGAGAAGAGAGAAAATTAATGATATTATTGAGAAGAGAGAAAATTAATGATATTATTGAGAAGAGAGAAAAAGAAAAACATTATTGACAAGAGAGAAAAAAACTTATTGACAAGAGAGAAAAAAACTTATTGAGAAGAGAGAAAAAGAAAAACATTATCAAGAAGAGAGAAAAAGAAAAACATTATTGAGAAGAGAGAACAATAAAAGAAACAAGAATTAAGAAGGTAGAATATAACGATTGATATTGAAATTAAATTTTGAATTTTACTGGCAAGCAAGAAGTCTGAAGAGAATTCTACAAGCAAAAAGTGCAAGAGAAGAAACTGTTAGCATAGAACTTACAATTACATCAAGCTATTTCAGCAGTAAAATAAAATGATCAGACCTAGCTGCTAGTGTAGTAGTGTTCTTAAATTCGTCGAGGTACCAAACAGAAAAGTTCATCAGAACAATTGCCATGAAAACATTTATACAAAAGACTCAGTAAAGATACGTTACGGCGATGGGACATTGATTGAAGCTGAGATGCAATGTCTGAACCGATATTATTGTAGATTCTTCTTTGGATTTTGTTCAGAATCTCTAAATACTTAGCACACCAGACGTGACAGAATTATTCAATGCATGGACGAATTATATAGACCTATAAATGTGTAAAATAGATTCTGGTAAGAAAGATTGTTTCGCACTACACTGTTAACCAACTTTCCTAGCAACGAAACAATGAATATTACTAATGACTAAACATTAAAACCCGAAAAGCTAATGCATATCGGTCTTTTATTGTTTGACAGAAAAATATATTAAAAGCAGCAGATGTATCAAGTCCGTGTTTTTATATGTCTAAAATCAATGCAAATATGTGGACCAACTAAACTTTGCATTTTTATGTGTATTGTTTAGGAAAATGTCTTTTGAATTAATTTTTAAGCAACAATGTTTTTCATTTTGATTACTTATTCCTTTTTTTTTTTTTATCGAGGGCAATAGTACGAAGCGAATATAAAAATTCTAAATCGAAAGACTTATCTATATTGCTAACAGTTATCCTGTAGCACTAGTACACTTTCGCAGTAAAATGTTTACATAGAGGCTTACAATTGAGTCGTTTCCGGTTTATACAGTATCGCTTAAAAAGATGTCCCTATTTGCAGTGCGACCGGAAATAGCAGTTTCGACATTAAATTGGCTTGTGTCGACTTTGAGTTAACTTAGAGCTCACTGCTATGTATCAAAACTTCCCGAATCAAGTTATCCCAATTTTCAGCCCCCGCCGCCAAAATCCAGCTTTATTGTGATAAGTAACATTTGAAATCATGACCAGACCATCATTTCACTTCTCAGAAGGAAATCAGTGTTTGATACCCCAACAACAAGGTGGAGAAGGAACAATAATAATAATAATAATAATAATAATAATAATAATAAGAAGAAGAAGAAGAAGAAGAAGAAGAAAAAGGTCTCATGACCGGGTGTGGTTGTAGGGTCGCTGTGCAGCTGAGCAAGTGACCAGTCCCTCCCCATATATATGAGTTGAATTCATGCGTAACGAATCTTGGGAAAGTATACCTAACGGAGTCCATCCTTTTCCAGGTCAAGCTACTGCCAATATCCTCCACCTAGGAGGATCACCTTTGTTATGGACACGTCGCTGCTGATTCAATCAAGAGGAATTCTCCGCCCTGGTCGTTGACTTCAGCCCCTTTTCCCGCACACCAATGCTATGCCCTCACTGCACTAGGTGCATACATAGCTATAGAGAGCGCTCTATCTCATTGTGCTAGATTGCCGTTGGCTCAACAAGAAAGTTATGTCATGTCACTCTACAAGTGCAAGTAGCACTGCTCTTTTTCCTGCCTTGGTGCGCATTGCTAGTGGATAGGCCATGTTTACATCGTGACAGTATCAGGAAAACTGGCGCAATCAAGCTCAAATTTTGATTACTTGACCACACTATTACCAACTATAAGTACGCATGAGCAGAAGGCATTGTGACAAACCTATAATTATGTTAGGCGAAAGTTTGGATCATTTCTGACTGCCCCTCAAAACGTTGGTATGTAGTCAAAAGTATTGAAGTAAGGTACCTTTAAAATATGTTAATTCGAAGAATTTAAAACAAATCTGCGTGATCTTCAGGTAAATATTAAAATTGTAGAGTTTGTATTCACTCTGAACTGAAGAACACACAAAAAAAGATGTCGAGTCTCGCAAAACCATACATTGTAGTCAAATTATTTGGTTTAATCTCTTTCTAAAATGCGATAACTTAAATAATTAAAAATAAATAAATAAAAACAATTTTAAAAAAAATTGCAACTGAATATTTGCAACTGATATTGCGAGATTGTTGACCGCGATCAAGTGAGAAAAAAAAAAGATTTTTCAAGGGAGATAACTATTAAATAATAAGATACTATCTCTTATTTATTTAAATATTTGTATATGACTAAAAAAAAAATCCTGGGTAGAAAAGAAAAAAATAAATAAAAATAAGAATAAAAAGATGAAGGTCTAATATGGGAGCGTGAAAATTTAACGATAATCTTTTTCTATCTAAACTTCCAGAACGAGGAGTTATAATATACATTACTTATTATCGGACTAAATCTTTGTCTTTTTTGTCGTTATCACAACGTTTCGGCCGTTGTATTCCCTGATCTTCTTCAGGAGTTTGTCGATGCAGTTAATCTTCAGGTTAATTCGAGTTGAGCCCTTTTTTTAATATACAGGAGTATACTCTTCTCGCTCTGCTGTACATGTCTATGAATATCTTTTTTTTTTTCTTTGTTCATTTTAGTACTTCTTAGTTATTGCTTGGCCTGTTTCTACTGAATCTAAGTCTGTTCACCCCACCCTGGATCCAGGCGTACAGACACGCATGTCCAAATGTAAATATTTTTTTCTTTATTTACACTATTTATATTCGGACTATTGTCCTCATCTTTGTTGTTGCTGCTATTACAGCGCTTCGGTCGTTGTGCCCTCCGTCCGTCATCATCTGGTGAAATTTGAACTGAGCCCTTTATTTAATCCATAGAAGTAGACTGTTCTCATTCCACTGTCCATGTCTAGTGATATATAGACTCGTTTTTATTTTTGGTACTGCTCAGTTATTTCCCGCCTATTTCCAATGAGTCTAAATAAACATTACCCGACCCAGTGATTTAATTCACAATTAGTATGTCACCAAATTCAAAAACCAACTCTGTAATCTGTAGTGAATCATAATAAGAAGTAGGAGTTTTTCCATAATGCACAAGAAATAATGTTTGAGCGCGAAAATATAAAGCCTCTCTCTGTTGGACCAGGACACGTTTTCTTAAATGTGCTCACAAGAAAGATTTTTCCTCATAGAGATAAGACTAAGTGAACATTCATGTCAACACCCTGTTTCATGCTAGATGCAATTGTCAGGCCTCTGCGTGTAGTCTTCAATATCTACTTTCATATTACGATCTAGCCCTGATAGTGAGCACTTCAATACATAATATAGCATACCTTAAAACTATATGAATGTATACTTGGTCAGCAAACTTTCTTTCAACCATCTTTTATTGAATACGCACAAGGAAGATTTTATTAGTTTTTTATTTACTTTTTTCCCAGCATCCTAACATTTTTGTTGAAGATAAGGAATACGGACAATTTTTATTAGCCCAAGCGCTTTCGAACACTTCTATAACCATTTTCAAGAGTGTTTGTTTCTTGTATTATTTGTTCCTCATGTTTTGACTGTAATATAATAAGTTTTTTTAATTTTATGTTGTCTTTGTAAAAGAAGCGTTTATTCCAAGCTCTCAAAGCCACGTGCTACTGAATATATATATATATATATATATATATATATATATATATATATATATCAGCATGCAGTGTGGACATAGAAGAATCCAAAGGAGTATCCTTTACATATAGTGGTAGGATAACTCTCTAAGAGAGCTCTAAACATATATGTATATAAATACATATAGAGCAAATATAAGAAAAATTAAGACAGACGCGTGATTTCATGGTGAATCGGAAGTATAGGCCTATTTCGGGCGAGCCATCGTCAGCTTCCGTCTTTATTTAACGAAGGTTTCTACACGATGGTCTGTGAATAATACGAATCAGTTATGTAAGCAATTGTATGTTTAATCAAAAATCAATCATTAAATAAATATGTTATATCTTGTTGCATGCACATCAAAAACTGTTCATATTTTCATGTAATATTGCGCACGATCATTTATTTAACTTCTTGTGGAAAGATCATATAATTTCAAATAAAAATATCAAAACCAATAAGAGCCCATATCATTCGCACTCTACAGCAAAAGCCAACTGACCCCAATAAAAATAGTGTGAATAATAACTCCTTATCTCAGAAATTCAGACAGAAATATTTTTCCCATCATACTTTTTCTCCAATAGAGGAATATCTAAAAGATTACAACAGTTGACTTGAGTTCCATAATTTTAATTAGAGTTATATAAAATCAAATAAAAAGAATAATAGGGGCAAATCTACTTCGATTTCCATCAAATGAATGTTTTTTTATTTTTTTTTAAGCTAGGTACCTCAACTTAAAAAAAAATCTTCGGGTTATTTAACACATTAATTTGGAAATACTTGCAAAAATAAAATAATTTTTGGGTTTTAATTAAACTTTCAATACCTATTTACAAATAAATGAATTTATTTTTGAAATTATTGGTAAAAAATGTGTGTGTTTTACATACGTTACCCCCACTTAATTTAATTAAATTTCGATAAGTTAAATTTTCATTCTTTGGAAAAAATTTAAATTTAAAAGATCAATTCTTTTTTTAAACTAATACTAAATTCCGAATCGTTAAATAAAAAATGCAATAAAATTATGACATTATTTAATTACAAAAGCTTTTAATTGGTTTTATATATAAGACTTATTAAGGACACGATTGTCTTAAGAAAAAAATCGATGAATAATAAATTTTTCAAATAATTTTTTCATTTTTTTCAAATTTGATTTTAAAAAAAAGTTTTCAATCTTTGAATCTTTTTAACCTAATAGTTGGAAAATGAAAAAAAAATCACACGTGAAACCCGTCTAATAATAGTAAAGACTTTTCAAAATCATGGTTAAATTGGTATCCTTCCTTGACTGAAACCATATCTTCCTGGTGTCATGTAAAACTAATACCTTCCTTCTTCTTCTTTGTGACCGTTTTGTTTATAGTTCATATTTTCCTGATTTTTTTAAAAGTCATGTCGCCCCAAGCAAGGCATTTTACTGCCACTGTTGAGCAGGGGGTTACATAGGAGGTAATTTATGAAATAGAGTGGCAGGTTACAGGGGATGTCAGGAAGAGTATAGCAGAAGGATGAGAATACTGATGAGAGTGGAGAGGATGAAGAAAGGAGCATGAGAGAGAGAGAGAGAGAGAGAGAGGATGCAAGTTAGTGAAATAGGAGATGACTATTGACTTTACATTTGAATTCTTGAAGATTGTAGCTGTCGAGAAAGCAAGTAAGCGGAAGGGAATTCCACAGGCGGGAAGTGCGAGAGAAGAAGCTGATGGAGTAAAATTTGCGTTTACAATTTATTGGTTTCACAGTAAAAGGGTGGGACCTAGTTGCTAATCTTGTGGCACGAGTAAATTCATGTATAGGGGGCACCATTGAGCTAAGTTCATCGGAGCAGAAGCCGTGAAAGTATCTGTAGAAGAGACTTTCAGATGAAAACTTGCAAATTATCCAGCATATATTTGGGAAATTTTCAATTTCTAAAATTATAGTTAACTAGAAAGAACCGTGAAAGTATCACAGTTTTCCTGTTTTAATTTTCTGACTCATAAGTTAATAATTAAAGAAGCTCATGGTGAGTTCTAAGAAAATAAAATATTCGTAAAAATTCCCCTATCTCATCGTTAACTATTTGAGTTTAACAATTTTAACAAAATATTGCAATAACAACCATAAACAATGAACATGATTGCTGTTCGTTATTTTAAGAAGTGGGTACAAATGAAAAGATTTAAAATTGTTCTTCTATGAAACAAACATTAAAACTTCTATTCCTTTTTTCTTTCTTCTTTTTATTCATTTCCTCACTGAAACCAAGCAGCATCTCTGATATGTGTTTTGTTTTTTCCACGTGAGCGAAACAGAATAGTCTGTTATTTATTAAGTATTGGCAGGTCGTAACGGTCGTGCAAACTAACAAAGCGCAATTATAATAGAATAATTAAGTTTAGATATATAGACAAAGGAAGGAATCAGTTAAAACTGATGCGAGAGTTTATCCGCCAGTTGCTCCGACTGGAAGTCAGTCTTAGAATATGATTTAAAATTTAACTCCTTTATTTTTCTTAATTTTTTTAAAATTTTTACCAATAATGATTTATAACCTAAAAGAAAACTTACTTTGAAACCGCTATTTTCCATTTTGTTTATAATAATGAGCATTATCGACTTAGTACGAAAAAAAGTGTTAGAAGGAGGTGCTCTTTTTCCTATAGATTATCACAAATGTAAACGTAAAAGATGGTTTCGTGATTGTAACATTCACATAATATATTGAAGACAAAAGCAGCAAACGTGATCGAACAAACGTGTGAAACTGGCGCATTTTTTTTGCTATATATTGTAATAACAACATTTTCTAAGCTGAAAGTGTGGTACACCCAGTGAAGATCGAACTCATTACTCAATTATAATGATTCTAGTCAGACAAGCATGCTAACCATTACACCACCTCGAATAACTATGATTAAAGGTTGTATTTTCTTGATTATAATTGAAAACTTGCAAAATTTCTAACTTTATTTCAGTGGAATTTTCTGTTTTCTATATTTCAATTTATAATCAAAGTTTAGACATATAGAAAAAGTAAGTCGTTAGTTTAAACTAGGTACCTCCACTAAATCACTGAATAAACAGCATAAAGTATAAAGAAAAAAGATTCCAAACTTAATAAAAACGAACTTTTTTCAGTCAAAATGTTTGTTATTATTAAGAGGAAAGATTAAAGTATTTTTAATTGTTAAAAAAAAATTAATTCTTTCTAACAAGTTCTAAATTTTGGTAAAAATTTATTTAATTTTCGTTAGCAAGGAGCCAAGTCGTTACGAGTATTTACAATGGAAAACCTATTACATAACTCACTTTTTTCCAGTGACATATTAATTTGGAAATTCTTACAAAAATCAAATAATTATCGCATATTAATGAAACTTTCAGGACTTATTCACAAATGAACGAAATTACTTTTAAATCCTTATTTTTAAAAAATCTTCGTAATATATGTATATATTTTAAAATCTTTTAAGTCAGTTATGTCTCTTCGAGACATGATCGTCCAAAGCGTGTAACACGTATGGCACTTGAGTAACTGATAGTCCGACGAAAAACATTTTTTTGATAAATTAAAAATTTTAAAAGAATTGTTTTAATTTTTTTTTAAATTATAGTTATTCATAAAGTTTCAAAAATATTTTTAAAATATTTCGAAGACTTGTAGACGTTAGGTGGGTAAATTAAGTGAAGACTATATTTACCAATCGAACATTGAAAAGTTTCATACAAATCATCTAGCCATCGTATTTTTAAAATAATTAAAAAAATGTTTTGTGTATTTGAAGTTTTTTTTTTATATAGCAATCTCTATGTGTACATTAAAAGGTCATACGTTTCATGGTTTCTTACAAGAAATAGAAAAAAGTACAATTATGTCACTTGTGATCACCATGCACTTATCTGTCGAGCAGTCATTACAATTCAAATGCGGGGAAAGGTCAGAACGTTAAACTCTCTGTTTAAGAATAGTTTTATTTTAAATTTCATGCTATAAGTAATACTTGTGTAAATCAGAATAATTTTGCATTAAATTTGCCAATTTTCTAAAAAATAATGTGTTGCACATGCATATTTTATTTTTGCAAGATTTTTAAAACCGAAAATTATCTTTTGTTTACAAATGTGTCGATCGCTCAAAAATGCCAAAAAAATTGAAAAATTATAGATTCCAATCAATATAATTTCTGTTTGAAAAACACCAGAGTATTTTGCTTACTGAAAATAGTAAATTTAATCATTTAGCTTTCAATTAAAACTAAAATAGAAGTTTCAAGAAAACTTTTTTATTTTATTTTTAAAACTTCCATTTAAAAGTTACTTATCGAAAATGAGTCGGGGTACCTAGTTTAAACTGAGGTCATCAGGATATGACCTTAAGAAATTTCAGGTCAACAAGAACTACTGAGTAATGCTTTCTTTTTCGGTTGTCAAACATTTGAATGTGACTAACATTAAGTTGGCTTATTTCTGACATGGTTCATGCACACCGGTTTCAGTCAATTTCTGTTCTTTCGAAATCTGAAACACTCAAATATCAATACACATAAGTTTTGAACATAAACACTTCCATTTCCTCATTTGTACACACTCTATTATACGTACGCAAAGAAACAAGCCCCAATTCCATATTAAATGCTCTACGAGCGCAAACTCTTAGAGTTCAGTATTGTTTTTAGTGGTATGTTATAGAAAAGTTCAACTGTGAGTAGGACAAACACATTCTCCAAGAGTCAACAGGATTTTTGTGTCTCCCATATTAAAGAGGAAGACATTTGAAATATTTGAAACGAAGAAGTTTTGAAAAGAAAGTACAGAAATAGATCGTTTTTCAAATTTGAGAATAAAAATTCTCATGGGAAGAACAATAAACACTTTAATCGGAAGTCTTACGGTGGAAAGAACTGTTTTTCTTGAAAGCTTTCAATTGTATAAACGTTACAATATCGCAACGCTTAACAATAAGATATGCTTTGAAGTGATTTATTCTCTCTTCGTGCGTGACTTGGTGTAATGGTTAACAAGCTAGTTTGGTAGATAAATTAATAGTTACCCATTACTTGTGGCCTTGTGTCAAATATAAACTACGATCAGTAATAAAAAACTATTTATTAAAAATTAAAAACTATTTTATTCTTTTTTTTGCCTTTCTTTCGTCTTTTTTTCTCTATTTCTTTCTTTCCCCATTTTCTACCTTTTACTATTTTTTCTTCTTTTCCCTTTCTCTATTTCTTTCTTTCCTCACTTGTTTTTCTCCTTTTCATTCATTCTTTTTTCCCCCTAAATTCTTTATCTTTCGTTTCTTTTTTTCTCTCTGTATTTCTTTCTTTCCTAATTTTCTCCCTCCCTTTAACTCTTCTTTCTTTCTTTCTTTCACTATTTCTTCACGTTTCTCTTTCCTTCACTCGCGATTTTTTCTTTCTGAATTTTTTTTTTTTATATAGTTTTTACCTTATTTATTTATAAGTTTCTCTAAAATAAACTGCCTTCAATTTATTCGTTTTCTTTTGTTTTTTTCTGTCAGAAAAAAAGACAACAACATAAATTATACACTCTACTCATCGTTGATAAGTATGACATTTCGATTCGTACACCATTCCTTAGTGCGAGAATTTTTATGCTCGTTCACCCTTTTATTCCTTTTTGGTCACATCTTTCTTCGCCCCTCCTCACACACTTCAAATATCATTTTTCTTCCCCTGATTGATATTGTTGGCGATTGGCCTAGAAGAAGAAAAAATGTTGCCATGGATAATTACGAAAATAAATAAAAATAAAAGATGAAATGTTTCAGTGTCACAAACACTAACTTGATTCAATACCAGCAGCTGTTAGTTGGCATGTTCTTTGCCCCACTAGTATGACGGTGGCGCTGATGTTGAAGATTTCGCTTTCAAGACGAGTGAGCCCGTGCCGTCAAAAATGACTGCTAAATATTTATATGGATATGCCGTCTAAAATGACAGCTACATATATATTGATGTACCTACTACTGAGTATCTTACATACATAAAAAACAAAACTAAATAATCGAAAGAACAGGAAGGATATATATATATATATATATATATATATATATATATATATATTAATCGTATCACCCCGAGCAAGGCGGTAACGCCACTGATGTGCAGGGGGCTATGTAATAGTGAAAAGATTGGAAAAGAGAAAGCCGGAAACCACATCCTAAACAGGGAACAAGGGATGAGCCTCTACACCTGTTCAATAGACGTGGGTGGAGTGTGAACTAGGCGATAGATAGATCTATCTATAATAAGTTGTCATTCTCTTTAATATTGTCAGTATTACTATTACTATTATTATGATTATTATTATTATTATGTCATTTTTCATCATATTTCGATTTCTGCCGTGGTCGCACTACCTACAAAGTCTGCGGGAAGACCTAAGGCAGGTCGTGTTGTGTTGTTATGGCTCCATTTCATGTTTTTTCTATCTCCCCTAACATCCCTAGCGTTACATAGACAAAATTCTCCTTCTTGGTGTGTGGGCTGTACTTAACAAGACAATTTTTTGTATCTAAACTTATTTATAAATGGAACTTTGTCTGTGTGTGTGTGTGTGTATGTACCCGTTACCTATAGACTCCGAAACGGCTGAACCGATTTTCTTGAAAATTGACACAGTTGTACTATAAGCATCTGCGAATGTTCTTATTGGAGAGGATTAATTCATTCAAAACATGGTTGGTCTACGAGACGTTTTGTACATTGGCACTTTACTTGGTTGCAGTTTTCAAATGTTGAGTTCTCCATATTTTATCACGCAACTACATATTTGTGATTCATTTCATAATATGGGAATGCCGACAAGATTAACGAATGTTAATTCGTTTAAGTCGTCGAATTTATCCCCAAATTCAATTGATTCATTTTATTTTTTATCTGATCTAAGTTCAACCACATCATTCCTTTGTGACTCTTGGCAATTGATAGAAAAAAAAAAATTAAATTTGTTTCCAGGTGTGGGAAATACCAAAAACACAAATCGACATTTTTCTACGACTCCCGGTCAGTTCTTTCTTTCTTTCTTTCTTTCTTTCTTTCTTTCTTTCTTTCTTTCCGTTCTCTTCCTAAGATAAAAATAAAAACAGAACAACACTTGCTTTCTTTCTATTTTTTCTTTCTGACACATTTATTTTTCGAAAAAGACTGATAGACTTGGTTGGATAAAAATAAAGAAAAAGAATCTAATTATTTACTTCTTCTTTCTCTTATATTGTCTTTCCTTTTCTTTCTTTCTCATAATTTTATTTTTCTAAGAGGACCGATCGTTGCATTGAGATAAAATAAAAACAGAACAAAAGCTTTTTCTTCCTTTCTTTCACTTTCAATATCCATTAAGGCCAGATTATGGATACGTGCTAACCACATCAGCCGAAATAGCTCAGTTGGGAGAGCGTTAGACTGAAGATCTAAAGGTCCCTGGTTCAATCCCGGGTTTCGGCAGTGGGAATATTAAATTTTTTGATGTGCGTTGTGGTAGGAACGAGGAATCGGGGAGCCGAGTTCGAATTCCAGCTGAATTCCTTGCATTCACTTACGCGCAAATACCCTTGGGAAAGGTATTATTAATCCGTCTCTTCGCTCAAGTTATGGGTGAAATAACAGGACAGATTGGGTTCTATAGCCTTGGTCGGCAACCAGTCTACCGCAGAAAGCAATGGCAATATACTGCGGGATAATCTTCTACCCAGTCAGTCATGTCTCTTTCGAGACATGATCGCCCAAGCGTGTATAACGTATGGCACTTAACTGACTGACTAATCACAACTTTGGCACAAGTATCAAACACCTAGCAAATGTATTGAGAGAGTAACTTGCTAACCATTAGACTCCGATTGCTTTTAACCCAGGATTGAAACCCGACCGAATTGGCATCAGTCGGCGATTCTGCCCCTGGGCTATGGGCGTTCGGTAGAGGGCAGACTTTTTAGCGTGTATATTGTCATTATAGCCGCCCAATAGCCCGTGTGCTCTAATCCATTACTGAATGATCGATGCGTACATGCCAGAGTAGCAACTATTTTTCAAAGTCTACCATTCTTCCAGAGTGTTCAATCAGGATGTGAGAGCGTAAATATAAATTTATTACAATGTCAAGAAAATTTAAATAAACTCATAACGAAGAGTGACTCACTAATTATACATTTTGAAAATGCATTTTTGGGGTATTTCTTCACATTTGTTTCTGCCATATAAATACAGTAGAAAATGTGAATTTCTACAAAATTTGGAATAAAAAGGTTTCTTTACAGTTTTAGTTTTTATAAAATGTTAAATATTAAATGTTTTTGAATGCTAAATGATTACCGTATTTGATGGCATATAAGACGCATTCCAATTTCAGCGAGGCAAATCAAGAAAAAAATTAGTAATTAGTAAAATTAGTAAATGGTACAGCCTTGGCTTTATTTATGAGGTACGATTTTGGTTAAACAAGCCATGATTACAATTAAACGGAAAATAATAGGAAAAAAGAACACGAACCTATAAAAACTTTATCCTAAGGTAAGAAAACAAAATAAAAATCAAGTAATTCTTACAATTGAGCAAACCGTACAATAACTATTAACATTTTATTCATCTTCATATCCATAAAATTCGTCGTCTTCGTTATCAAAACTTTGATACTCATTTTCAATACTACTATCATCTAAGTTACTCTAAAGTCTAAGCTAATAGAAGTTGCCAGGTAGCTAATTTCAGCCGATTATCATGACCTTTGAACCTACATATGGCATATAAGACGCAGGGGAATTTTAAAAGATTTTTAGTAAAAAAAAAAAAAAAATCACGTATCATATGCCGTCAAATACGGTAATATCAGACTATACTTGGCTCACATACTTTTTAATCTTGTAAATAAATATTGCCAAGTGTATGACAAAAGGTGTCAAGGGAATAACTGTCTTTTTGACAAGCTGTTTGTTTTTTTGCAGGTAGGAAGGTTAAACATTTCCGAAAATATATTTAAATCTATGTTGATTAAAGTGGTTGAAAGTATAAGTACTACTAAATAAACAGTAAAAGGCAAATATTTTATTTTACATTTCACAAAATCTTTCTACTAAAAATTCAACAATTAAAATTAAGCATTCATGCCGAGGGAGAAAAACGAATATATCTAAAACAGAGTGCAATAATTTTACAACGAAAAAAAAAAACACAAAACCTTCGGTATAGCACATAACATTTTGCAGTGACTTGATATTAATATGATAGAAAGATTATAACAAAGGCACTCACCAGATGGCAGTAACAGCCTCACCAGTCCCATATATATATATATATATATATATATATATATATATATATATTGACATCGTCTGGGTTCGCAAAAAAAAAAAAAAATAACGATGTCAATTTTTTTCTTTTCTTATTTATTTGATTTTATTCTATCTTTTACTTTTTCTTTTTCGTTTTCTTTTTCTTTTTCTTTCCCTTTATTTTTATTTTATTTTATTATTTATTTTTTAATTTCTTTGCAATCTATTTAAAAATGAAAAGTAGACTAATTTTTCTCCAGTTTCTGAAAGGTTTTTTCTGTTGCTGAGGTGATGTGTCGTCCCCCGTGGGGATCTTCATATCGAAATGGCCATTCAACATCTTTGAATTAATCCTTTTTTAATATATATTTGCTCTGTAATATTTTATTACATGGAGCTCTCTTCCTGTATCATTTTTTAATATTAAAATAAATTTTTAATATTAATTAGGATCGGGTTTTTTGGAATTTACCTTCCTGCTTTTTTCCCTTGGATTGAAGTATCTGAATTAGAATATATATATATAGAGTCAACCTCAGACAGATCTGTTTCACAGCTCATCAATATGATTAGACATCCGATTGATTTTTACCCAGGATTGAAACCCGATCGAATTGGCGTCAGTCGGCGAATCTACCTCTGAGCTATGAGCGCTCGGTAGAAGGAGGCAGACTTTTTAGCGTGTACATTATCATTATGCACACGCCCAATAGCTGGGAGTGTTCTAATTCATTGCTGAATGAATGATGCGTAGATGCTAGAGTAGCTACTGTTTTTTTAAAGTCTACCATTCTTCCAGAGTGCTCAATCAGGGTGTGAGAGCGTAAATAGTCACCCGCAGACAGATTTGTTTCGCTGTATGGTCTGAAGTACGCACTGAAGTGTGAAACTGGCAGTCACCTTGCGGTCTACAATATTTGTATCTATTAACGCTTTCTCTCTTTAACACGTGTGTGTGTGTGTGTGTGTGTGTGTGTGTGTGTGTGTGTGTGTGTGCGTTCGTGCGTGCGTGTGTGTGGTACGATAGAGTAATGGACAGCGTCTTGAACTAAGGGATCAGAGAGCCGAGTTCAAATTTCAGTCGAATTCATTACATTCACTTACATGGGAAAGCTATTAATTCACTAACAATTGGGAAAAAGGTGTGAATCCATCTCTTCTCCCCCCACCCCCCCCCCCCGCCTATCTATGGGTAAATAGCAGGACAGACTGGGTTCTATAGCTCTGGTTAGCAACCAGTTTACCGCATTAAGACTGACTAACCTGCTGCGAGAAAATCGATTTTCTTTTGGTTGTGAAGAAAACTTGAGCCTTGGATGGCAATCTCCTTTAAGATGGTTTTTCGTATGTAAAAACACCCGGATGTAGGGCCAGTGAACCACGTCTATATCAGCCATTGAAAAAAGTCCATAACGTCCACTCACAGCACCGGGATCTGAGTACAGCAATGCTTGACCCTGTTGTGTGGGGTATGGACTTGACCAACCATCGTTTGGTTGAAGGATGATGATGATGCGTGCGAGTGTGATTAAAATATAGATTTAAGGTTAGATATATTTATGGACAAAAGTGCTCACTATCAGTGATGGTGCATATGTAAGAGTGTAGACGGATATCAACATTGAGTGGCCACATTTTGTTTCATGATTGATCTTCAAGACACGTGTATTAGGCGTTAACTTGCAATGAGGCATTATGGGTAGCAAGAGTTGATAATCCTTGTCTATTTCTTCCCTCTCTCTCTTTCACATATATATAGTGTTGAGTTATGATGACGCTTAGTGCCAAAATCGCTGTTTTTTAAGTGGTTTACAAATAAAAAGATATTTTGACAAGTAGTTTTTTTCGTAAAGTACTCGATATCGAGACAGCGTTAATAGTATTAATGCAGAGAAGTTTGTCTTCATCGAAGAAAAAGCCATGAGGAGTAAAAACAGTAATGCCTTCACAAAACTTAAAAGTCCGCCTAACTCTGCTCAGTTTAGTGCTAAACTTTCCCACATTCGTCTATATTTCTGAGATGAGGTAGTACATTACAGTATTTACATTATTCGGACTATTGTCCTCATTTTTTGTTGCCTTTTGTACGACGTTTCGACCGTTATACGTTCCGGCCTTCTTCAGGTACTAGCAACAAATATAAGGACAATAGTTCCAAATAATGTAAATACTGTTCTCCACATTTATTCAATGTGTGTGCGTGCGTGCGTGCGTGCGTGTGTGTGTGTGTGTGTGTGTGTGTGTGTGTGTGTGTGTGTGTGTGTGTTCTTAAATATATGTATATATTTTTATTAATTCAAATGATATTTTTAGTGGATACCTGTGATTGAAATAGACACTCATTTTTACTTTAAACGGTGTATATTACGTCTAACAGTTTGTGCGCTCGGGGAATCTTTTACTTAGGAGAAACCACTGTTCATCCGGTCACGGCCACAGGAAGCCTCAGAGCCTAACAAGGTTCTACTTTTCCTTTTAAGGAATGCATACTCCCTGGTTCAGATTTCCTCGAAAGCCCATATCTGCTTAATTTAGCTTTCGACACGCAAACAAAGCTATTATTAATGGATTCATTTTTAATGCGAGATTTTTATTACTTAAAACGTTATTTTTAATGGATACACGTGTTCGAAATAGACGCGCTGTTTTTATTAAACAGCGTATGTTACGTCTATCGGCCTATTTGAAAAATGAAGAAAACTCGCTCGCTTGTTTGAAGTAATATGAATGTACGATAAATATATAAATGATCTCCGACCTATAAGTATATCTACCTTTCTGCCTGGTGTTTGGTTTTTGAAATACTGATTGTGAGAAGTATGTCGAATCGAAAGATTTTCACCATTCTATTTATTGATAGTATAAACATATAGAGAAGGTTTATCAATAGTCCAGGATATGTTTTCATTATTTATTAGTTTCCTGACTGTTTTGTTGAATAAATAAATAAATTTCTATTCAAACAAACTCTCAATAAACTTAAAAATTTAAAACAAATCCTAAACTATTGATAAACATCTTCTATTTATTTTTATCCTGTCATTCTGTCATTGCAATCCATATTCATCTGTAATTGATCGCAATTCTTTCTTTCTATCTTCATAATTATCCGTCTTCATAATTACCTATCTATATTTATAGTAATTTATCAGTCAATCTATCTTCATGGTTATCTATCTACCTATATATCTATCTATATACTTATTTATCTATCTATATATCTATCGATCTATCTAGTTATCTGACCATGAAGCTCGGGTTCGAATCTCACCATGGTCGATTTGTCAGGAAGGTGACTTCTTGATGTTATCGGTCTAGAGGAGGGGATCCCAGCGTGCGGCACCTTTGGGAAGAGTCTGAAAACCATACCACGCATTGACCCAAGCCTTGTGATTGAAATTGGGTAGACGGCTTCATTTTGAGGAGTTGTCCATGGTTGTTCTAGCACCAAGTCACAAGTCATTGTGACTGAGGGTTTGAGCGTCCTGGCTTTGTTCAGACTGTTGTTCGCGTTAGATAAAGCGCTCTCACCCAGAAACTGTAACTAAGGTCCGCTTATTAGCAGTATAAACCACAGGTGTGATCAGTGGGTGTTGAACAAACACAAGTGTGCCTGATCAAGCGTCTGTAATGAGGATTAGCTAGCCGCTTCAGTATACAGGTATCAACGAATACGAGTGGCCAGCCATTTATTATCTAGTTATCCATGTATATATTTGTCTATTTATATACTTACCTACCTTTCTCTGTAGCTATATATCTACATAGTTATCTATGAATCTATGTTCGTATATATATATATATATATATATATATATATATATATATATATATATATATATGCAACTGTCACTTTGCTTGGATAAAATAACAAAAGAAAGGTACACATACATAGTAGTCGCAATATATTTTTATCGGTATAGATATTGATACATAATCCTCGGCCGATATAAAACTATAATTTTGCCCCCTCACACCCAAATCCTTTCATTCCTTAATTTTACCTGCTTGCATGTAGGTACGTGCGTACGTGAGTGTTCGCGTACACACATAAATTTAATTGCAAGACAGATCTGTTAGGTAGTTGGGGGAAGAAACGACCGGTTTGTAGGTATTGTAGGTAATGATGAGAGTTAAAAAGGAGAAAAAATATGTTGGGACTGGGAAGGGGAGCTGCAGTAAGTGTGGTGTTGTTTCGTTCCTGAGGGTTCCTTTTTCCCTTCTGTCACGGCAGCTGTCGTCCGCTAGAACAATGAGGCGTCGGTAACAGCAGTTACAAGCGCCAACAGTTACCCTTTGGCTACTTGAAACCAACAGATGTCATCACATATACTAGTGAACGTATAAGCATCTTATCAGCCCGACACAAACAACGTAGCCCCATATGAATGTAATAATGCGCTTTTGTGAACATTTATACACGCCTCCTCTGGGCGCGTGGCTGAGTGGTTAGAACATTCGCTTTTTGACCATGAAGCCTGGGTTCGAATCTCGCAATGGTTGATGTGACTTCTTGATGTTATCGAGGAGATCTTCTTTGGAAAGTGCCTGAAAACCATATCACAGGTTGACTCAAGCCTTGTGAGTGAAATTGGGTAGATGGGAGCAGTCGGTAGCTGGAAGAACCCTTTAGCCTTGGTTAGTAAACTTCCTTGAGATATATAAAAACATCCGGACGTAAGGCTGGCGATCCACGATTGTATCAGGTATCGAAAAAGGTCCATGAGGTCACAGTATCGGGATTTTAACCATGTTGTGTGGGATATTGGTTGGTCGAAGGATGATTATGATATACACCTCCTATATGTAGATCTACACTTTGCGGTATGTATCTGTAATAAATTCGATCCCCGAATACATTGCGCATATTAAAATATAAAGAATGGTATACTATTCTAAGTAAGCATATCTGTATTTGTGTGCGTTAGTCATAGTCACAACAGTGTAAACAAACTTCAAATTCATGTGGCAAAATTTTACAATGATGTTCAACCTGTACAAAGTTCAAAAGTCTTTCAAGCTAGAAGGTTACAGAGCAAGAACTATTACTCTAAGAAAGACGATAATACTGCAGAGATGCAAGAGGCAACTGAAAGTGGAAGAGAAGAAAAAGACCTTAGAAGGAATTGGAAACAAGGGATAAGCATTTAGTCCTCTTTAAAAAAAAATGGAGTGGATTGTGAACCAGAAGATAAGTGAACATATCTACTGTTGCCGAACCTATTTACTCCTCGTACAATTTTTAGAATCTACTTATATTGACTTGATTAACCTCATCAATTTCAGATGTATAAAGATTGTCATGGATTTTAAGAAAGATATAATCTCAAAAGAGATACATTTTATTGAGTAATTGGAACGCAACTTTGGAAAATTGTTAAAGAAAAAAATGAATAAAGACTTCAGATGAAAATTTGAAAAAAAATTAAAAACATCACAAAGATAATAACAAGAAAACAAAAAGACAAAAGCTGGTTTTGAAAATGGCAGCGAATACTGAACAATCTTTCTATAAAATGAAGGAGAAACTCTAAGCATAAGAAATATGGTTCTACAGAAGGATACTGAAGATACATGTGAGCAATGACTAGCTTTTGGCGAGAACAGAAATTTATACATCAGGAAGAGACAATAGAAGTTTCCGGAACACACAACGATGAAGAAGGGCTCAGAGAACCTAAAACTCACAGGGCGGATAGAGGGAAAGAAAGAGTGACAGGAAAAACAGCGCGTGACATACCTGTTAGGCTTGGGCAAATAGATGGCAGAACAGGATTCGGGAAAAATAACAAGTCAAAATTTTTTTAAGACTTAAAAGTAACAGAAAGATGTGGAGAGTCATGATCGCGTACGTTCTGAAGAGACACGGCACACAAAAGAAGAAAATGAGGAAGTTGAAGGGGTCATGGTAAAAGTCACTAAAATATGTCGCATTTAATTAGTCGATTAAAATTTAAAAGGCATTTTATTTATTAGTTTGAGTCCGAAATAAAAATTTCTATTTTTATTTATGATCTTTATTCTTCAAGAAATAAAGTGCAATTACATTTTATTCAATTTACTATTGTCCAAAATGAGGTTTACAGCCAAATCACGTTGGAAACACGATCAGCGAAGTTAAGCAACATCGAGCCTGATCATTTTCTAAAAGAATAACCATAACCGCTTGAGAATAACAAGTGCTGTATGATTGAATGTGCGGGTGATGTAATGGATAATGGCTCGAACTGAAAATCGGTGAGTCGAGTTCTAATTTTAGTCGGCTTCTTTATAGTCACCTACACGCAAGTACCCTTACGGAAAGTATAAATCTACTTATTTCTTCACCAACTATAGATTAATTAGTACGACTTGTATCAGTAAATCATTGTCTCCTGGTAAAAAAAAAAAAAAAAAAAAAAAAAAAAATCTTATAATCAAAAAGTACACCCTGACTTTAAATATCCTACAAAAAGAATTATAAGCCGGTTCTACAGAAGGATACTGAAGATACATGTGAGCAATGACTAGCTTTTGGCGAGAACAGAAATTTATACATCAGGAAGAGACAATAGAAGTTTCCGGAACACACAACGATGAAGAAGGGCTCAGAGAACCTAAAACTCACAGGGCGGATAGAGGGAAAAAAAAGTACACCCTGACTTTAAATATCCTACAAAAAGAATTATAAGCCGTAAAAAAAAGCAAATCAATTAATCATTTGCGATTATTTGTTGCCACTTATGAGACAGATTATCGATAATTTTCAGTAAAATCTCGCAATTTGAGAAGCGAAAAAGTTTTCAACGAAATCTTAAATCTACTTTTCATTGCAGTCAGTTTTCACCATCAAAACATTTTGCAGCGATTGAACAAAAGCATTCAGGTGAATAGGATGAGTAGATAGAACGGACTGAGTTCCAACATATTTTACGGCGTTATACTTGAACAAAGAAAAGAGTACTGAACTGTTATGTAATATGAGTCCTCTGATATGGCAGTGAATGTCGGACAGTCTCTTCATAGATGAAGCAACTGAAATGGCCAGTAAGGTAGGTTAGGTAAAAAGAGACAGTCAAGTAGATTGGGTAAAAAGAATCAGTAAGGTAGATTGGGTAAAAAAAAAAAAAAGGCAAGAACGGTCGATTGCGTAAAAAAACAAAACAAAACAAAACAAAAAAAGAGAAAAACAGTAAGGTAGATTAGGTAAAAATAGACCAGCAACGTAAAAAGAGCCAGTAAGACTGGCTATGTAAAAATAGTCAATAAGTTAGGTTAGATGAAAAGAATGAGGAACGTCGATTAGCTAAAGAAAAAAAAAAGCAAGAAAAGTTGGTTGTGTAAAAAGAATCAGTAAGGTAGGTTAGGTAAAAAGAGCCAGCAAGGGATCTTTGGTAAAAAGAGCCAGTAAGGTAACTTTAGTAAAAAGAGCCAGCAAGGTAACTTTGGTAAAAAGAGCCAGTAAGGTAAATTTGGTAAAAAGAGCCAGTAAGGTAACTTTGGTAAAAAGAGCCAGTACGGTAAATTTGGTAAAAAGAGCTAGTAAGGTAACATTAGTAAAAAGAGTCAGTAAGGTAGCTTTGGTAAAAAGAGCCAGTAAGGTAGCTTTGGTAAAAAGAGCTAGTAAGGTAACATTAGTAAAAAGAGTCAGTAAGGTAGCTTTGGTAAAAAGAGCCAGTAAGGTAGCTTTGGTAAAAAGAGCTAGTAAGGTAACATTAGTAAAAAGAGTCAGTAAGGTAGCTTTGGTAAAAAGAGCCAGTAAGGTAACTTTGGTAAAAAGAGCCAGTAAGGTAACTTTGGTAAAAAGAGCCAGTAAGGTAACTTTGGTAAAAAGAGCCAGTAAGGTAACTTTGGTAAAAAGAGCCAGTAAGGTAACTTTGGTAAAAAGAGCTAGTAAGGTAACTTTGGTAAAAAGAGCCAGTAAGGTAACTTTGGTAAAAAGAGCCAGTAAGGTAACTTTGGTAAAAAGAGCCAGTAAGGTAACTTTGGTAAAAAGAGCCAGTACGGTAACTTTGGTAAAAAGAGCTAGTAAGGTAACATTAGTAAAAAGAGTCAGTAAGGTAGCTTTGGTAAAAAGAGCCAGTAAGGTAGCTTTGGTAAAAAGAGCTAGTAAGGTAACATTAGTAAAAAGAGTCAGTAAGGTAGCTTTGGTAAAAAGAGCCAGTAAGGTAGCTTTGGTAAAAAGAGCTAGTAAGGTAACATTAGTAAAAAGAGTCAGTAAGGTAGCTTTGGTAAAAAGAGCCAGTAAGGTAACTTTGGTAAAAAGAGCCAGTAAGGTAACTTTGGTAAAAAGAGCCAGTAAGGTAACTTTGGTAAAAAGAGCTAGTAAGGTAACATTAGTAAAAAGAGTCAGTAAGGTAGCTTTGGTAAAAAGAGCCAGTAAGGTAGCTTTGGTAAAAAGAGCCAGTAAGGTAGCTTTGGTAAAAAGAATCAGTAAGGTAGCTTTGTTAAACAGATCATTAAGGTAGCTTTGGTAAACAGAGCATTAAGGTATGTTAGGTAAAAAAAAGTCAGTAAGGTATCGATGGTAAAAAAGCCAGTAAGATATGTTAAGTAAAAAAAGTAGTACGGTAGGTTAGGCAAAAGATCCATTAATGTAGGTTAGTTGAAAAAGAAAAGCTAAAATTCTAACAAAGCGTAATGGGTTTGTTGATGTTGTTATTATTATTATTAAATATAAACTAAAGCCGTTCAGGAATAGAAATTCTTTCTGAACCCAAATATTCGAATAAATTAGTTTTAAAAAAATACCTGAATATACGTCATAAATATATATTCTGAAATAATGCGGTTAAATACACATGTGGGAATAATACACACCTACACGTACAAATAAAATGTCTGCACGCATATATATGTACATACATACAAGGTGTTACTCAAAATTGCAGGAATTTGGACAGATTGTTTAATCTGTAATGTTTCTCAGCCTTTTCCGAGTCTGGCCATTTTCGGGAATTTATTATTGAATGTCTACCACTTTTTCTTTTACTTTTCTTTTGAAGCGGCCGTTTTGTACCTTAGTTTCTTTCAAATTAGACAGCGTAACATCGTATGTCGCAACATTAAGACATTATTGTTCATTCGTTTTGACGAGTCTTATTATCTTTCTGTTGGTTATTAGTCTCAACTTCCGGGTCGACCGTTAAACAAGTAATCGAAATGAGGACGAGAAAATGATTGGTCATTGTCGGCTACAATTTTAACATAATATATGTAGATAACATAGTTTATATATATATATATATATATATATATATATATATATATATATATATATATAGATAGATAGATAGATAGATAGATAGATAGATAAGATTAACGAAACTTGGTTATAAACAACCGACAATTTGAAATTATTTGTTTGAACATTATTTTTGATCGATACTCGTATTTAAGCAGATATTCTGTTTTGTTTTTTAATTAAACAGTATTATATATTTATATCTACCGGCCTGTTTATTTACGATAAATTTTTATTACGAAAATGTGTGTCATTCGGCAGGACTGTTTAATAAAAAAAATTTAAATACGAGTATCGATCAAAAATAATGTTCAAACAAATCATTTCACACACACACACACACACTTATATATATATATATATATTTATCATTGCCTTCTGTAGGGGTTCTTGCAGTTTCCATTATGTGTCTGTGTATATATATATATATATATATATATAGTTTCCATTATGTGTCTGTATATATATATATATATATAATAGAACATAATGGAAACTGCAAGAATACAGAACAATGAAAGAAACAAAAAGTTATGATGAACATCAATTAGATGATAAATAAACAAATCACAATCGTATGTTAAAAAAAAGGTAGACGGATCTTTTCTGTCAATTCACCTCAAATAATATAAAGTTATTTATTACAAATATTAATTCATACTAAGAAATTAGCAATTTTAAATCATAGTTTTTTTGTTTTTTTTAATTAAGTTTTGTCAATCTTTAGAGATTATAAATTTTAAATAAAAATTTCTTAAGCTTGCCTCGCAACAACTCCAAATCTAAGAATGAAAAATTACCAAAAATCAGGGAGTTAGTCATATTTCGTAAGTCCGAATGATATTCGAGGTACTTACAAAGAATTTTTTACAATTAACAAAAAAAAAAAAAAAAAAAAATCAGTTTTTGGCTTGAGCGCGAACGTTGACTACTCAGTTAGAAATACCGCGCCCGAAAGTCCACATTTGGAGCGATAACAAAGATCAACTCAACCGGAGTGCAATGCAATGGTGTCACAATGGAAAAAATTGGTGTGGAATAATTTAGTAAATGTTTATACATTTATGAATATTTTTTTCACATTTATTTCTTTATTAATTGTTAAATGATAAATATTGCATTAGTTCTGATTGAATTAGTTTTTAGAATGCTGTGAATATGAAAATATTCTTGAAAATAAACAGTCTAATGAATAAATAGTGTTTAATATGATTCTTAAGAACAAAACATATATAAATTCACTTTCATCATATGTTTGGGTTTTACAACAATTCTAATCATTGCTTTTTAAAACAAAAAGAGAAGTGAAAGCAGTTAAAATAATGGCGGTGACAAGGGAAAAACCAGTTCTTTTGATTTTTTTTAAGCAAAAATAATTATCCAAGTTTTCTGGAACAATATAGAAAAACATATATTCTGGAATAAAATTACTGAATGCATGTGTCAAACTGCATAAATATAAACTTAATTTCTGGATATCTGTCTCTCAGTCAGTATCTCTGCATTGCGTTAATAGGATTAATATTCCATGATTACTGCGGTGCTAAGCTGATAAAAACCGGTAATTCTGGAAAATGCTCACGTAGGCATGGAGGTCCATTTAAAAAGACCTTAGGCGACGTGTCATTGTTAAGACAATGAATAAATACTGATACTAAAATACAGACAGAAAAAGAAAAAAATGACAAAGAAAGGCAAAAAAGAAAAAAGAAAAAGAAATAAAAAGGAAAGGAAAACAGGGAGACAAAAGAAAATAAAGAAACAAAATATAAAGAAAGGTAAAGAAAGTCAGAAAACGAAATAAGAAAAAGAAAACAAGGTTAAGCAGTAAGAAGAAAGAAAAAAGACACAAAGAGAAAGAAAGAAAACGAAATCAAAGAAAACGGAGAGAAAGAAAAGAAAAAATGAAGAAAAAAAAAAAGAAAATACAGAAAAAAAGAAAGAAAAAGAAATACTCGTAATAAGGGAAGAAAGGGAGACAATGAAAAAGTCTGAAGACAAACTAAAAAAAGAAAAAAGAAAAACAAAATTTCAGAGAGAAGAAAGAAAATGAAATACCTGTAGAAAAGAAGAGAGGAAAACAAAGAAGAGAGAGGAAAGAGAGAGAGAGAGAGAGAGAGAGAGAGAGAGAGAAACAATACTATAACAAAACAAAAAGAAAGAAAAAGAAAGTCAGAAAATGAAATGAAAAAATAAGAAAGAAAGGAAAAAACAGTATGAAGAAAGAAAATAGATAAAGAAAGAAAGAAAATAAAAAAGAACGTTAGAAAACGATAAGAAAGGAAAACAAAGAAAAAAGAGAGAATAAAGAAAAAACAAAAAGAAACACAGAAAGTCAGAAAACGAAATGAAAAAAATAGGAATGTAAGGAAAATAAATAAAAAAACAGTGAAAAGATAGGAAAAACAAAAAGAAAGAGTATAAGAAAAAGAAAGTTAGAAAAGGAAACGAAAAATACGAAAGGAAATAAAACAAAGAAGAATGAAAAATAAAAATAAAACAATGGAAGAAATAAAGAAAAAAGTTAGAAAACAAAAAAAGAAAGAAAAGAAAACAAAGAGAAAGAAAGAAAATATAGGAAAAAGGAAAATGAAAAGAAAAACGAAATAAATTTAGAGCAAAGAAAGAAAGAAAATGAACTTAAAGAAAAATATTAATCTTATCCGCTTATCTTGAATTTGCACGCCTCTAAATTGTAATCCTCTATATGTCGTTTATTTTTTCATTGAATTCATGGCAATCTCGTAGCTTAACCTCCCAAATTATCATCGTTGTGGTGAGGCTACTTATTCAGTTACAAAAATACTAATTATTATTAAGGAATTAAAACGCATATATCAAATCTCAAAGACGAAATCTAAAAAAAAATCGGAAAGCAAACCAAAAGTGAACCAATTGTTAGCCATTTTAGTCGTAAGTGTATTTATATTTTCTTAAAGTGGCGAACACTCAAAAAGTTGGTCTCCCCTTTTTTCAATTCTAATAATGAAGATACAAATATCAGAAAAAAAAAAGAAAAAAGATTTTTTGATACTGCCGAAAAAAAGAAAAAACTGAAATATTTTTTTAAGGATATGCTATTTTAATAGTCTCGGTAAATAGACGCCAAGGATATTTTATCGGTAACTATAAATAGTGTTTTAGAACCAAGAATCATTTCTACTATAATAAAGACGTTGTGTGGCGAGTATATATATATATATATATATATATATATATATATATATTATCATCCGCAGACAGATCTGTTTCGCCGTATCACAGCTCATCAGTACGGTTAGACTCCGATTGTTTTTTTTTACCCAGGATTGAAACCCATGGTATACTCAGGTGTATGGATTATTATTATTATTTGTATGTCTTAATGTAAGATACTCAATATTAGGTACATCGTCGTTTTAGATGGCATATCGATATACATATTTTGCCGTCATTTTTGACGGCACGGGCCTAATCGTAGTTGTTCTGTGAGCTGCGTAAGCAGGACTTGAACAACAAGGATTCTGTGGTCTGTTGTCTTCAGTGGGTACACCCAATGTGCATTGGCAAGAGAGTCATGCTCAAGGGCAAATTTTGGATTTGCAGAGACTGTTATACCTGAAGTGCTTAAAATATCCATAAGACGTCTATATTTTTTTAAATAATTGACGCTGAATAAATGAGTTTAACTTGTGTTTTAACAATTGAGGGTGGAAAAGATTTTAAATTGTCTTAACAATTGATGGTGAAAATGAATAAACTTCTGTGTTAAATGTGTATTGTTATTTTTAACAACAGCTGCTTTCATAATAATAAAAATATTTACTGGCAAGGTAGCCTGGAGTGGGGATCAATTTTGTCGAGACTGGTAAAATAAAAACATATTTACTTATTCTACCGGAACTGGCAAAATAGTTTCTTCCTTTTATTTAGTAGATTTGATTTTTTATATTTTGTTTAATGTCAGAGTTTTTGAGATGAAGAAATTTCTTTTTTGTATATTTGCTTGCTGTTCTGCTTCTCTTGTATTCATTATGTTTTTTATGCTAATATTCACTCAGTGCAAGTCGCAAGAGTCACTCAAGGTAGAGTGTTTCTGTGTGGTGTTGTGTGAGCGTAAGAAAAGGCAAGAAGTGGAGTTCATGGGGCTATGTAGGAAAGATAACGGTTAACCCTAGACTTGAAGTCAAGTTTTAATTTTAAATTTGTAAATTTTATCCAGATTTTAAATATTTAAAATTTTAATCTTGTTATTAAAAAGCAGTAACATAACTTTATAAGATTTAATTCCCATGAACATCAAGTGAACTTAAATTCAAATCTATTAAACTGTGAGTTTGAAATATGCACCTGATGATTGCATAACGCATGAAACTCTTGAGTCGTGCTAGTCGTAGGTTGATATGTATATTTATTAATATATATATATGCGAGAGAGAGAGAGAGAGAGAGAGAGGGGATGGGGCGAGTGAGAGTATAGTATTGGTTGTCAGTTATTTACTGGAGCGGTACAAGGAATCAACCATTTTCCTGGCAATATATCGTATATAAGAGTTCCACTTGATGTCTGGCGAGAGCTTGAATCCCAGTAGACATTCAAGACAGGGAGCTTCTTTGAGAGAAAGCTCTTTCATTATGAGAAATGAACGTTCAGAGTCTTGTGAGTATTAGGTTCTCCGAACACTCTTTCATCATTATTTGTTTCAGAAATTTTAACTGCCTCTTTCCATGTAGTTCCCTATTACTTCCTTGTTGATCACATCTTCTGTTTATGATATTCTTAGCATTTGTCGGTGGGACCACATCTCGGTCCCTAAAAATCTGTAGGGAGATTGTCCAGCATTCATTGTCATAAAGAATATTGTATATTGGATAACAGTCCAGTACACTTATTTCAAATGAAATTAATATTTTATTTATTATACGTCATATCATTCGGACCAGCATGTCTATCTTGATTATTATATTCACAACGTTTCGGCTGTTTCACTCTCCGGACTTTTTCAGGAGTCTACTTTCTTCCAATGCAGCTTTAGCAAGGAATACAAAGCACACATCCTTCTAAATATGGGTAGCTAACATTGAATATGTGTCGTGTAGATAGAGATATTGAAATAAAGCATGGCTGATAATATATGGATAGAAAGCAGTTATCAGCAATGCGTGTAGAATGAAGTTGAGATAATTGAGCGCAACAAACACTGAAAGATAAATGACTAACAGAATCATCATACATAGCATAGGCCATAAAACCTATTCAGCAGACCTATGATAAAAATGATTACGATCAAGGAGTTTCTGATTAAAAAAAAAAAAGAAAGCATTGAATAAATTGAATAACCTGAGTCAGTGACAGTTGTGCAGTTCCATCATCTGAATCAGTTGCACTAGACTAGTCAGAACACTCGTACAGTCCTACCATCCGAGTCAGGATACTCGTACAGTCCCACAACTCGAGTCATGACACTCGTACAGTTCCACAACTCGAGTCATGACACTCGTACAGTCCCACAACTCGAGTCATGACACACGTACAGTCCCACAACTCGAGTCATGACACTCGTACAGTCCCACAACCAGAGTAAAGACAGCCAGAAAATGTTTTTACATTATTTTATGAAGAAAAGGTTAGAAAGGATTGTTGGAAATTTTCTCAACTTGATTTGCAGAATTAGTAGATAAATGTATAGCTATTGGGATATATATTTTGGGAGATGTGTCGGACCACAAACTTTTCAGCACAGAAGTGTATAAAGTCTCAAAAAAAGCTTCGTATCATATAACGACTATAGACATGAGGTCTTTTTTTATTGTACACACGTGCAAATGGAAGCGGTCAACATCGAAATGCAAGATATAGGATGTAACAAGTAATGACATGCAGACACACGTATATATAAATGTTTGAATGGGTTTTGATTAAAATTTACTCAAACTTCATTCGTGTTATTATTGTCTTAATAGTTTAAAAAACTTATCGAAAATTTAACATAATAAAAAAAATCAAGTTCCTTTTAAGGGGTTTAAATAGAAAGAAGTAAGATATTTTCCTCTCGTATAGATCAAAACACAACACCTGTTTCACCTAAGCAACAGGTGAAAGATGATGATGTTTAAAACACCTGATTAATTTTTCTTTATGTTTAGCCATCAATCTGTTTGTCTGTTGTCTCTGTCTTTTCAACTGTTTCAATGGTATCTTTTTTTCTTTTTTCATTAGTTTTTTATTTTATTTTTTATTCTATCTCGTTTTAATCGCCTCATTCGTTAGTCCCTTTTTTCTTTCGGTATTTTTTTTAATTCTTGATTTTTTGTCTTGTTTTAATCGACTCATTCGTTATTCTCTTTCATTTTTCTTTTTCCAATCGTTTTTTTTTAATTCTTTATCTTTCTGTCATGATTTAATCGCCTCATTTGTTATTCTCTTTCTTTCTTCTTTCTTTCTCACTCTATTTCTTCTTTCTTTTGTGTTAATGGCTATAAAGCATTTTGTGTACATTGGAAATGTTAATTTTATATTCTGATAGATTACATATAAATATATACTTTCTGTTCTATCCCACATTTGTAGCGTTGAAAAAATTCCCTTTTCATTTTAACAACAGAAAGAGAAGCAAACAAAATGTCATACTTTATGAACTTCTTTATCTCATTAATTATTGCATCTGCCTACTTTAACCCGTTCATATTCGCTAAACTATGCTTCCCTCCCACTACCACCATCGCAATGTATCAGGGAGCGTTAGGATATCCGGCTAATGTTAAGATTACCAGGCACATTGCAATATAAAAGAAGAATTCATGATGAAAAGTAAGGTAATTGGGGAGAATGTGTAACTGTCGAGATAGACGAAACGAAAATACATGGATAGGGTTTTTTTAAGAGCAGTTTTCATGTGGCACAAGGCCGAAAGTATGGGGTACCCAGTGAGAACAGAACACATTACTCAGTCATAATTGTTCTAGCAAGACAAGCTTTTAACCATTATAACCACGCCAGCATATAAAGAGAGGAGAAAAGAAAGACTTTCTGTTTTTTTAAATTTTTTTTAAAAAAAGATTTCTTCTTCAGTAACCATAATGAAGAGGTCACTGCCAAAATAGTGAATTCAGAAATAATTTTATATTCCGTATATATATATATATATATATATATATATATATATATATATATGTGTGTGTGTGTGTGTGTGTTTTATATTCCGTATATATATGTGTGTGTGTGTGTGTGTGTGTGTGTGTGTGTGTGTGTGGACGAACACCCTAACAATGTGCTTACGTGTTCGGAGCATAAAACATACACACTACTCAACAAACATACATAATACTTCATACATTCTGTTACACGTGAAATAAAATCCATCCTCGATAATGGCTAAAAGTATAGCCAAAAGCGCTCGAATAAACAAAATATTCGGACAATTTATATATAATGTCGTCAAAAAAAAAAAAAATAAAATAAATAAATAAAATAAAATAAAATCACATGAAAAATTACATAAAAACTTAATCATAATACATTGTCTGTCATTTTCAATGAAACCTGTATAAAAGAGAGATTGCTGCCAAAATACACTATATATATATATATATATATATATATATATCAGCATGAAGTCTGGGTATAGAAGAATCCAAAGGAGTATCCTGTATATACAGTGGTAGGATAACTCTCTAAGACAGCTCTAAATATATATGTAAATATAGAGCAAATATAAGAAAAATTAAGGCAGACATTTCATGGTAAATCGGAAGTAGAAGCCTATTTCAGGTTAACCATCATCAGCTTCCGTTTTTATTTTACAAAGGATTTTACACGGTTCGTCTTTTTCCCATCTTTGCCTATTACCCCCGTAGTAGGTGGGAGAGCAAATTGGTTCGGTGTTTCTTTTCTGACCGGGCAGAAGATTTTCACACAGTGTAACACCGTATCGTCACCTCACTGAACCGACGCAATCCACCCGACCGGCCGTTGCTTCGGTATAGTGAAGTATTAGAGGTTAGACACAAGTCTCCGGTTCCCAATGCCAGTTCAATGCCACCCTCCAGCCACGTTGTGATTGTTTTGATTCTGGAGAGTGGTCATCAGATCGTAGAAACACGGAAGCTTCCCGTAGGTCCACCTGCGTTTTCGTCGGGTGATAATTGAATTATCAGAAAAATAAATATAACCAAGTCGATACAATTTTGGTAGGACAAAAAAGTTTTTTTTAATAACAAAAACAAACAAACAAACAAACACACACATAAACACACACACAAAATCTTGTTGCACAAAATTGAATGTCTCGTTTATATGAACAATAACCAAAATAAAACACAAATACTTCGAATAATTTCGGTAAAGGAGAGATGTGGCCTTCGTTTAACCCCCTTTTTTGGTCTGTTCTTAGCGCAACTATTTACAACCTTCGATGTTTCCGATCTCAGTAGTAGTAACGGTAGCAATAGTATTAGTGGTAGTAGGAGTAGCGGTAGCAATAGTATTAGTGGTAGTAGGAGTAGCGGTAGCAATAGTATTAGTGGTAGTAGTAGTAACGGTAGAAATAGTATTAGTGGTAGTAGGAGTAGCGGTAGCAATAGTATTAGTGGTAGTAGGAGTAACGGTAGCAATAGTATTAGTGGTAGTAGGAGTAACGGTAGCAATAGTATTAGTGGTAGTAGGAGTAGCGGCGGCATTTCGACTCAGTATCAGCAACACACACAGCGGACTCTTCCTTTCAATCTCTGATGCAGTACCACTGCGTTCGAAGACAGTCAAACCCCCAACTCCTACTCTCCCACTCTTTCTCCCCTACTCTTTCCCGTCTCATCGACTCGTCTCGTCGACTCTCTCTCTCTCTCTCTCTCTCTCTCTCTCTCTCTCTCTCTCGGTGCTTCAATATTTATTCAATGTAAATTATACATGAATTATGGCACAAGGCCGAAAGGGGAGGGGTAGAGGTTGGTACTCACCTATACCTAGCTAAACACTATCACGACTCATTCACTCATTACAATTTGCACATTCACCACAAGAACACATCCATCACCCTCCAATCCCTTCATATACCACAATACCACATATTTACAAGGGCCAACTAAAAAAGGGAAAACCCATGACAATAAAAATGCAACTATATACAATATATAATATAGATTTTTTAAAAATTAATGAAAAATGAAATGATGGGAGGAGGATGAACCCCAAAACAAACTAAAATTACAACAAATTTTAAACTAAAATAATAATCAATGTTAGTAAGACCTGTCCATCCCAGAAAAAGAGTGGCCGCTGTAGTCCGTCAAATGACGAAATCAAGAAGCGCACTCGCTAAGGGAATGGGGAGGGGGTAAAATAATTAATGGAATGGGAAAATCAAAGGCTGACCCAGCCGAGATAAAAAGGAGGCCGAAACAAACTGGGTAGGTTGGGAATCTCGACTCGGATAATAACATAAGAGAAAGCCGGATACAGGCTTGGAACACATTCATTCACGTTAACTATGTACACAAAAGAGAGTTACCTTAACCAGGGGAGGGTTCCAAAGGAATCCACCTCGATGCAACTAGCAAATCTAAAAGAGAAAATCAAGGCTAGCCTCGTTCAAGCGAACCAGACTCGCCACATTTACCCACCTTTTGCTGAAGACTGTCGAAGTCAAACGTTTCCAATCAGTTCTAATCTTCATTTTGAGATGATGCTCAAAATATCGGATCACATCCTGCTGTGAAAGACGCTGACCTCGCAAGACTTCCTCCTTTCGCGTCATCCAAATCTACATTCGAGCCGTGTCTAGCAGCGACAGAAACACCATACGCTTCATCCCCGAAAACGGGGCCGACACACTATCACAGGCGAATGCACGATCAATGAGCACAAGCTCCCGCGGCGCGATACGATCAGTCAACTCGCCGACCCGGTCCCATAGAGGGAGCGAACCCGCGAACAATGGTAGAAGGCGTTCGAAGCCGTTTCTTCCAAGCCAAGGTTACAGCATTCACAATCTGGCAAACCCACCAGGCCCCATATGAAGGCCTTGTCATTGAGAGGCAACCGATTCCGAACCAATCG
Organism: Ascarosepion bandense; assembly: GCA_037127315.1. NCBI lineage: Eukaryota > Metazoa > Mollusca > Cephalopoda > Sepiida > Sepiidae > Ascarosepion > Ascarosepion bandense. Next base: position 2,364,926 of record JBBBDQ010001100.1, on the reverse strand, counting down.
CCAGGTGAGCGAAAACTTAGCGTTGCTGAGATAATCGGTACCTGGCTCCCAAGACCAGAACGAGCGAAACTCATCCTCCGACAAGCGGAGCACATCACGTAATGAATCTTTCGCGACGACCTCCACTAACCCACGATAAAAGACTCTCCTAGGCTGTGAAAGGTCACTAGACCGTGGAATGGCCCGCAAAACCGCCAGACATTCGAGGAGAAAACTCGATCGCCCTCGAGGCTTACGGCACCGTCTCGAGATGGGGGAGTGATAGTAAGGCTAGGGAACATGTCCCTCATTATCCCCGCCAGAAATGAGTTTCCAAAATCGCGCGCCTGAGAAAAACCAGTCTTGAAGTGACTTTGTGGCCCATCAAGTGCGGGATTCCCAGACCCCCATGACACGGACGCTGGACACAAACACGTTTGTAGACGTAATGTTTGCGTCTTCTCCACAGAGGGGAGAACAGCAAACGCTCGATCATCTTCCTACGTCGTTTACAAAGTGGAAGTACTGAGAACCGGTAAAGGATAATGGGAAAGACGTATGTAACACACGCCTCAGCCAAACTCTTTAAGGACAACCTTCCTTCGACGCCAAATCTCGAACGACGCGCCGACCTTTGCCAGTACTTCTGACCAGTTTTTCTCCAACTGGAGGTCGGGCCCAAACCACATTCGAAGAATGCGGACAGAGCCGTCCGTCCAGTCGAAGGGCCCCGGGAAGGTATCACCATTCCAGGCACCTAACCGCAAGCCGGACGACTTGTTACGGTTAATCTTGGCCCCTGTGACCTGTTCGTACCGTTCAAGCGCCTTCTGTACCACCTCGATGTCAATCCGGGAGGACACGAAAGTAGTGATGTTATCGGCATACGCGGAATCACTGGCTCGACCACCACCAGGGACAGCGATTCCACGTAGGGCCGAACTGCACGCTTTGTTCCTTAGCCGGCGAAGGAGGGGCTCCAATGCCAAAGCATAAAGTAGGGGCGACAGTAGACAACCCTGTCGGACCGACCTAGAAAGCGTCAGAACGCCCGACAACTTTCCGTTCACCCGTACCACAGCCGTGGGGGAGTGATACAGGAGGCTAATCCAGCGACAGAAGTTGGTTTCGAATCCAGCTCTCTCTCTCTCTCGGTGCTTCTTGTCTGTGTTCGCGCAAACAAGCGCTTAAATAGTGGCCTGTGGTCTTAGACTACAACCAGATTATTGACTTCTCTAGTTCATCAAACCCCTCCATGACATACTTTTAAAGTACAATTTCAACTCTCAGAAAATAAACAGTTTACTTTTTCACCGATTGGTTTTCGAGGTTCACAAAAAAACGCTATTGTATTATCACCTTGCTATTAATTATTCTGATGTTATTTTGTAAACTACAGAGATCTTGTTTAAAAAAAGTTCTAGATCAAAAAATCCTTAATTTAACCTCAATTCTTATAGAGTCAAAATCCATTTCTCTTTAAAATTTCCAAATTATTACTATTCCATTAGTAATCTAATATCCTTTAGTATACTTACAAAAAGATTGTATTTCTTAATTAATATTCTGTACATTAATATTTCAAAGTCTTTACAGCATATCAACATCTTGGCCATTCGAAGACGCCTGTTTCACTTTGTTTTTTCCAGTTTTACGGCGTATTCTTCTTTATTATAATTATTATTATTTCAGGGGTGACATCGCTCCTGCCACAGCAGTAGGTTGTTATTACTTTCTGCGGTAGACTGGTTGTCAATCAAGGCTGTAAAACCTAATTCCTCCTGATATTTAGCCCATAGCTGGAGGGAGAAGAGACAGTTTAATACTTCTCCCAAGAGTATTTGTAAGCATAAGTGAATACAACTGGAATTCGAACTGGGTTCTCCGATTTTCTTGTTCCGAGTCCATAAAGGTATGAATCCACCCTTTCTCCCTACCCCCAACTGTGGATTAATTAGTAGGACTTGTATGAATGAATCATTATTATCTTTCAAAAGTTCTTGCATCCTAAAACGTTTTCTCTCCTTAAATAACCTACAAAAAGTTTATAAGCCATAAAAAACAAATCAATCAATCAAATATAAGTTCAAGTAACCTCTTTGATTCAATTTTTTTAAACGTCTTTGTTGCTAACATACTCCAGTCGAGACCAGTGCAAGGTTTTTGTTCCCCTCCCCTAATCTATGATACGGGTTTTCCCCGAATCTATGATACGGGCCCCGCTCTACTACATCTCAATTTTCATAAGGCAGTATCTAACTCTAAACTTATTAATAAATGAAACTTTATCTCTGTGTGTGTGTGTGTCTGTGTGTGTGTGTATCCGTTACCTATAGACTGCAAAACGGCTGAACTGATTTTCTTGAAAATTAACACAGTTGTACTATAAGCAACTGCGAGTGTTCTTAGCTAGGTTTTGTGTCGAGGTACCCCCGATAAATATCGAAAATCGATAATCGAAAAAAATCGGGTGATAGGAAGGAGTGATCAGATTTTAATCAAATTTGATACACTCATAGACAAAGACATAAGAAACGATATTCAGAAGTTTCAAGGTTGCAGTTCTTACAATAGTGCAGAAAATCAATAATATATATATATATATATATAAAAGGCAAGATGTTTGTGTGTGTATCTGTTTATCTGCCTGTATGTCTGTATTTTTTCAGCCCTTTTATTTTAGAGCCAAACCCGAAGCAAAAACTAAGTAGGTATAATTGTAGTTCATAGTCTCAGCTATGATACCATTTACTCAGAGGACTTATTTAGCCTTCAAAATTTAGTTTACGACGAAAAAAGCTTATTTGATATCGATACCAGGAAATGAAAATTTGACTTACATCCATTCATTTTTCTTTCAGTCTACGGTTTCGCTTTAACTGAAAACAACTATTGCTTTTTAGTCTTTCGTGCCAACGTCCAAAGAGTCTCAGCTCCAGGACCATGGATTAGTTTTAAGGCTTTAATTACACCCGAGCAACGCCGGGCTATACTGCTAGTTCATATAAAATACAGCATTTTACTGTAACTTAATTATGTACAGTAATGGATCATAAATAATGCAGACCAACAATTCAAGAAAAAATTTGAAAATAAATACAATGTATTTAAATAACAATTAGAGACATATAATAGACCATTCCATCTTAAATAAATCTACAATGTTTTGCAGCAATTTTTATCATCAACTTGAGATTTTTTTGTTAAAAAGTTGAATAATTGTAATACATTCAACATTATAGGTAAAAAATAGTGAATTTTTTTCTTTTCGAGACTTATTTACAAAGAAATTCACAGATTTGGAAGAATTAATTTTCTAAGCTTAAATGTGACACAAGCCCGAAAACATGGATACTATGTGAGGATCAAACTCACTACTCAGTTGTAATACGTTCTAGCGAGACAAGTTTGCTAACCATTACCCCACGTCGAGGTGCCCACACGGATTTGGAAGAGGAAAAAAGAATGACGTCAAAAGCCGCGAAATTTTTCATTCCTTTAATAGTCAGTTGTGTTTAGCCTAATTTGAAAAGTATAGAAACGTAGCTAGAAAAACGCAAAATGTTGATAAGATAGCACTGTCCGGAGCCTCCACGCCCCGGTCGTGAGTGGGTAGCACGCACCAACCCTGGCTCCGGTAAGAGTATTCCCAGCATTTATCTGAAGAATTACATCTCTGTTGGCTCAAGTTGTATCTGTGAAGAAATTGTCCCGCTTTCCCTGTCATATTGGAAGTTTGATATTACATAGAAACATCTAACATCTAACTTCTGCGTTCGATTAGTTTGTGAACGGATATAACTTGGATTATAAATGGGTTAAACCTCTTTGCTGTCGCCCTGATATCGATTAAAACTCATTAGGTAGATGTTTTCCTCTGTCCCTTTTAACTTCAGTATCTTCAGTGAGTGTCAATTTTTCCAAACCTTCTTTTTTTTTTCTTTTTTTTTATTTTTATAAGCGTTTCATCCCGAGCAAGGCATGTCACTGCCACTACTGCGAAGGGGGCTACGTAGAGTGGAGAAAGGCTGATTAAATATAGGAAATGTCAGAGGGTGGGTGATAGGCGGGTAAGGATACTGAGAATGAGGGTTGGGTAGATGAGAGTGTTCTGAGAATAGTTGGGAGTTAGTGTGATAGGAGGTGTCTATTGACCCTACATTTAAACAGCTTTCTTTATAATGTTCCGCGGAAAGTTTAACTGTCTGATTTTAAGTTCCAGTCGAGTTCCCACATCCTTTGAGAGCGAGCCACTCGCTGGTTCGACTTTGTCGGACTCTTTGCCTTCGAGCAGAGAAGTCTCGAGACGAGGCTATGCAGAAAGACAGAGTTTAGACAAGAACCCGAATCCGTATATGCGGGCTCTACAGGGAATTTTTGCCCGAACGTACCCGCTCGGAATGTCCCACGTAAAAATTGGCCTTGTGCCACATCCCACCTTTGTTGAGAGGCACTGGTAAATATCAATTTCCCACTTTCTTTAGAACTTACCAGTTGTTCACATGTTCCATCCATGGTATTCTCAGCATCCCTCTGTAGAACAAAATTAATTTCACTTCGATTTACTTCTACAACTGTGAAGAAATTGTCCAGCATCCACTGTTATATAAGAAAGTTGGTATTACATAGCAGTTCAGCACTTTTTTTTTTAGTTTTTGAATGTGTTGATAGAGATGCAAATTGGATAGAAATGCTTAAATCCTTATTGAAATCCAGTTGGTCACTTACAGGTTCAAATTCAAACAACCAATTGAAACCAATATGGCAAGTTAAAGAATCAATTTCTTTACTAACTGGTGCATTACTCCCGCCGCTTATTTTATAAATATCATGAGAGTCAAGTATTTATTTATTTCACGCTTTGAAATGTTTTATTATTCATACAAGTTTTTCATTCAAAATCTTCTCGCAGGAAAAATACAAACTGAAAGCAAATGCAAAAATTTGATGCGACCTTAACCGAATTTTAAAATTTTCTTACACAAATCAGCGAGAAATATATATTTCTCGAATCGCCCATTCAGTAATGAATTAGAACACTCTTACTACTGGCGTATGATACATCATACGCTAAAAAGTATGCCTCCTTCTACCGAGCGCCCATAACTCAGTGGTAGAATCGCCGACTGATGCCAATTCGGTCGGGTTTCAATTTTAAGTAAAAGCAATCGGATGTCTAACCGTACTGATGAGCTGTGATACAGCGAAACAGATCTGACTGCGGATGACTATATATATATATATATATATATATATATCACCTATAGTATGAGGTGATATTATAATCATCACTTCATACTTATCTACTAATTATATCATTACGTCAATCCATGAATTCTTTCAAATTATTAAATCGCTAACACCAAACCAAGGCACCCTTGCATATATATATATATATATATAAAACACTAGTAAAAATTCGTGCCACCTTAATTTTATTAGTCAATGTCCTTTTAGATACAAAATTGGTGTTATTACAAAATTTCTTCATGAGAGCGTACGAGAATTCATCTTTTCCTCTGAGAACTCCACAATTTAAAGCAAACGCATGTCAACAACGGCTTTTCAAATTATTTACTTGATTACCATATCAGATTTTTTCTTTGTCACGTAATCAATAGCAACAGCAAATACGTGAACAAAAACAGTAACATAATTTTCTACAAAAAATCAAATACACAGCAATTATAAGCAGGACGAATCTTTACTTCGAAACATCATCTGAAAATACGCAATTTTGACTGACTTAAACAAAACAATTAAATTGGTTATCTATTAGACAAAATCTAAAACTGCTAACCTCATCGTCAATAACAATTATAAGGAGTAAAAGTGAATGAGAATACTTTAGTCATAAGAATTGAGGAAAAAACAATAAGGAACAGTATTTAAGAAGGCAGAAGAATACCAATATACATATATATATATGTATGTGTGTTAAATCGCCTGAGGATTTTGGTGTACCTGGATAATGTCTTTTTTGGCCTTCTTTTTTCAGAATGTTGTCAGGTTTCAATAAATAAATGAGTAATAAAGCTGAAACACAATCCCCGATAAAAAGTAAAATAAGAATCAAGTCTATTACAAAACTTAGCTGTTGACGATACAACTTCCAAGTTTATACTTGATGTCATTCCGAATGTAAAAACGCTTAAAACAACGCGAGGTCTTCTTATTTCATTGACAGTTCATTTCATAGCGATTTTATTAGCTGACTGAGAATAGCAAAGTGTTTCTTTCAGAATACGGGACCAAGTTTGTTTTTTTTTCTGTCTGTTAGCTTTCTTTATAGTACTAAGCACTCTTTCAGTAAAGTTTGCTGTAAAGTCAATACAATCGGTCAGTGCTGAAAACCAGGAAGGGTTAGATTTCAAATAATTTTCTAACAATGCCGAGATAACCTTGTGGTAACATTATATATATATATATATTCACCGCCACACCTACACGGTTATAAGAAACAGAAAATAAATATCGGGTTCCTTGGGTACAAATTGCACAGATGAATTTGTTTGTCAGATTAATTATAACATTTATGACTATAGGGAGTTTAACAGCTCTAAAACATCTTGGAGGTTGACGATAAACTACATCCGGCAGCAAGGCCTCTAATCGGGAGGTTTTGAGAATCGTGGAACTATCTCTTAATTGCTGTTGTTTCCAGGTCCACCTGACCCAGGGTGGTAGCACCTATTAGGGTCCTAGGTATGGGCAAATAGTTAACCCCAAAGTGGGATCAAAACACTAAGAAATTATAAAAATAGATTTTTATATTAAAAATAACAGCAATACATTTTTGAAAAAGAAATGAAAATTTTCAGCAGTGCATTTGACTCTCGACAAAAACTGTTTACAAAAATACGTCAATGCAACCTGATCTACAAACTGATTTAATACAAAGAATATACATTCTATTCATACGAAACTATCTTAAAAACTTGTCGGAATTAAATAATCCATTGAGATTGATATGGTGCAAAAAAACAAAAAATATAAAGATTGGTCGAAAAGCAATACATGTTCTAAATTAATTTCAAAGATGTTAGAATTCCTAGCTATTTTTTATAACTATGAACCATAAAATATCTACAAGTCTATAATAATAAATTTGCAGAGTTACCTTCAGTTTTCACCATTATAATCATCTTTCAAAAAGGGAGTGTATCTCATAAAAATCAATGAGCTGTAGTAGAATTTCTGTTTGCCGAAGGAAAGATTCTGAAAAATTTCGCAGAATGTTAATGAATATATTTTAATTTATTCCGAACAATTGTTTTCATCTTGATTATTATAGATGCTAATATAGATGCAACATTTCAGTAAAGTACCCTCTGGCCATCAGGTGTTCATTGTTTAACTGATATGTGATGTCTGTTTATTATTTTATTTCCTTCCTGGAAATTATTGTTCGTTCCCGCTAAACCAGAGCATATTGTTTTACCACCTGACTTAGGTATTAAAGTCAGGATCAATAGATAACAGTAACATGTTAAATTAAGTACTATATCTATTACGGTATTGTCCGGAAGTATATAAGTTGTTGTTTTTTTTTTCGTATTAGGTTAGTGAATGTTTGTGGAAAGCATACAGTTTTTATAAACAGAGTAAGGAAATGAGTTGGTAGGGTTAATGAAAATTCCAGATAGAAAGGCAAAACTGAGCCTAGTACCAGCCTATTCGTGGCAGGCCCGCTAATGTTGTTAATGATAATAAAGCTAATGCTGATGATTTCATTATAGTTGGAAGAATCCTTATTTTTAAGAATGTGAAAGCTTTCAGTGGAGCTGTGGCAGTACCCACAGTTTATTTCACTCCTTGATCACTTATAGGTTTCATGAAGGAGCATGGTATTGGCCGAGAGCTTCTCGAGCTGTACAACACGGATTGCAACTATGATGGGGTACTCTAAAGCTTAAACGAATGCCACAACTAGACAGAAATGAGACTATGTTAGGAATTAAATTTGGATGTTTCAGATTGTTGTGCTTATATTTGTATGCTTCATGTGCGTCTACTATCAAGAGCATTACTTTTTGACCGACCCTCGTATTTACAGAGAGATAAAAAAAAAATAAAGTGCAGAGAAATACGTATTTAAAATTGAGCGCGTCGGCCTAAAGCAAAGTAGTCTGGTTGACAGTTACTAATGAGTAGTGATTTCGATCCTCACGGAATACTTACTTATGACCTTGTTTCAAAACTAAGGTAATCCTATTAAATAAAAGATGCAGAGTATCAGCAGCAAATGCTGACAATCTCCTCAAAGATGAAGAAAAGACTTGAAGAAATAGAAATGTGGCTTAGCAGAAAGATACTGAGGGTACCTAAAAACTCGATTCATGTTATTAATTATACTTGTCTGATTGAGGCTATCATAGGGATGTCATACATAGCTCCATACTCGTTTAGAAATATATCAAATGTCAGCTATATAAAACGGCTTTCTCAGATCAATTGTTAAAAATGGCTTTTTGCAAGGGAAATATTTACGTTTTAGCAAGGATCATTCTTCATCGCATTTCACATGGATGAAACATGTAATATGGATGACATGGCGCCAAACCGGTTTAGAAATATATCAACTGTCAGTTATATAAAAACCACATCCTCAGATCAAATGTTACAAAATGGCCTCGAACGAATGAAGCATGTACGTCTGAATAAGGATCATACTTAATCAAATTTCATATGGATGTCATATATGGCGCCAAACCCGTTTAGAAATATATCAACTGTCAGCTGTATAAAATCAATTGTTAAGAAATGGCTTCAAGCGAATGAAATATTTACACCTGAATAAGGATCACCTTTTATCGAATTTCATATGGATGTCATGTATGGCGCCAAATCTGTTTAAAAATATATCAACTGCCATATAAAAAAAAAACGCTCCCTCAGATAAACTGGTAAAAATGGTTTCGAACGAATGACAACTCGCCATTATCCACGAATTTAACCTATGTATTGAACTAACCTGCCGTGGAAAAAAGGGCTCTCTCTCACACACACACACACACAATTTAATTGAAACAAAACGAATCATGTCTTCCTAGGATCTTTCACACTTTCCCTGATCACGTATACGTTGTCTCTTGGCGTTGTTTTTCTCTTCCGGCCGCATTTTCCTTAACGTTTCAGACTGATGGTTTCCTGTTTGTTTCTTCGCCTTGATGGCACGACTGACAGTTGAAAGGTTGATACCAATAATATCTGCGATCTTTTTCTAAGACTTGCCAGTTTGGTCATGCTGCGTTACAATTTTCGTACGCTTCCTTGGAATAATGGCCATCGCAGACAATGGCCACAGGACAACTTATCGACAGTCGAGACAATAGTGTCTGGGTGTGATAAAAATCTAATGCAATCACGGATGACACAATATTTTCTAAGGACAAACAAATTTCATCATACACTCTGAAAATAGATTCATATTGCTGAACACCGCTGCAAATTACCTAATTTGAGGAAAAAATAGGATTCAATTACAACCTGAAACTGCAGTGGGTCTAAAAAATGACCGTATGGTGAAAGAAAGGAAACTAAAACAGTTGTTCCACTTAATTTGCACATGGTTGTATATCAGGTTGGAACGAATGCTCTGTCCGATTTTTTTAGGTGAAAATGGTGAAAACAGAAGAAAAATGAATATTCGTTTGATTAGAGAAAATGAAACCTAAGTCGAGAACGAGGTAGTCAGGAGTTAAAGAGAGAGAGAGAGAGAGAGAGAGAGAGAGAGAGGGGGGGGAGAGAGAGAGAGAGAAGAAAGAACGAGAAGCAACTATGGCAAAACGATAAAGATTTAAAAATGTGTGTGTGCGCGTGTGCACATGGAAATTATTTCCTTCTTGTTCCCGTGGGTGCGACTATATTCTCTTCAATGATTGCTTTCTTCTTTTTTTTTTCTTTCTTACTTAGTGCCAGCTGCACATGGGTGAATTTGAATACATTTGAGGGCACGAGCATGTATGGCATGTGCATAATATATTCCTAGTTGCATTTGTCCGTAGGTATCCATCTGGATAATCCTTTCTTGAATAGAACTATAACTTTTTAAAGAAAAACTAAACACATTCTTGGTTTTGTCATTTCATTCTCGCACCAAGGTTGAATCTAGTTAGTTATACTTCTCTGTAACCATAGCTTCAAGTTAGGGCTCTAAATACACTCAAGATTATATATATATATATATATATATATATATATATATATATAGGAGAAAATGACAAACCCGTAAAAATGGAAAGGGTAATCCAAAAATGTTTATCAAATTAGTATGAAACATTAAATAGATAAAAATAGATAGTACAATGGATATTATCCAGAGCAATATTGAGAGGAAAACTCAACACATAATTAAATTGTTATACTCTTTTTTGTATATAGAGCCTCAACTTGAAGCATGAAGTATATTTCATTCTAGGTACTTCCACATAATTTGCGATATCTAAGATGTAAAATTGATTTTTAAAATTAAAAGTATTTCTTGTACCTTTTATTTTAGTTTTAATTTCAAGCTAACAGATTAAATTTAATATTTCTAATAAGCAAACTATTTTACTTTATTTAAAAACTAATTTAAATTTACTAGAAGATGTATTTTTAGGCTAAAAAATTTCATTTTAGCACTATTTTTCAGCTCTTTATAAAAATATTCTAAATATAAATATACTTTTCTTAAACTTTATTTGATTCAAAGTATAATTTTAATCTAGTTTGATATAAAGTGTGATTAATCTAGTTTGAAACAAGCATTATTTACTTTAAGTTAAATATATCACAGAACTCTATTTTGTAAACCTTACAGTAACTGTTTAGTTAAGGTGCTCTCAGCGATGATGACATAATATTCTTCTATGGGGACTTTATCTGTAAAACATAATTGAATAAAATGACGCAAGCGCCATTTTTATATAATTTTTATGTACTCAGTAAGTAATCTTAAAAATGTAGGTAAATGTTCACCGAAATCTAATGTTTTATTGAATTGTAGAGATTTGGCTTTAGATTTACCATAATTATTGCATTTATTTTTTCATAATGTCGTGTATGGACAACCCTACCTACAAAAATCGGGATGTTTATACACATACAAATAAAAAAAAATTAATTTCTTTAAAAAATATTAATATTTGATAATTTGTACTAAGCTTTTCCAGTTATTATTAGTAAGTATAGTTTTAACTTAATATTATCTAAAAGGGTGTATTTAATACAGAAGTTTGAATAATTTTAAACTTCATAATTTTTCTAATTAAAAATTAAAACATTTCTCGTAAAAATTCATTATTCATCAAAATTTTTTCTTAAAAAATAATGTCCTTAATGTATTTTATTTATAAAAGCAGATAAAATCTTTTCTAATCATATAATTTTTTAGTTTTTTTGGAATTTTTCATTTTACGAGCAGATTTTCGGTAAATGGTGTTTTTGTTTTACAAAATAATAAAAAAAAGTGATGCTTTATATTCTACGGGTTCTACTTTTAAGCAATATAAACATTAAGTGGATTAAATTATATTACTCGAAATTTCATAAAATTAAGTAAGTGGGTGTAACAAATGTTAAAATAATTTTTACCAAGATTTTCGAGGAAAAAAATACTAGAATTATATCATTCATTTGTGAATAAATCTGAAAGTTCCTTTGAAATCCGACAATTATTTGATTTTTGTAAGAATTTCCAAATCAATGCGCTTTACCACCAAAAGGACGCTAAAATTTGCTAGACTAATCTTTGGTTCCCTTGCTGACGCAAAAAAGAAAGATTTTTAATCAAATTTTCAACGTGTTAGAAAGTATTAAAAACTGTAATTAAATAATCAAAATCTACTTTGGTCTCTTTCCTTTTAATAATAACATAAACATTTTGACGATGTTTTTATTAAGTTTGGGATGTTTTTCATCATGATATGCTCTTTTTTCAATAAATTAGTGAAGGATTATACATACATACATATATATATATATATATATATATATATATATATATATATATACACACACACCTGGTAACCTAGAGACTTCGAAGAGGAAATAGGTATTTGTAGATCTCAATCTAATTTTACGCAAGGATGAATAAATAAATAAAATAAAAGAGAAAATATCTTGCGACTTAATAATGCCTTTGGTTAATTGCGTTAACCTCCTTTACTTTATATGAAATGCAACGTGTAGCCATGCAAACACACAGACACACACATACATTAAACAATTTATGAATTTTGTAAAGGAAAATGAGAAGTAAGAACTAGCCATTAATTGCAAGAAGACAGAATGTGTGGTTGCCAACAAGAAGAGGCCAAGTAAAGGAAGCGAGAAAAAAGAACTAACCATTAATTGCAAGAAGACACAAATGGATGTTTGTTAGCAAGGGAAACAACCCAAGATAATGAGTAACAATTGGAGATGTCAAAATACGAAAATTAACATATCTCGGAGTGATTTGTTTGGTTTGATTTGTTTAACAGCCTTTCAATTCCTTATGGGTCATTCAGTGCCGAAATTTAATTTTCTTGTAAACTTTGGTAATTTTATTTAAAAAAAAAAATTCTTACTATGAAAATATATTGCTTTGTATTCTTACTTCAAAAATGTATTTTTATACTTTCATTGAGTTTTGACTCGTTTAGGGGTTCACTATTTGACCATAACTGGGCCCATAACATGTGCTACCATCCCAGGTCAGGATGAATCTGGGAACAACAGTAATTAAGAGGTAGTCCCATAATCTTCAAAACCTCCCAATCAAACTGCCGGATGCAATTTATCGTCATACCCAGGACGAGGAAGTGTTTGTGATTATTTGTCCAATGTTTATTTCTGGAGATTTCCCGGCGTCGGATGTTATATTTTCCAGTGTGAAAGAATATTTTCCTGTCGCAGTTTCAGTCCATTTTTTTTTAAAAAAAACTGTTAGTGCATTTTGTCCGTGTTCTTCAGAGAAGGAAATGAGATAACCTTGAACGCGTTTGGGGTATATCTGAGTACTTTTATCGTTTGACATTTTCTACGATTACCGTTTAGTAGTAAGAAAAAAAAAGGCCAATCTCCTCTTTCTATTGGAATAGTCTGAAATTAGAAGCTTCTTATGATTTCTCATTAAATCTAAGTTTATTTTCGTGTTTTCAATGTCGACAAGGTGACTAAAGTTGGGAGAATCAGACGAAGCGGTAAATATATTAAAAAATTTAGAGAAAAACCGTTACACTGATATCTTTCTTATTACACCTGATCATCGAAAAAGTACTTTTTCTAAATTCTCTCTCTCTCTCTCTCTCTCTCTCTCTCTCTCTCTCTCTCTGATATATATATATAAGAAAAATTTCGAAATTTAATTCCGTTCAATGGCCATTTCACGAGGAAATCCTCGCTTCGCCAGCAATGACGATAAAGTTTTTGTTTTCCGCCGTTGCTGACGAAGCGAGGATTTCCTCGTTGAAATGGCCATCCAACATAATTAAATTTCGAAATTTTTGTTTTATTTTTATATATTTGGCTCTGTAAATAGAACATACTATTTACATAGAGCCCTCCACCTTGATCAATTTTAATATTAATGAAATTAATATTAATAGGATCAGGTTTTGGGGATTTACCTATTTGCTCATCCTTTTGGATTTAAAATAATATATATATATATATATTCATCACGTTCCTAAATATGTTAGATTACATTTACGTAATCATACTCGTGTGTCGCAATCACACACGAGTCAAGCGATTGGACAGCACCTATTGGAAAAAGAGTCATGCTTGTCAGGTTTTACGACTGACTCATTTTCTATTTTGCACTCAGGAAGATCCAAATATCATTAATTAATTTTAGAAGCCTTATGTCCGAAATTATTGCAGGCGTCATTTTGCAAGCAAAATGACAACTTCTTGTGATCGATTTGTATATATGTGGACGATCATTTTTCTTTTATGCTCTGCTGGTTCATTTACTCATTTTCTTTATTTACTCATTTATTTTAATCTTAAATTTATTTATTTTCACATTTTTACGTATTCATATCAATCGTAATTTTAAACGTGTTCCAGCATTATCTCCATGAATTTTTCTCCATCTAGTCTGATTACAACGATTGGTCCATGAAGAAGCGTTGGCTGAAAGGCAGCCTAAGGTCCTAATATTATATATAAAAAAATGAGCATTATGTTTATTCAGATTATATATATATATATATATATATAAACACATATTAATCATTTTATCCCAAGAAAAGCGGGAATTTCACTAGTACGCAGGTGTTTACAGGGAGTGAAAATGAGAGAAAGAACTGAGAATGGATTTTTAATTCATTGATATATAATGTCTATTTCCTTAAATCTCTTGTGGCCTCTTGCTGTGTGCTTAGTTGAATGTCACTTTTACTTTAGTCCGTGGCCGGTAAACCCGTTCTGCACCAATCCTGGGCTCCCACGTTGTGGTTCAGTATACTCAGGAATATCGTTGAAGAACTGTCAAAAGCTGGGCTTGACTCCTCTATGTCCTGGCTATGTTTGAAACTGAAATAACTTCAACAACACTTATTAACAAGTGTAAAAATAACTATTATTTATAGTTCTATGATTAAGATAATGAATACATAAACAAAAGGGATTTGAAGAAGTTTCCTCGGATAAGGAATTCTTAAGCTGAGAGGAAGAGGTAAACTAGCGGTTGCAGTTATGGCTAAACATTCCAGAGTCGTTCAACTATTTCCCTAAATGCAGTTGATCGGTGGAATTTAAAAAGTGGCACAGAGAACAGGTCTTTCACTGATTCAGGTGCCACAATCATCTGACAGGGAGGGTGTTGGTCTATTTACAGTGAGACCAGCTCGATCTTTCTTCTGCTCTTTCGGCAACTGATTTTATGAGTTGCAAACCTAAATTGCACTGCTGTGATTGACAAGCCAATAATAAAGCTTGGCCAATGTTTTTTTTGTCATACGCCTTGAAGCGGATGAAGAAAAGCACCCAACAAGCCAATATGATTAATGGCTCAATCGAAATAATGGCCCTGTGTCGTAAGTATTAGAGGGGGAGACGAGAAGCTCCAGCCCAGCCCTTTTTACATAAGTAGGCCAATCAAAATTGTGGTCTTGCATCACTCACATGCACCTCCAGTGGAACATTTTACATGTTCTGGAATCTCATCCTCAGTCAGTTAAGTGTCATACGTGATACACGCTTGGGCGATCATGTCTCGAAAGAGACATGACTGACTGGGCAGAAGATTATCCCGCAGTAGGTTGCCATTGCTTTCTGCGGTAGACTGGTTGCCGACCAAGGCTATAGAACCCAATCTGTCCTATTATTTAACCCATAACTGGAGGGAAGAGACGAATTAATACCTTTCCCAAGGGTATTTGCGCGTAAGTGAATGCAGTGAATTCAGCTGGAATTCGAACTCGGTTCCCCAATTTCTCGTTCCGAGCCGATATCCAATGCCCCACAACGCACATCCTCATCTGACTTAATTATCACAGGTGTCATCATCATCCCTATCTGATTAAAATAAACCTGAACTGTAAAGATTTGTTTTATGTCACTCAGTTCAAAAACAATTCCCTTATCAAATGAAAATAAAAAACAAAAAAACAAATAAAAGAAAAAATCTAACGATCAATCTAATCCAAGCTTACAATTTCACCTCCCAGACTATACTCTATAAGTGACACAAACCAGAAAATGCATGTTATCACATTGTTTTAACATGAAAAATGTTTTTCTTTTTTTAGAAATATAAATTATATCGCGAGTCAAACTTTGCCACCAGTTATTGTGTCCTACTTTTTCTTTATTTCCTCTTTTCTTTGTCTTTTCTTTTTATCATTCTGGCTTTCGTTCTTTTTTTGTTTTTTCTTTTCTTTTTCATTCCTTCTCTCTGTCTTTTTCTTCTTTCTAGCTTTGTCCCTTTTCTCTTCCTTTCTACGTTTTTGTTTATTTCTTTGTCTTTTTCTTTCTTTTACATTCCTTCTCTCTTTGACTTTTCTTTTTCTTTGTTTGTCTTTTATTTCTATATAGTTTCCTTCTTTCTCTCTTTCTTTGTCTTTTATTTCCCTTTATATCGTTTTCTTCTTTCTCTCTGTGTTTTCTTATCTTCTTTCTTTTATATCCTTTCCTTTTTTCCTTCTTTCTTTGTCTTTTCTTTGCGTTTTCTTTCTTTCTTTGTCTTTTATTTATTTGCCTTTTTCTTTCTTCTCTGTCTCTTTTCTTTATTTGCCTTTTTCTTTCTTTTACTTCTTTCACTGTTTTTTTCTCTCCTTCTTTGTTTTTCTTACCTTTTTCTTTCTTTCTTATTTCTTTTTTTGTTCTTTCTTTCTTTCTTTCTTTCTTTCTTTCTTAAAGTTGTATGTCTTCACATCCACTCACTCTTTTCCCAATTAACATCCCAATATTTTCAATCGACTTGATATCAGGATTTACAATGATTTTCATGATCGCCTGTCTGTGCGCTATGTCTGTGTCACAACCAATTTGGCCTTGCACTTTTGTCCCATATTTAAGTCGCTTGGGCGATCATATCTCTTTCGATCCATGACTGACTAATCAGAAGATTTTTCCGTAGGAGGTTGCCATTTCTTTCTGAGGTAGACTGGTTGCCAACCAAGGCTATAAAACCCAATCTGTCCTGCTATTTAACCCATAGCTGAATGGAGAAGAGTTAGATTAATACCTTTCCTAAGGGTATTTGCGAGAAGTAAACGCAACAAATTCAACTGGAATTCGAACTCGTCTCTTCGATTTCTCATTCCGAACCAATATCCATTGCACCACAATGCACATGTTATGAACGCAAAATTATAGATTATAAACTCTTATGTTATAAATTACAATTAAGAAAAGTCGGTTGCCCATATTGCCCAAAATTGTTTTGAGACTTACAACGTATCGTGTGGTCACCACATTCGCTTGAAATGAACCAAATTGAGTATTGATGAGGTAGATAGGTTTATTCGCAGGTCACATCTTGCACCTAGAAAATATCAAGAGACTGTGTGAACATAAATCGAGACAGCATGTGTCAACCTTCGGAGTAATGTTCTTCCGACAACTTGCAGAATCGATGCCCTGTCGATTTGCTGGATTTTCCTGGACTAGAGACAGTTCTACACGATTCTAGGTGGATTGTGGTACCGTCAGTGTATTGTTGAGGTTTGATACGCGCGGTAGTTAAACACTTAAAAAATCTGCTGCATTGACTTGCTGCTTTTTTCTTTTTACTTTGTCTGCTGTAGTCAAAATATATACAAGAGGAACACGCCTTACTTAGAGAGTAATCGTAATCTGTTGGTTGGAGAGTGTTAATTATGGTAGTATAACCTACTGCAGGCATTGGAAACAGTTTCGGAATCAGTGGGCTGCATGAAGTATGACTCATCATATGTTGGACCTCACTATTAAAAAGATTCATGGTAATTTTTCGTTGAAGGTGTCTAAGCCATTTTCGCTACAAAAGAACATACTGGTAAGCGTCTGCCTCAGACATTGAGAAACCTTGTTTTTTAGGAAAGATTTTTTTATAAAAAAAATGAACTTCTTGTAAAATATCAGCACAAATGACAATATGATTAACACACACCGCTTCGTTTGATTATTTTCTAATTTATTCACTTGAAAATACAAAAATAACAATTTTAAATAAAAAATACATTTCTTCTCCAGAGATGAATAAAATATTATGAACGTTTTCCTTGGGCACATTGCCGTGGTGTAATGGTCAGCAAACTTGATGTGGCACACGGCCAGAAATATGGGGCACCCAGTGACGATCAAATACACTATTCAGTTGTAATTGACTTAGCGAAACAAGCTTGCCAACCATTGCACCACGTCTAGGTACTCAAATGAGTTTCTAACCATTGCTTACATCTGGCACAAGGCTGAAATTATGGGGCACCCAGTGAGGATCGAATTCACTAGTTGTAATGATTCTAGTTTGTTACCATTACATCACGTCGATGTTCGCTGTTTATATATGAAAACGTGTATGAGTAAACAAGTGAGAACGAAGCGAAAGAAAAATTTTAATAATTTTTATTTTTCCTCGCGAAATTAGGCGTGTTATACAGAAAGCCAAAAGGGGTATAATTTGCCCATGACTGAGCTTCTGGAAGACGAAATATGATAAGACGTATCATGGTCCGGGCGGGAGTCTGACCTCACAAACGACGACAGCCAAAAGACAAGACACAAGAGAATTTTACTGAAAGAAAACAACAACAATCGCTAGTAGATACCAAAACGTTCAACCAGTGACAACATGGAAAGCGAACACAAATTTAAATTATTTTGGGGAAAATATGTCCCACGTGAATCCATGTTTCCAAAATAGTTTCATATTTTCTATCGAGAAAGGAAGACAGAAGTTGCGTCTCAAAGGAAAGAACCGCAATTCATGCCACTAAAATCCAATCTGTTCTCGGGCCTGAAAACTGACACCAACTTTTAAAGGAACGAACAACTATCGGCTAAAATCTATCCGTGTGAATGAAAATTTGCTCGTATGCACATGATCATGATTTTTTTTTTTTATATGAGGTCTTCCTAAAAAGTAACCGGACTGAGTGTGCTGTGTGAGCTATTGGTGGAAAGAGGGATAAGTGGATTGTGTTATCATCAAATATGATATCTTGGGAGTATATAACTGTAATCTTAGCTTTCTGAAACCATAGCATTTTTTCACATGCGAAAGTTGTGGCAAGAAAATCGTGGCTGCCTCACCCCGACAACACACCTACTCACAACACCTTGAGCATCCGGCAGTTCCTAGCCGAGAAGAACATCGCCGTATTGGAAAAAAATTTCCCTATTCATCCGATCTTGATCTGTGTGACGTTTTCTTTTTCCCAAGTTCAAAGGACTATCATGAGGGCAGTAACGACGGAGTTGAGAGACAGCCATGAAGAATCCTTCCAATAGTACGTAGAAGCATGACAGAGAAGGATGGGAACATGCATTAGACTCGAGAGGGTTACTTTGAAGGAGAAACCATATTTGGGATTGAAATAAACTGTTTGTAACACCAGTCCTGATACTTTTCAGACGTTTACACCGTTTTTTTTTAGTACCAGTGTCTTCATCAGAGTTGTTATCGTCACAAAGATTCTTCAGATGTCTGTAACAGTTGATAATCTTCCATTTGTTTTGAACCGAACTTTTACTTCATTTTACATGGTAGATTGTTATAGTTAGTGTAAAACTCATATACATTAATTAATTTGAAGAGATAGACAAATCAGATTAGGTTAGATACACCATCCATGTTTCCACTACAGAATTGTTCTACAGAATATATGGCCTAGTAAATAAAAGCATTAGTTGAACGAATCGAGTTAACTAGCAATCGCGATTTCAATGCCTAGATTATATATACTCTGAATTAGTGGATGAGACAAGAACCTGACAAGAACGTATGAACTGAAATGAGATCCTTGAGAAATGGACGGTGAAATAAGAACACACTCTCTTTGTGGACTGAATAAAGGGTAAAGTTCAGAGTTGCATAAGTTCACTAGTCGCGACAGACAGCTGAAGAAGTCTGAAGAGCACAACGGCTGAAACGTTGTAATGATAACAGCCAAGATGAGGACATTAGCCTCAGTAAATCAATCTATACAAACAAATACACTATTATTTATACCAATTAAGATTCAATGCTGTTTTTTATCCAACAAATCCTCATTTCGATTGTTATAGTTGAAACCTCTCGGCCGTTGTACTCTGAAGCTTTCAATCCACGGGATGGCGAATATTGTTACAGATAATTGAAGAGGCAGATAAACAACATCAGATTAAAAATGCCATTTCCAAGTTTTTATTACAAAATTGTCCTACAGGACACATGACCCAGTACATAAAAGCGATTCGAGTTAACTGGCGGGTGTAAGTTCAATGCCTGGGTTGGGTAGGGAGAAAAAAGCTATATAATCTGCTTCACTGAAAGACACGAGAGACAAGAATAAATTTACTCGAAAGAATTAACCAATTCGGGATACCCTTTAGATTGTATTACAAAATAAGAACAATTTATCTCTGTGGATTGAATAAAGAGTTTAGCTAATAATTCCAGGAAGGTCATCAACTGTGGCAGATGTCCGATGAAGACCGGAATTTAAAACGATTGAAACAACCAAGATGAGGAAAATGATCCGAACAAATTTTCTTTTCAGCTTGTAAGGCTTCTTTGTTGAAATCATGGGGTGAAATGAGCCAGTACCCTACCACGGTAGCCTAATGCGTGTCGAGTTAGATGGATGCGCACGTTTCAGCGACCATGTCTCTTTTTGATTCAGGATCACCCAAGAGCATTTGCACGTAACTGAATGTACTGAACCAGACTGGAATTCGAATTCTTACTTTCTGCTTTCTTATTCCGATCCATTATCGATTACACCTACCTGCATATCCAAACTTACGGCACCTTTTATTTCCAAAGGGTCACCTATCTAGGTACTGACCTAGCTCGACGGTTCTTGACTTCAGTGATTGGAAGTGAACCATTATTTCAACGTGATATGGCCGTAAGCCACCGAACAAATTAGTGAGAAAATAATTATAATTCTACGCCTGAAAAGAATTCACAAAGATATTTTCTATTTGTTGAGTGGGAGATTATCATTTAATGAAGCTTCTACCACAAGGTGCTGATTTTGCGTACATGTGACAAAATTAAATAAAAATTCCCGGCGGGACTTTTATTTGAACAGGCACGCTTATTTTATAAGTTAATAATTCCATGTTTTGCATACATTTTTCTTCGTTAAAATAATTAACATTTTCACTGTTACATTGGCTGAGCATTTTTACCTAGTTGTGTTAATCCTTTTTTGAAAAATCGAAAATTACCATTTATTTGAAATGAATGACTATGAAGACGTTGGCTGCGATTTCTCATGTGCGTTAGCATTTTGGTTTCAATCAGTACAGACTAAACTAAACGGCTCCAGTCCCAATACACAATATAATAAAGTACGTTTAAAAAAGATCCAACTGTAACAGTACCCACTAATTCCACAAAAACAGATTGGAGTAACCGGAAATCTAAACATATTTATAAATGGAATTTGGTCTCTGTGTGTGTGTGTATTGTGTGTGTCCGTTACCTATAGATTCTGAAACAGCTGAACTGATTTTCTTGAAAATTTACACAGTTGTACTATAAGCGTCTTCGAGTGTTCTTAGCTATGTTTTGTGTCGAGGTACCCCCGATAAATATCGGAAATCGATAATTGAAAAAATCGGGTTATAGAAGGAGTGGTCCGATTTTAATCAAATTTCATACACTCATAGACAAAGACATAAGAAACGATATTCAGAAGTTTCAAGGTTGTAGTTCTTACAGTAGTACAGAAAACAGATAATACATATATAAGGCAAGATGTTTGTGTGTGTGTCAGTTTGTCTGTATGCCCTTTATACAAATACACAATTTTTATCCGATTCTCACCAAACTTCACATAAATATTTTTTAGGCTGAGTCTGAGCTCCAGGACCAGGGATTAGTTTTAAAGCTTTTATTTCACCCGAGCAACGCCGGGCTATACCGCTAGTCTAGAATAACTACAAGTCTGGGGAAAAATAGAAACCATTCAGGTAACACCACTGTAGATTTCAGCACGGATACTGAGGAGAGTGCTCGAGTGACTTTATGTCACTTAATCTTCTGCTATAACCATAAGATAACCGCGTGATTTTTAAGCTCGCCCACGTCGCTAACGAATATGACAATAGGCCGAGGTTTTAAAGTTAATGACACTAGGTCGAGATTTAACGGCACAATATTGCGGTAAAGTGATTCCTCAGATCTTCTCCTTTTTTGGGGGGTGACGCATGAGGCGCCCAATAATCACCCCACCCTACTCCGGAAGGAGAGGTAACTGCCTTGATTTTGATCTTAATATCATTTTGAAAGAATCCCAATAGAGAACATGCATGAATACATTTACTTAAGAAAATCCTATTATATTTGTGCTTGTCCCTCCCTTTGTTAGTTCGCACTATGAACTAATAATGGACTATTCTTTTTTGATTGTATGGAAAAAGTGGAAAAGACACTACTTAGTTTCAGTGAGAAAATGAAAGAAAGGAAGAGTAGATACAAGTAGAGGGAGAGAGAGAGGAGGGAGAGTGAGAGTCATATTAAGCAGTTAAGAACCAAAAGACCGAAAAGCAATTGTACTTTCTTGCTGCCCCATGCTCGCAGGATATCGGTTTAATGTAGAGCTCGAGCGCGCCCACCTGGGCTAGGTGCAACAATAGCCCAGCTCCCGCCATCGTCAGTTGCGCTGGAATCGGTATTACTACCTATCCCCTCTTTTAGTGCAATGAGGGAGGTACTGCTGTGTGAAGCTGTTTCCCGACGCCAGGCATCCCTCAATAATATTTTCAGTTGCGCTCTTTTCAAAGACAGAGGCAAAATTGAGAGATAAAATGTAATTTATCCGCCCAAGGACAGATACTATACTTTCATCCCAGCCAAAAGGCTGTAAAGCGGTATTTTACTGAAGCAAGGTCGATTTTCAACGTGGGGACCTGAGCGCGTACGCTCAGGCCGCTGGTCAAAATGACTAGGTACTAAGCTTGTCTTAGACGGTCTAAGCTTGTCTTAGATGGTCATAGAGAAGCCATGGAGTACATGATAATAGCGTCAATTTTCAGATGCACAGTATTGAAAGACGGGAACCATAAATAATAATTATTTTAACATCATTATTAATAGAAATGTTCAGAGGACGGAGATTTGGCTAGTAATAAAAGTTCTATTCTGAAACAGTTATCACAGTCGATTTTTTCATATAATACTACGACCGTCTCTTCTTTATCCTGTAGTTCATGCAATACAAGGCCCAAGCGCCCCTAAGGTAAAAACCTGTTAAATAAGAATAAGAGGGAATAAGAAGTGCTTTTTATGAGAATATGTAGGACATATCGGTACCTTGCCGAATGGTTGCACTAGCATGAAGTCACAGGTCATCGTGACCGAGGGTTTGAGCGTACTGGTGTTGCCCTAACTGCTGGTTATGGCATATTATGCGCTCTCTAAAACAAAGGTCCGCTCAGCATAGTTGCATATGAAACACAGGTGGGTATTGAACAAACGCAACTATACCTGAGCTAGCAACCGTTGCAGACCAGTGTACCCAGAACACTAGAGTAGCGAGCAAATATGTAGGATAAATAACAGTCGAAGCATACAGATAACAGTTTTAGAAAGACAGACAACAGTGTGGGAAATCGGTCATCAATATTTTTAATGCCGTAACCCGTAGGCGATCACAGCTCTCAGCACTTTCCATTGTTTTATTATCTTTGAATCGCAATGAGATCCTCAAAAAGTTAGTGAAGTGGTTTCCTGTTGCTTTCACCATAGAGTTTTCCGACTAGACTGGCTACCACAAAATATATATATATATATATATATATATATATATATATATATATTGAAGAGGCATAACTTGCTATTTAACCTATATCTATAGGAGAGTAGGGAAGATTGGATTCATGCCATCAATGCGGAGTCAACAGAACACATTAGGCTGGAACTTGACTCCTCGATTTCATTTCCGCATATATTCAATTAGTGGAATGAGTGTATGGAATTTGTCCTGATATAATTCTTACATTTGTAAATAAAAACTCAGTGAATATGGAATAGTTTATTAATCCCGTGATTGGGACCATTAATTTTGAGAAACATTGAAATAATATAAAATTGAGCAATATTTTAGCAGCTTAACTTGCGTTATGATTATATAAAGGCTGTTTGGTAATTTTATGTGTCTAATAAATGGACGGTGGGGACATTTATTTTATTTTTTATTTTAAAGAAACTTTTCTACTTTACGCTGAGCTCATTAAGACAGAGGTGTTTATTGAATTCGTACTTTTGATTTTTACCCCAAGGAAGACAACAATGCAGTGGGTTACTAAGTGCAAAAGAATATAAGAAGAAAAACGTTATTAAGGAGCGAGAATAATAAAAGAGGAAGAATTAAGACAGAAGATAAAACTGGCATTGCATTTAAATTTTTAAAGATCAAACTTGACTGAAAAGCAAGAAGCCGAAAGAGTTCCACAGCTAGAAAAGAAACTGTTAGCATAAAACTTACGGTTGCATCTAGCCATTTCAACTCTAAAATGATGAGATCTTGCCGCTAATCTAGTACTGCGCATAAATTCATAGACATTAGGTGCTACAGTGCAAAGTAATATTTATTTTGAAAATACAAAAACGTGGCACTAGGCCAAAAGAATATATAGGGAAAGGCTGAACTTCAATCTGTCTCATCTTAAACTTAGCTAGACACAATTATTGATCCGAACATACCACAGTATTTCTTTCACTAAAACAACACATTCTTCTTGACCATTCTTCCTACAACGACCATAATCCCGCGAAATCTCTATGAAGTCCTTACTAGTTCCCATATGTGAAATTTGTCTGCAGAGTAAAGTTCTTCGGACAACATTACCATGAAAGTATTTATAAAAAATCACATGGAAGCTATATTAGGACGGTGGTAAAATGCTGCCAAGTCAAAACCAATGACATTAAAGACTTTCTGGATTTTATCAAGGATATCTAAATACATAGCAAGACCATCAGACTATATGTGGCAGCAATATTTAAAGCATGGGTTTATAAATATGGAATATAGATATCTAAAATTATCTGGCACAACACAGTTAACCAACTTTCCTGGCAATAAATTAAATATAATCTTTTCAGCAGAAAACGTTAACCCGAGAAATTGCAACGAGTCACCCTCCAGGAGGTTAGCATCAGCCATACTGATAGAAGGCAGAAATGATTCTCTTTAAATGATTATCTTACCCCGCCTTTTATTAAGGTTTCTGTTTATTGCTTGTAGAGAAAAATCTCCAATTATTAAAACTTTCACTTTGTATTATAAGAATAACCGATTCTTCCACTGAAGCTTTTTTTACCCCGGGTTTGCTTACGCATTCTTAAATTCCCACTCGTCAATGATATGCTAAATATAATTAAGAAATATAGGGGTCGACTGAAAAGTTTATACGTTGACCAAGAAAGAAATGTAAGTAAACTCAGTTGTTGGTAGGCTAAAAACATGCAAGTGCACCAGAATACACCAGCACGAATTTCTTCTCGTTCCCCATGGAACACTGGGCAACAAGAGCTCACCATCGAGCACGACCTGGTCTTGTTCTGGAGTTTCTCTCCAGGCCAACCTTATCTAATCCATGTCTTCTTTTGCGGTTTTTACTCTGGATCTTGAGTGGTCTTCCCACCCGCCTTCCACTCCAAAGAGATCCTCACTGATCTTGTCGATTGTATTCGTAACACATGGCTAATCATCTTGTGCCTCCGCACTGTCATTCTGTCTTGCAGATCAGTTTGTGGTCTCACCATGAGATATTTTTTTTAATCATTTCACCCCAAGCAAGGCATTCCACTGCCACTATTGCGCTTGGGGCTACACGGGGGAAAGGTAAATAGAAAGAGTGGTTAGATATAGGAAATGTCAGAAGGGGGGTGATAGATAGTTGGGTGGGTGGGAAGAGTTTTAAAAGAATGGAAGCGAGTTAGTTTGTTAGGAGGTGTCTATTGACCTTACATTTAAACTCCTGGAGATTGTAGCCGTCGGAGAAGCAGTCTTGTGGAAGGGAATTCCACAGTCGGGAAGTGCGAGAAAAGAAACTGTTGGAGTAGAAGTTGCGGTTGCATTTTGTCGGTTTCACTGTAAAAGGGTGGGATCTAGTTACTAATCTAGTATCACGTGCAAATTTGAACCTAGTGGGCACCAGTGATCTAAGTTCATCAGAGCAGAAACCGTGAAAGTATTTATAGAAGAGACACAGGGAAGCCACGTCGCGCCGGTGAGAGAGAGAGACTGCAGGCGGTCTGCTAAGTCGGTATTGATCACATTACAGCCCCTCCGCTGTACCTTGTCGAGAAGCCCAAGGAGAATAGCAGGGGCACCCGACCAGATATGGCAACAGTATTCAATGCACGGGCGGATGGTAGATTTATAAATATGCAGGATAGATTCAGACGGAAAAAACCTCCGGGCCCTGAACAGAGAACCGACTTTCATAGCAGCGGATTTAGCAATGGATTCGATATAGTCATTCCACTTGAGGTCCGCTGAAAGTGTGAGACCAAGGAGGCGTAGTGTTTTACTCTCTGGGAGGCAAGCCTGGTCCATGCTAATAGGAGGTAGGTGCGATTGTCTATGATGATTAATTGATAGTAGCTTCGTTTTAGAAGCATTCAAATTTACGAGCCATTTCTTACCCCAGTCCACTACGGATTGGAGGTCCTTTCCAAGCTCGGCTGCAAGGTTAGCTTTGTCGCCCACACCAGATTTTTGATCGAGGTGAGAATAAACTGTGGTGTCATCGGCGTATATACCTACTTGGGATCTTATGGTATCAGGGAGATCATTAATGTAGATCAGAAAGAGCGTAGGACCTAGGATAGAGCCTTGAGGGACACCCGCGTTCGTATGGTAGTTCTGGGAGACATGTCCGTTTAATACCACTTTCAATGTGCGGTTAGATAGGAATGACTGGATTAGTTCAAACAATTGTCCAGCTATACCATAGCTCCGCAGTTTGCATAGAAGGCCAGCATGCCAAACTCTGTCGAACGCTCTAGAGATATCCAAGGCGACGGTTCGGTACTTCTTAGGTGAACTTATCAATAGATCTCAGTTTCTGGCCATTCAACAAAAATTGTTGTTGCAGGGTACCACTTTGGTTTTACTTATATATTATCTTGGTTAGCCTAAGAATTTTCCAGCCGACTCTCGAATATACAGTGTTTGACAAAGTATAGCTTACATATAGCGCATAACCGCATGTATCGAACACCCAGTGAGGAAGAACTCCCAACTCAGTCGTAATCGTATTAGTGAGATAAGCTTGTTAACCATCACACCACGTCGATATTCCCATATGTATGCGTGTGTGCGCCTTCATGCATCACGTCAAGCTGAAAGTTTTTTGCATGGTTAACCTTAAGGTTTCAAATAATAATAAACGAGGTCGATCTTGGAGGTAATTTCTCGCCAAATGAGTTTAATTTTCTGACAAATTAGAATAAAATATTGGTTTAAATATTTGTTAATATTTCTCAGATGAGGTATGATAATTACACTATTTACATTGTTTGAACTGCCGTCCTCATCTTCACGACGTTTCGGCTGTTGTACGTTCCGACCTTCTTCAGGTGATTGAAATTTCGAACTGAATCCTTTATTCCGAGTATTCCGAGTATTCCGGGTAAGACCTCCCATAAAGAAGAACATGATTAATGACTGAGTCTACGCCTTCCCATGCAGCTGTAGTAGAAAATATAAAGGAGAAACGGACTGCACTCCTAAGACTGCAAGAACACCGGAAGGAGGAGAAATAGAAAAAACAGATTTACTTGACCACATATAGAGGGAAAGAGGAGATCGCCGCCCCCTTGTGGGCTGAAGTTAAAATAATAGACAAAGAACACAACTGGAAAATACGAAAACTTAAGTAATTAGTGCATATGCTCGCCCCAAAATTCTTTTAAGTTGGCCAAGCATAGAAATGAATACAATATGTAAACGAGTAATATGGAGAGCAATTACAAACAATTAAAATTGTAATATGAAGTCTGATAAAAATGGTTACTGAGATAGTTATGCCTAGTTAGAAGTTTTGTGAAGGCACCATTTGCGATGCTTTCATTCCACAGATGAAGAAAAAGTCCCTGAGAAGTGAAGACATTGCGATGGTTCCTTCACGAAAGTTCAAAGTCTGGATAACTCCTGTCAGTTCATTGACAACCTTGTCCATATTAACCCTATATAATACACACACACACACACACACACACACACACACACACACACACACACACACACACACACTAAAGCGATTTTCGATATTTATCTGGGGTACCTCGACACAAAATCTAGCTAAGAACACTCGCAGACGCTTATAGTACAACTGTGTAAATTTTCAAGAAATTCGGTTCAGCCGTTTCGGAGTCTATAGGTAACGGATACACACAGACACAAACACAGACACACACACACACACACACAAATATGTGTGTGTGTGTGTGTGTGTGTGTGTATATGTGTGTGTGTGTGTGTGTGTGTGTGTTGTGCGCGCGTGTTTATAAAACTGAAAAATCAATATATATTTAAGGAATCCCGGCCCGGTTATGCTTCGGGGAAAGTTACTTAAAAATTACTTTATAAAACAGAAAAAAAACGTTTTCTTTAACGCATTGGTTTACACAACATAACAAATGAAAAAAAGATCATTTACACATGAAAAAAGTCGCTGTTACTGAAGAATTATTCTGATACAAAAAACAAAACAAATCATGTCCCTTAGGTTGAAATGGCTGCTGTATACAAAAGTTTTTTTCCATTGTTGAATACCAGTATGAAAAGGTTGTTTAAAGATCCAACCCAGAAACAACCAACACAGAGAAGCATTGCGAACTCATGTTGAGACGAGTGATTTTGAAAGATTGCCCTTGTGTCTTGTTGACAAACATAGCAGACTAATGTGTCGCTGGGAATTGAAGTCGGTTTAATTCAAAGAGCAAGTCTATTTGAATTAATAGGTATTTAGGGAATGAATACATCCCTCTTTTTGCTTTCCCTACTTAGGCTAGTTGCCTCGGTGTCGTATAAAAGTTCTATCGCACAGCAATAAGTTCAGATTTCTGAGAAGCATGATGGTCTTTTCGTTAAAGCCTGCAGGGAGGACCCCCATGCAGCTCAAGCATGTTGAGGTACTCAGTTGGATACTGAACAATCTTTGAAGATTCCAAAATTATGTCAATTGATTTGTACAGCTGAATGTCTCTAAGAACGTTCTGCAAGAATTTTTTGCTTACAAAAATACTAATAATTTCAGTAGTTTAAGGCTTAAATTTTAAATAATTGAAATAAAAAAATTCAGTTGAAGAATAATTACGATTTTTGACTGTAAATGTTACTTAGTTTACTACAACCTTTTATCAACAAAAAAAATCTGCTCTTATACTTCGACAGTTTTTTTCTCGCACTTCTCGCCTGTGAAAGTCCCTTCTATTTACTTGTATCCCTGATGGCTACAATCTCCAAAAGATAAATGAAACCTCAATAGTCATCTTCTATTTCCTTGAATCCCGTTCATATTTTATCCTTTCTTCAACACTAGCTGTACCCATCCTTTGCTCTCACGTCAGTGGCGGTGCCCCCTTGCTTGGGATGAAATGATTAAAAAAACAAAAAAGAAAAACAAACTCTGGTTGGTTGGTTGTTTTTATGGCATATCAACCTCGGCGGGTCATTTATTGCCAACTAAACTTTATTTATTTATTGCTTTATTTATTTATTTTCTTTCAACAATTTATTGTTGTTTTTATATAAGTTTTGTGTCTAGTAATAATTTTTTCTTTTCAGTATCAAAATTCATTGGGATTTGTTTTTAAGGACAGGGTCCCCTCAAGTTCTACCCTTGTTATTTAACCCATAACTGGACGGAAGGGTACCAGTGCGTAAGTGAATGCAGAGTATTCAACTGGAATTCGAACTCGGCTCACCTATTTCTCTTTCCGAGCCGATATCCACTGTACCACAACGCACATCCATCACTAAATGCATACAGCACCTGGTATTCCCAAAGCGGTCACCCATCTAATTACTGACCAGACTCAACGTTGCTTAACTTCGGTGATCGAGCGAGAACCGGTGTATTCAACGTAACATGGCCGTAGCCCAAACAACTCTGGTGTTTGTCATTAATTTTAACGATTGCTGGCACTTCAGTCAGTTAAGTGCCATACGTGATACACGCTTGGGCGATCATGTTTTGAAAGAGACATGACTGACTGGGCAGAAGATTATCCCGCAGTAGGTTGACATTGCTTTCTGCGGTAGACTGGTTGCCGACCAAGGCTATAGAACCCAATCTGTCCTGTTATTTAAGTCATAACTGGAAGGAATAGACGGATTAATACCTTTCCCAAAGGTATTTGCGCGTAAGTGAATGCAATGAATACGGCTGGAATTCGAACTCGGCTCCCCGATTTCTCGTTCCGAGCCGACATCCAATGCACCACAACGCACACCCGCTTTCCTTTTGGTTCTGTACAAGTTACCCGCAGGTAACAATTTATTTTCATAATATACTTGTTTTTTGCATGGAACAACTTCATTGTAACTATATGTCTATAGTGGTTCTTGGGTTTTGTAATGAGTGAACAATTGCTGCAATACAAATCGTAGACGACAGAAAATGGGGCACAGAAATCTGGAGGTATATATTGGTAAAGAAAGATGTCTTCCAGAAACTAAACAAAGTATTAAGAGACTATAAAAAATGATCAGAAACAAAGAAAAGTGTAGTGAATTGTTATATAATAAATAAATTCCAAGATAGTGGTGAATGCTGCTAAACTTTCTCACCCAACTTTGCCAATTTTGATGTTAAAAAATTTAAATCCGATGCCAATCGTTAATTACTGCCTTTCTGATTATTCTTTCATTGTTTTTGCTCCTTAATAATGTTTATTATTATTATTATTATTATTATTATTATTATTGTTGTTGTTATTATTTCACACTCAGTAACACTTTGTTTCTTAGTGGCTTTGCTTTCTCGCATGGGTTGCTATGAGTAAAAAATACAAAAACGGCAATCTTGGTGCTAAGTATCATCACTCAACATTGTATATATATATATAATGGTTGAAAAGTAACTCCCTATTTCATGCACGAGTGACCAGCCAGGAGGCTGTGACATTTTTCTTTGGGGTTGGTTAAAGAGACAAGTCTACTATACAAAAACAAGACATCTGAAAAACTTGAAAGGCGAATACAAGAAGTTATGTCTTCCATACTGTGGCAGGGGCGATGTCAACCCTGAAATGATAATAGTGGTGACAAGAGAGGATGTGACGCAAAACAGAAAAAGAAACAAGTGAAAGAGAGGCGTCTTCGAATAACCAAGATGTTGATATGCTGTAAAGACTTTGAAATATTTATGTACAGAAAGTTAATTTAGAAATAAAAGTTTTTTGTAAGTGTACAAAGGATATCAGAATACTAATAGAGAATTACTGGAACAGTAATAATTTGGAACTTTTAAAGAGAAATGAATTTTGACGCTTTAAGAATCAAGGTTAAAATTAAGGATGTTTTGATCTAGAGCATCTCTGTAGTTTACAAAAGAACGGCAGAATAATTAATAGCAAGTGATAAAACAATAACGTTTTGTTGTGAACCTTGAAAACCAATCGATGAAAAAGTAAACTGTCTATTCTCGGAGGAGTGAGGTTGTGCTTTAGTAGTATGTCAGTACATTTGCGCTAGAAAAACAGATACGTCACAAGTGGATAACGTGAGGCTGGTTCTCTTAATAAACGAGGCGAGCAAAACGCAGACTGGGGAGTAGGAGTTGGGGTTCGAATGTCGTTGAATGCAGTCGGACTGAGTTGAGAGACGTTAGAGATTGTGTGTTGCTGATAGTGAGAGCGAAGAAGCGAAATACCGCCGCTAACATTTAAATACCGCTACACATAATCCCACTAATATCATTAGTACCGTTACTAGTACTGAGAATGGGAACATCGAAGGTTGTAATAGTTCCGCTAAGTAAGAACAGACCAAAAAGGATCAAACGAAAGCCACATCTCTCTCTTTTACCGAAATTATTCGAAGTATTTGTGTTTTATTTGTTTAGTGTTTATATACAAAAGACATTCAACATTGTGCAACAAGAATTGTTTTTTGTGTGTTTGTTCTTGATATATAAAAAACTTTGTCCTTCCAAAATCGCATCGACTCAATTGTATTTATTTTTCTGTTAACCCGATTTTCACCTGACGAACACACAGGTAGAACAGCGGGGAGCATCTTGGTTTCTACGATCTGATAAGCGCTCTCCAGGATCAAAACAATCACAACGTGGTTGGATGGTGGCATCGAATTGACACTGGGAACCGGAGACTTGTGATCTAACCTGTAATACTGGACCATAACGGACCAACGGCCTGTCTTGTGGAATGCGTTGGTCTAGTGGGGTGAGGAAAGGTGTTATAATACCACAAGAGTTCCTGGTGAAATCAGTTAACGCGATTCTTGGGCGGTTGGAGAAACTGGTAGCAAAATTTGGTGCACATATTGAATTTTAAACAAAACCTCATGGTAAACGCTTTCCGCTTCTATCCAGTTCTTGTAAAAATTATAGTTAATAAATAAATTACAAGTACTTTAATATGGGGAGTTACTTTTCAATCACACTCTATTCTGTATCTCTTTTTCATTTTCTTTTCGATCTCGGTTGAAACATTAATAATAGTAAAAATGATAGATTGAGATAAGTTTTCTATTTGATCATTATTTTATCATCTTGTTGGATTCTGATCCATATATTCAACACACACACACACACACACACACATATATATATATATATATATATATATATATGTGTGTGTGTGTGTGTGTGTGTGTGTGTGTGTGTGTGTGAGTAATTTATACTGTGGTGACAATTGTTGAGTTTTGCAATTTAGCTACTTGGTTTATTGTTTTAATACTTATATGCATTCGCTGCTCGACGAAGGCGCACTCAGTTCATATCAACAAAAGTGAAAAAAAAAAAAAACAATAATTCGACATTGCTTATATTTACATTTTCTTTTTTATTTTCTTTTATGTGCCGTGTTCATACGGGAATTAGGTAATCATGGCCCGCCCTTTCCTCTATACTTGTAGCTCTTAACATATTTTTCTTTTGGTATTTCTCACAAAACCCTGATCTGTCATCCACTTGCTCATGCCCATCAAGTATGCCACACGTTGCTTTCTTCTGTCTTTTATTCTCTTTACCCGTCCTGTGAGTATCAGATTCTTCAAGCCATCCTTCCTCATAACGTGTCCTAAAATATTCAGCTGTCTCTTCCTGATATTAAGTATAAGTTTCCTTTTTGTTTCCATCCTCTCCAAAACTTTGTCGCTAATCACATGTTCAGTCCATAGTATCCTCAGCATCCTTCTGTAGAACTAAATTTCGGTTGCTTCAAGTCTTTCCTTCATGTCTGATGGGGTTCTTCAGCATTCATTGCCGTATAAGAGGACAGATATCACATAACAGTTCAGTACTCTTTTCTTTATTTCCAACGACATTTTCTTGTTTCTAAATAATCTACCAAGCTTTTGGCATGCGTCCTTGGTCATCCTAGTTGAAACTACTTGTAAACAAAAGGAACTCGATACGTAAAGCCACAAATTTATTCGCCTGAAGAGAGTCAGTCTTAGACTCGAAACACGTGTAGCGTCACAAATACTATTGTGGACACTTAATGTATCATAACATGTATAATAACAACAACAATAAATATACACGTTAAAGAAAACGTTCACGGCCTCTCACACTTTTTATGCTATATATATATATATAGTCATCCGCAGACAGATTTGTTTCGCTCTATCACAGCTCATCAGTACGGTTAGACTCCGATTGCTTTGGACCCAGGATTGAAACCCGACCGAATTGGCGTCAGTCGGCGATTCTACCTCTGGGCTATGGGCGCTCGGTAGAAGAAGCGAGACTTTTTAGCGTGTATATTATCATTATACCCGCCCAATAGCCAGAGTGCTCTAATTCATTACTGAATGAGCGATGCGTATATATATATATATATATATATATATATATATATATGCAGTGGTTTAAAGTAATGGATATATATTCCACACTTTAATATTTACTTTTTATAAAGGGCTCAATACAGTGTAGAAAATTCATAGATATATAGCTATTATTATTGTTATAATAAGAGTATACTACAACTCAAAAGTTATCATATTTGGTGCTCAATGCACCATCATCAGGCAGTCTGATTCAGGTGCATTGAGCACCGAAACTTGATAGCTTTTGAGTTACTGTATGCTACTATAATAATAATAATCTTCCTCTCCCCCCTCTCTCTCTATGTATATATATATATATATATATATACCTCGAAATGAATAAGAACGCAGAATAAAATTTCAACGCCCAAAACATTAATTTAAAACAGTGCTCAATATAAAAATAAACCAATTAATATTTATTATTAATTATTACGTTAGAACATGTGAAAAACTACAACCTACTACTTGGTAGTAGTTTGTAGTTTTTCACATCTTCTAACGTAATGATTAACAATGTGTGTGTGTGTGTGTGTAAGATATATAATGACTGGCTGCTTGTTTCCGAGGATGCCTGTCTACTAGAGCACCTATCCAATTGCTATTGCAGACGATTGTCAGGCACACTTGTGTTTGTTCAACACCGACAGCGCCCGCCTCCGGTTTACACTGCAACTGCGCTTTGTGGACCTTAGCTACAGTCTTTGGGGAAAGTACTCATTATCTGGCATGATTAATAGATGGAACAAGGTCGTTACGCTCAAATACTCGTTCACGATGACTTGCGACTTCGTGTTAGCACAACAATCGACAGCTTTAGAACAGTTCCATCTCCCCAATTTCAAATACAAGGCTTGGGTCAAACCGTGGTGTGATTTCCAGACACTTTCCAACCGTGCTGCAAGCCATCATCGCTTCTTCAGGCCAATACCATCAAGAAACCACTTTTTCCTGACAAATCGACCATGGTGAGATTCGAACCAGAGTTAGAAAACGAACGTTCAACCACTCATATATAATTAAATTTACTTTCATTTTAATGGCGACACGGATATATCTATGTTTCTAAATATAAAGTTTTTATCTCGTCATCAGGCAATGTTCGGTAACTTTGGTGAAAAATTTTCACTAAGGTTACCGAACTTTTAACTTTAAATTTCGAAACAGAAATTTCCGTGTCACAATGTAAACTAATTTTAAATAAAAAAGTAAAATTTAATTATATTACACTCTACGATGTATTGAGCACTTTTAAAAAAAAGTAATTGCCAGAAAACACTGAATTCTAAACCTGTTGGTTCACTTCATCTGAAGATATACATATACGGACATGGACCGTTATTTCCCGCTTAGGAATGGGTTTCTAGTTCCTTCTAAAGTCTATCCATTCTTTTTCACTGCCACTAACCCTTTGCGTCTTAGTGGCATTATCGTCTTTCTTGTGGTCAACTCATTAAAAACAAAGGAAACAATAATCGATGTGTCGTGGTTGGTTTTACAAAAATTTGATTATATATAAATGGATACATTGTCGTCTAAATTACACAAAGATGAAAATAACACTGACATTCCATTTTAACAGAAATATTTAACAAAATTACATAAAATATCTTGAAATACTAAAGAGCAAATTTATTCAATATAATCGCCACTGGCTTCATCCACGGCCTCCAGACGACTCTAGTATCTCCTGCATCTCTTTTGGACTGTTTCCTTCTTTAAATTCGTGAATGCTGCCATAATACTTGTCTTCAGTTCATCTTTATTGTTACAAGGAGTATCTCTTGCTGGTCTCTCGTGCAACTGCGCCTCACACATAATAATTCGGTGGGTTGCAGTCTGGGGAGTTAGGTGGCCAGATGTAAAGGGTGATGTGGTCACAGAAATTGTCCGACAGTCATGACGAGGTTCTCTTGCTTGTACAGCATGGTGCAGAGTCCTGTTGCCAGATATAAGGTCTTCCAGCAGCCACCCTCTTGACCCAGGGTAGCAGTACCTCCTCAAGGAACTTGTTGTAGGCCTATGTGTTGATTCTGAGGCCTTGTGAGAAGATGAATAGAGGCATAACAACGCCATCTCTAGTGATCAGGCCAAATACCATTATGTTCAGTGGATATGTTCTTATATGTTCTCTCAGTACATCTTTCGGAGATACAACATCCTCTGCAGTCCTAAGATTGGCACCCAAATACTCTGATATGTTTGTATTGGAGCCAAGCAATACAGTATACTGTTTCTGGCGGAGTGAATTGAGTCATGATACTCTTTATTTCAGAGACGGTGTTCAACTGACCCTACTATATTGTGCAGTTGATAAAATAAAAAAAATAAACAACGAGCATGCACGAAATCAAAAATAGAAAATGACGATAATTTACCCATCGACTTTAAAAAAGGAAAATATTGGTTGTTCAATACTTGATTTTACATGCATTCATTTTTTTCTTTCTTTTGTTTTTGCAGAGAAGTATCCTAGGCTCTACTTACAGGTCAAATATGTGGCTGTTTTTAACTGTATACATACACATGTGTGTGTGTGTGTGTGTGTGTGTGTGTGTGTGTGTGTGTGTGTGTGTGTGTGCGTGCGTGCGTGTGTGTGTGTGTGTGTGCATGGCTGTATCTGACTACCGAGCACGGGTCCGGGCCAATCCGTGCAATCATAGTGAAAATCCGGGCAAAGAAAAATGTCTTCATCAGAAATCAAACTAAACAATTTACGAAGAAAGAAAGAAAGACGAAGAAAACATCCGAATGAACGCAGTAAAAATCTGTTTATTTATTAATTTTGGGAGAAAAGACTGGTTATATACTCAGAAAGTCCGAACCCGATTTCCTGCTTTGGTTCACGTTCTGTGCCTAATTTCAATTGGAATAGCCGAAAAAATCCGCAAAAATCACAGTTTCTGGAAACGGATGGCACTCATGACGTCATCACATTGTCAACTAATAAATCCGGGCAATTTTCTCTGTGCCCGGTGTTTTTTTAGCATCAGCTACAGCCCTGGGTGTATGTATGTGCATGTATGCGCAAGTGATTAATACAAATATTCAATTTGTTACTTCGCTCATTATGCTATATTCAACACTACAATTCTACAGTTTCGTAGACAGACCTTTTTATCATAGTCCGATTAAAATCGTCAGGTAGTAATAGCAATTGTCTACCGATTTTTTCACTTTCGTTATTTATATATTCAGTCAATCATTTAATTGCCATACTTGATACACAATTAGGCGATCATGTATCTTTCAATCCATGACTAATCTATGACTAGCCCGAACATTTTTCCGCAGTAGGTTGCCAGTTTGTTCTAACCAAAGCGGCAGAACCCAATCTATACTGTTATTCTACCCATAGCTGGAGGGAGAAGAGATGGGTTAATACCATTCCCAAGGGTATGTTTGTGTGTTGTAATCCTAAAAAGGCGAGTAATCATCAAAACGGAGGTTGGGAATAATAGTATATCAACAAATACAAGACTCGCACGCTGCGTTAAGTAGATGCACTGCTAAGTAGACTGCTAGTCAGTATAATTGCTCTATTGTATTTATGTCTCACTACATCGGCGGAATGCAACACAAACCCATTTTTAAAGTGAGGTCTTCGAGCCCTTAAGCTCGGCCAAAAATATCCAAAAACAACAGTAGAAGTTCCAAAAGAAAAAAAAAAGCAAATAAAAAAAAAATTTATGAAAAAAAAAAAATGGTTCTAACGGCCATACCAAATGGTTATTTTGAACAATTTCTTTCGCAGAGGTGTACTTATTTATGTGCATTGTGGTGCTGTGGATATCGGTTTGGAACGAGAAATCGAAGAGCAGAGTTCGAATTCCGGTAGAATTTATTGCATTTACTTACGCACAAATACACTTAAGAAATGTACTAATCAGCCACATCCCTCCAGCTATGGATTAAATAGCAGAACAGATTGGATTCTATAGCCTTGGTTGGCAACCAGTCTACCGCAGAAAGTAATGGCAACCTACTGCGGGAAAAGCGTGTATTACGTATGGCACTTAACTGACTGATACTTAGAACTCGAAAGAGAAATCTGAAGTTACTAGGCCACATAATGAAAAAAAAGGGCTTAGAAAATTTGACACACACAGGACATATTATAGACTGTTATACATTTATCCTTTTGGTTGCGGTGTTTCAATGTTATAGTTTGCTAGTAATTTTTAATAATATTAACTTTTTTTTATATGTAATTTAGATTTAGATAAGATTTACCCGTTACACTGTACACATTGATGGACAATATACTATATATAAAAAAAAAAAAAATTTTAAAATGTTAACGTTTCACACAGCATCAAACGATTAGGAAGGAAACTTTCATCAATAATGGAAAGTGCAATAATTACTGGACTTGAGAAACTTGTGTCCCTTGTTTTTTAACATGTTGGCTTTCAAGCCACATTTCCCTTGCTATCCCAGGGTCCAACACTATATTTAACATTTTATTTTAACATTGTTTTACATATGAGGCAATGATATCATAGTTGCATTTATTACTCACGGCCCACCGGTGTGTCATTCGGTACCCGAGTGCATTTTACAACCCAGAGTGTCACATGACCCACCTCTGGAAAATTCTCACTATACAAATATTACATTAACACTAACTCTCACTTTCTATATTCAAAAATATTTAATTTTGGAGGATAAAAATGTTGTTTTGGTGTACCGTGATCTCATAAGCAATCAATTATAGCATCCCACTCCCAATATTCCTGATAGGAAAAAAATTGGAAAACGACTCACCGGAGGGTCGTGTGGGTATTGTGGACATACCAGCACGACCCTCCGGTAGGTCGTGTGGGAGCCAACGTGTTAAAAGAAAGCCAAAAGACTAAAAAAAAAAAAAAAAAAAAAAAAAAGGAAATGTTAATCATTATTCATTAACGTCGATAAATACAATCAGATCGAATGCGGTCGAAAAGACGAATGAACAAAGTTGAATTAAAACATAAAAATGATGAACTGAAGATGAACAAGCGAGCGAAGAAAACTCTAAAAGAGAATAGGCAAATTCAAAATTATAATACTACGGGAAAATACGGGTTGTTAAATTAATGATTTAAAAAAAAAAAAAAAGAAGCAAATAATGAAAATATCGTTTTCATTTTAAACAATACAAATACAGATTATCAAAATTCGGCAACTGGATCCATCTGTAAAGTAAATATTGCCCATTAGCGATAGCTTGTGTGAAAAAAAACAAAAACAAAAAAAAAAACACAAAAAAATAATACTTAAACTATTAGTCTTTTTTTATGTAATATCAGTCCTCCGATATGGCAATGAATATTGGACAATCCCCTCAACGATAAAGAAAAGATTAGAAGCAACATAAATGTGGCTCTACAGAAGGATGCTGAGACTACCATTGAACAACAACTAACTTGTGAACAACGACGAAGTTTTAGTAGAAGATGGAAACAAAAAGGCAACGCATAACTTTTAGGTACTTCCACTCAATTGCCAAAAAACAGCACAGCATAATGTTAAAAGGGCTCAAAGTTTTTAAAATAAAATGTTATGCTAAAAAGAGGAAAGATCAAATTTTGTTGTCATTATTTTTTAAAAAAATATTTAAATCCTTTCTAACACGTTCGAAATTTCAGTTAAAATTTCTTTTCCGTTTTCTGTCATCGATTCACGCTATACTTACCTATTGTGACTATTAAGGAAAACGTAATACTACGCAATCGTTTTTTGGAGTTGAAAGACACATTAATTAATTTGAAAATTCTTGCAAAAATCAACTAATTGATTTTGATGAAACTTTCAGGACTTATATATACTTAACATCAGGAAGAGACAGTTGACATTTCCAGTGTTTAATGAGGAAAGGCGCTTGGAAAGTTTAAGGCTTACAAGACAGATTGAAAATCAAGAGGGTCAGAGGAAAGCAACACGTAACTTCGCTTGAGTAAAAATGGATGGCGGAGCAAGACTTAGGTTAGGTGAAATTGAAATAAACAAAAAGATAAACAAAATTTCTCAAGAAAGAGTTACAAAAAACAGGAAATTGTGGAGAGCCTTGATCGCCAACGTCCTAAAAAAAGGGACCCGGCTTATAGAACAAGACGCTTAGATGTAACACAGGGTAGCGGGTATTATGGAGTATCAAGTGAGGATCGAATTCACTACTCAATCGTAAAATTGACCGAGCCAGACAAACTTGTTAACGTTTTATTTCATACCAAAGTGCCCAACCAACGTTATGCGATGTGCGTCTTTGAAAGAAATAAGTTAGGAAATGTTTTTTAATCTTGATTCTGCCGCTTTTGAAAACAAAGGAAATTGTATCATTATTTTGAAACAACAAACAGAAAAAAATCATTCATTCTTCTTATCGCATTTCATTTATTCTTAATCTTTAATTTTAGAAAGTAAAAAATTAAAATAAGTCTAGCGTCCAAGTAACTTATAGTCATAAACATACGTACATACTTTTTTTTTTTATATATTCGCGCGTGTTTACAGAGGATTGAATTCATACATGAAAATAACTAAAGAATAAAATTAAAAAAAACTTTTATGATAAACTAACAACAACAACAAAAGGGTTAAAAATAAAATGTAAAACTTACTTGTGAAACCGTTCTCCTACAGCGACGTATATGGTCCCTAGGGGTCTAAAAGTTTATTTAAAACTCTATTTTCTGTGTTAGCAAAGTTCCGAAATAATAATAATGTTGATGATGATGATGCCTGTACGGTAGCGTGTTTTTGAAAGAAATTCACGACTTAAATAGTTTATTTAAATTACATCAACAAAATTACAGCCACACGCCTCGACTCCAGTCTTTTTTTCCCCCACCATCTCCACCACTCTCATACGCGCGAGCGCTTTCATTACTACTACTACTACTATTTATTTACTACCACCAAAATTGTAGCTTTTATATCCCTAAAATCGTTTTGCAGGCTTAAGTTTATTAGGCATAATTTAAACTATCTTCATCCCATCTTATTCCCATAACCGAGTCGAATTAGGGTTTCCGTTTCAAATATCTCATACACGACTGCGAGCAATAACACACACACACGCACACGAATTCAATACATACGCACGAAAAAGGAAACGCACACACATACACACATGTATACACATACAAACGTTTGTAACTGGTTTTCGCCTCCCTTGTCCACAACAAACAGAAAATATTTATCCGTGAAAAAGTGTGTGTGGCCTTTTTTAAAAACGGATTTTGTCAGAGAGAGAGAGAGAGAGAGAGAGAGAGAGAGAGAAAGAAAGAAAGAAAGAAAGAAAGAAAGAAAGGGAAATGGAGATAGAGCGAGGGAAGATACAGAAAGAGTAAGAAGTAATAAAAAAAAGAGAAAAGAGTGAGAGATTTTTTTTATGAAAACTGTGTTAATATCTGGATAAATTATGAAGGGAATGAAGCTGAATTTTTCGGATTTAACTTTTCGAAGAAAGAAATGTTGAAATAACTTATTGAATTTTCGATTTTTAATTAACTGGAACTCACCTTCTAAAAAGTTAAAACGTTTTCAAAGTTAAGTTTTAAAACTTCAAAAATATAAATAAAAAAATACAGACAAAAAAGGGATAGAGAGAGAAAGAGATGCTTCATTTTTAAACACATTTTCTATTTTTAATAAATAAGGCAGAGTCTCGTTGTCTTATGATAACCAAATTTGGCAAATATTTCGTTTTTCTTCGTATTATTACTTATTGTTAATATTATTATAATTATTAAATAATTTGTAATAATCACCCAAATGTGTAAAAAAAAAAAAAAAAATTAACCACGAAACTCAACTCCTATATGGATTAAAATATAAATCAAAATCTTTTCTTACAAAAGAAAATTCTTGCTATCTGTCGTCTTTTTTTTTTTTTTTTTTAAATATAACTGCAATGTCTGCTGAATGAATGCTTTTTAAACTCATTAAAATTTAAGTTTTCATCATTTGTTTGAGCACCGGCGGCAACAATAAAACAAACGGAGTGAAAAACAATAAAAATAAGCACGGATTTTTATCGTCTGCAAGTGAATCTATAAAAAGGACAGTGTTGATTTTTTCTGAATGGTTGTGTATAATATTAAATTTGGAAAGCAGTAATAACACTTGTATGGTAGGTGAAGTAAAATGTTTTTTCTTTTTTATTTACTTACCAGACTCGATTGAAGAAAATGGTTGAAAATAGGGAGTAAAGCCGTGTAAAAACCCCAGCTGACTACGGTCGAGGCAAATTGTAGATGGTTTGGTAGGGGTAAAAAAAAAAAAAAAAAATAACAAGGGAATTCCTAACTGCGCGATCCTTAGCAGCAGCAGCAGCAGCAGCTCCCAGAGGTAGTAAGTAGTAGTAGTAAATAGTGCTGGCAGTAATCTTGTGTGTGATAGGGTGGTTGTTGGAAAAGCACCTGGTCCCTCACTAACCCCATCATATACTCTTTTTTCCTAGCGTTTTTTTTTTATTTTTTATTTTTTATTAGATCTCAACGGCTACGTCTATCTGTTGACGCTATTCATTTTTTTTTAGTAAAATTTACTACAACTACTGCTACAAGAAGAAGTAGTTTTTGAAGGTACTCTTTTTATTCGGGCTGGAGCAGGTACTTGTTTGTACAGATAGTATTCTGTCGCCATAAGAGAGGAAACACCAATGATGAACAATGCTGAACGAAACGCTACAAAACTACCAACTTCACATCTTTTGCAATAATTTTGCATTCTTTTTTTTTTGTTTTTTACTCATACCTTGATTTTTTTTTATGAGCTTGTTTTTAAAAGTCAAACACGCATCGGTACTTTAAGTACTTTTAAATGTTTATTTTAATCGTGTAGTGAAAATGAAAGTTTAGTTAGAGAAATACTTTATTTTTTTTAGTCCTTCTCAGCTTTTCTACACAACTTTACTAACCTTACTTTTTTTACTTATTGAGTTTTCTTTTTCCTCTCTCTCTCTCTTTGTGTGTGTGTGTGTGAGTGCGTGCCTGTATGTGTGTGTGTGAGTGCGTGCCTGTATGTGTGTGTGCTTACTCTTTCATTTATGTCCCCCCCCACCCACAAAATGGCAAGTCTGGATCGTGATAACTTACGCCGGGACCAAAAAGTTAAATATTTATTACATAGAGCAAATATTTATTCTCGCTCTCTATTTTATATATATATATATATATATATATATATATATATATATATATATATAAATTATATTTTAGAACATACCGCCTGATGAGACACTGAAGTTTCAATGTCGAAACAAATGCACCTTTGTCGT
The DNA here is from genome assembly GCA_037127315.1 of Ascarosepion bandense. Taxonomy (NCBI): domain Eukaryota; kingdom Metazoa; phylum Mollusca; class Cephalopoda; order Sepiida; family Sepiidae; genus Ascarosepion; species Ascarosepion bandense. Next base: position 2,322,035 of record JBBBDQ010001100.1, on the reverse strand, counting down.
GGATATATATAGAAAAATTATGTACATGTTCTAAAATATAATTTATAATAAATATTCACAGCTCTATATATTATATATCAAGCACTGTTTTAAATTAATGTTTTGGACGTTGTAAGAATTCTTTCTTCGTTCTGTATTCACTGGGAGATATATATATATATATATATAGTTGTCAGTCCGTAAACGGTGAGGATAATCCAACAAGATTTCCTTAATATAAATTATTAATAGTTAAATCCATATAGAGAGCTCGATGGGTGTTAACCAGAGGGATATGAAGTTTATAAAGGAAAACTCAACACGGCATATTAAAACTATATATATATATATATATATATATATATATATATCCAGGTGACAGGAACCAACAATTTTAATCCAGAGTTCTCCGACATTTACTTTTTTTTTTAAAGTCCTCAATACAACATATATATATATATATATATATATATATATATATATATATATATATATATATATATCGTAGAGCATAATATAAGTATAATTAAATTTGTTTTTTTTTTGTTTGTTTTTTTAAATTAATTTAATTGACATTGCGTCACGGGAATTTCTATGTTTCGAGGTTTTCCCTCGTCATCAGGCAATGTTGACTCGTTGTTGTAAACCATTTTCACAACAATAAATCAACATTGCCTGATGAGGGGGGAAAATATCGAAACATACAAATTTCCGTGTAGCAATGTAAATTAAATTAATTTTAAATAAAAAACAAATTTAATTATATATATATTTTTCTCTCTTTCTTTCGTTCTTCCTTTTTTGTCTGAGAGAAGGCAAAGAATATGCTGTCGTTTGTGGCAAAGCCAATACTCCTAGGTAAAAATTAAAAAACCGATCACCTCACGTTTAAAAGTGAAAAAAGCATCCGCTAAATTTCACTACAATCCTTGATAGTCAATATTTCGTGTACTTGTAAAAATCTTCTATAATTTCTTTCTTATTTCGTCACATCCACATATTCTTTTCCCGGTTAACATACCGATATTTTCAATCAAATTATAACGATATTTTTTTTTTCACGATCGCTTGTCTAAATGTCTACATTCGACGTTGTAGTGAGTTTATTCTCACTGTGTGCCATATACATTTCATATTTAAGCTAAATCCGATATATATATATCATAAATTTTAAATTTTGACTTTTAGTTTGCATTTTATTACAACTACAGAACAGACGAAACAACTTCTGATCCAAATTAATGGTTGGCTATGCTTTTTATGACGAATTCGTTGAAGAAAACTATTATTCTGGTCAATAATTATAGATTGTATTATGAATTAGAATTATAAACAAGTTTATTTAATTAAAAATTATTGCATTAAAAATTATAGATACAGGTTTATAATGATATAAATTGTTAAAAATATAAACTTAAAAATATATAATTGTAAATTATAATTATTGCTTTGAAAATAATAAATTGTCATATAAGTTATAAATACAAACTTATAAATTATAAAAAAAATATGAATTATTTAAAAATTCAAATTTTCAAAAAACATAAAATTTTAAATTGAATCATAAATAATAATTATTGCATTATAAATTAATAAAATGAGGTATTTAATTATAAATTATTGTATTATAAATATTTCAATTATTAAAAAATAAATATTATAATTATTGCAGTGCACATTATAAATGTAGTTAATTAAAAAGTATAAATGATTGCGTTATAGATTATGATATATGGGCGTGTCCGAGATCCAGACTTGTCATTGGTTGGATGAATGCAAACGAAAGAACACGAATGCACGCAAAGAGAGAGAGAGAGAGAGAGAGAGAGAGAGAGAGAGAGAGAGAGAGAGAGAGAGAGGAGGAGAGGAGAGGGGGAGAGAGAGAGAGAGAGAGAGAGAGAAAGTTACGTTTGGTAGACAAACAGAAAGGTGATTTTCCAAGCGCAGCTTAGATGTGGCACAAACCCGAAAGTATGAGGCACTCAATGAGGATCGAAGTCGCTACTCAATTGTAATGATTCTAGCGAGACAAACTTGTAGACAAACAGAGGGAAAAAACAAAGAGTGGGGAAAAGCAGAGAGTGGGGAAAAACAGAGGGCAAAAATTCTGAAAGTTAATTTTCAGTCGTTCCATTTCTGTCCCTAAGACTGGCGTTCGAATCTTATCACACGTTTAGAGAGGCAGGCTATGCTTATTAAATCACAATTGTTTAGGGAGGTAAATCCAGCACGCGTCACCTTTGTAACGGTGCCTGAAAAATCACCGGTTGACCCAAGCCGTGTGACTGGGTAGACAAAAAAAAAAAAAAAAAAAAAAAGAAAAGAAAAGAAAACAGAAAACTGATCAGAAACTATCGATGTCTGCACGCAAGTCACCGAGGGCTTTGTGTACCCTGGCATTGGTCAAAAGATTATTCGCGCCAGATTTATGCAATCTCTTCCAGAAATTGTAACTCAGGTTTGAATAGCATTGTTGCGTCTGTAATAGAGTTTGATTAACCAACGGGTGGGCTCGGAACCAAGTATGAACCAGTCATTATATTTTAAATGCAAAATTATAAATTGTTAAAAATTGTTTTGTAAATTATAACTAGCATCATAGCCCGGCGTTGCCCGTACAACTCAGAACATTTTAGTAATAATTAAATTAACCATTGGTACCTTTTTTTTTTTACATATTTTGTTTTTGTTTGAAAAAAACCCTTTTTTGTTTTTTAAATATTTCTTTTGTTTCAAAATGACGGGGAAAATATTCACATTTTTTTGTTGACCAAATGACTTTAAAACATCGGAATAAAAATTAGATATAAAACCTCATTTTTTTTTTTTAATAAAAAAATATTTTAGTTGCGTTTGATACGTGTGATTTGATTTCTGTGACGTAATTTAGCAACCATCTTAGATCTTAGATGTTTTACGGAGCAAATGGAAACAATCGGCTCCATTGGCCAAAAAGTGCGAAAGGGAAAATTTGCTGAACTTAAACTCAAAACGTATGTGTCGACCTGGCTTCCCTGTAGATATGTGTCCCTAGAAAGTTTGAATGGCGTAGCTTAAAAAATGTAGGCGTGCATAGGGAACAGTCACACACAGACTCACAGATTGCCTTTTATATATACTAACAGTTTAGCCCGGCGTTGTTCGGGTGTAATGAAAGCTTTAAAACTAATCCATGGTCCTGGAGCTCAGAATATTTGTGTGAAGTTTGGTGAGAATCGGATAAAAATTGTGGATTTCTATAAAGGACATACAGACAGATAAACGGACACACACACAAACATCTTGCTTTTTATATATATATATTATCGATTTTCTGCACTATTGTAAGAACTGCAACCTTGAAATTTCTGAATATCGTTTCTTATGTCTTTGTCTATGAGTGTATGAAATTTGATTAAAATCGGACCACTCCTTCTATAACCCGATTTTTTCGATTATCGATTTTCGATATTCATCGGGTGTACCTCGACACAAAAGCTAGCTAAGAACACTCGCAGACGCTTATAGTACAACTGTGTAAATTTTCAAGAAAATCGGTTCAGCCGTTTCGGAGTCTATAGGTAACGGACACACACACACACACAGAGACAAAGTTCCATTTATAAAAAAGTTTAGATAGATTATTGCCTTATAAACTATTATAATAATATAAGATCATAAATTATTAAAAACATATATATAAAAAAATATATAAATTACCAAAAAACTATATAAAATTCACATCACTATATTTAATTCTTTGTGTGTTTCGACGCACTTATAAATGCAGTTAAAACACGTGACAATAAATATGCAGAGACAGAAGTATATACAGGGGGTGCTGAAAAGTTTTCAGTCTATCTCAAAACACCGAAATTTCGATTTTGGGGTATGGGAAGTAGGTCGCTTCGAGAGATTTTCTGCACCCAATATATCTAATTACTATTCACCCATTTCTTTCTTTCTCTCTCTCTCTCTCTCTCTCTCTCTCTCTCTCTCTCTCTCTCTCTCTGCTTCTCCCTCTCTCTCATGTAGTTTCAATATTAAAATAAAACTTCATCTCTCTCTCTTGTACTTTCAAAGTTAAAATAAAACACCTTCTCTCTCTCTCTCTCTTCTTCCCTCTCACTTACTTTCAAAGTTAAAATAAAACTTCATCTCTCTCTCTCCATCCTCTCACTTCCCCTCTCTCATGTACTTTCAAAGTTTAAATAAAGCTTCCTCTCTCTTCCTCTCTCTTTCTCTCTCATATAATTTCAAAGTTAAAATAAAATTCTATCTCTCTCTTTTGTTCTTTCAAATTGATAGTAAGACTTCCTTTCTTTCTGCCTCCTTATCTCTCTCTGGCACTCTCTTGTACTTTTAAAGTTAAAGTAAAACTTACTCTCTTTCTCGTACTTTTAAAGTTATGATAATACTTCCTCTCTCTCTTCCACCTTCTCTCTCTCATGTACTTTCAAAGTTAAAATAAAACTTCATCTCTCTTTTTCACTTTCAAGGTTAAAAATAAAACTTTATTTCTCTCTCCTCTCTCTCTCTCTCTCTCTCTCTCTTTCTCTCTCTCTCATGTACTTCCAAAGTTTAAATAAAACTTCCTTTCTCTCTCATATAATTTCAAAATTAAAATAAAACTTCCTCTCTCTCATTCTCTCATGTACTTTCAAAGTTAAAATAAAATAAAATTTCTTCTCATTCTTCCTCTCTCTATCTATCTCTCTATCTGTCTCTCTTGTACTTTCAAAGTTAAAATAAAATAAAATTTCTTCTCATTCTTCCTCTCTCTATCTATCTCTCTATCTGTCTCTCTTGTACTTTCAAAGTTAAAATAAAATAAAATTTCTTCTCATTCTTCCTCTCTCTCTCTCTCTCTCTCTCTATCTGTCTCTCTTGTACTTTCAAAGTTAAAATAAAATAAAATTTCTTCTCATTCTTCCTCTCTCTATCTATCTCTCTATCTGTCTCTCTTGTACTTTCAAAGTTAAAATAAAATAAAATTTCTCCTCATTCTTCCTCTCTCTATCTATCTCTCTATCTCTCTCTCTTGTACTTTCAAAGTTAAAATAAAACTTCATCTCTTTCTCCCTCTCTCCGTCTTTCTTATGCACTTCCAGGACTTAAGTGATCCTGTCTGTTGTTGCTCGAAGTAATTACTTCTCCTTTGTTCTCTGCATTCACTCAGACTCGTAAAATAGTTTACTTGATGTTTTCTTAAAGCCACTAAGATGCAAGAGATTGTTGAGTGTAAAAGAATATGAGAAAAAGAAAACATTATTAAGGAGAGAGAACAATAAAAGCACGAGAATTAAGAAGACAGAAGACAGCGATTGACATTGCATTTAGATTTTTGAGAATTGACTGGAAAGCATAAATCTAGAAGAGAGTGAGGAGTGAGAAGTGCGTCAGAAGTTCGTGAGAAGAAACTATTAGCATAGAACTTACAGTTACATCTAGCCATTTCAACTGTAAGATGACGAAACATTGTCAGCAATCTAGTCAGTTGTCATACGTGATACACGCTTGATAACTACGGGGTCAGATTATTCTTGATGACCATGTCTGGGAGTACCTCGTCTAGTTCTTATTTAGTATTGCTTAATTATAGCCCGCCTCAGTTAAACTGATTTTCCCAGGGACTGAACTAATAAAAAATTCACGAGCCAAGGCTTTAATTTATCAAAAATAAGGACAATGGTTAGCATGGAAATAATGTAAATAATGATAACTCCTCATCCCAGAATTTCAGAGAGAAATCGCATAGCATTCACAAAGTCAGTTAATAGATAGATAGATAGATAGATAGATAGATAGATAGATAGATAACAACTTTTAAGAAAAATTCGAATTTATTCATCAACATATTCTCCTTCTAGAGAGATGCACTGATTCCAACGCTTCTGTAAACAATTCGATGCCTTCTTTGTAGAACGATTTGTCTTTGGCCTAAAAAGTACCTCAGCTTCCGATATCACTTCATCATTGGGGCCAAATCTCTATCCCAGGAGCATTCTTTTGAGGTCTGCAAACAGCGGGTAGTTGATAGAGGTCAGATCTGGAAAATAGGGTGGATGTGGAAACAATTCGAAGTGCTATTCATCTAGTTTTGCTATCGTTGCGATCGACTTGTGACACGGTGTGTTGTCTTGGTGAAATCACTTTTTTCTTCTTCTTAATTTGTTGCCATTTTTGGACGATTTCTTCCTTCAAACGCACCAATAATGCTATATAATATTCGCTATTGATGGTTCTTCCTTTTTCAAAATAATCGATGAACAAAATACCTTGTTAATCCAAAAATAAGGAGGCTAAAAGCTTACCTGCTGATGTTTGCGTCTTTGGTCGCTTTGGACGGATTCACTTGCTGCTGTCCACTCAGCTGACTGCTGATTTGACTTAGGAGTGAAGTGGTGGATCCATGATCCATCTATTGTCACATATTTACGCAAAAAATATCTTATTGTGTTGAAACAGTTGCCAAAACGCTCAGACTCGTCGAGAGCGTTGTTGTTTTTGATCGACTGTGAGCAAACACGGCACCCACTTTGAACACAGCTTTTTCATTGACAAATATTTAATGCAAAATCGTGAATACACTGCTTTCTGATATGTTTAACTCCTCTGCTATCTCACGCAACTTCAATTTACGATCGGCCAAAATGAGTTTGTGGATTTTTTTTCCCGGACAACTGCCGATTTTGGGTGACCTGAGTGTTTAGCATTTTTTGTCTGAACGACCACGTTTAAAGATCAGCATACTACTTCTTAACCGTTACTTCCGACTGAGTAGAGTCCGAATAACACTTATCAAGCCAATTGCTTTGCTTGAACAGTATTTTTTACCATCAGAAAACAATGCTTTATCAACACACGAAATTCAAGTTTTTCCATTGTTTTGAAAAATTGCAACAGTAGCTTCACTTAAATAACTGTAATTTGTAAACTAATTATGCGATTGGGCTCAAACGTTGTCACGTGACATTTGAAGGTTAGTACTTCATAAAAATCATATGGATTTTTTTTATTAGTGGTGCCATCTATATATCAGGCTTGGGACTTATTGAGTGTCGTGTTAGATAGATAGATAGATAGATAGATAGATAGATAGATATCAACAAGAAAGATGAGGACAACAGTCCGCATACAAATAATATAAATAATAACTCCTTATCCCAGAAATTACATAGCATTAACAAGTCAGTTAATAGATAGACAGACAAACAGACAGATAGATAGATAGATAGATAGATAGATAGATAGATAGATAGATAGATAGATAACAACACACAAAGATGAGGCCAAATAATCTGTATAATGATAACAGATTATCAAGAAAATTCAGAGGAAAACAGAATTTCACTTCGTCTTCCAACACGTGCTCAAATTTATTTATGAATAATACAAACATTTTTCCGTGCATACATCTATGTTTTCCATATGTTAATGCACATGGCTTTAGATTACTCATATTTAAACATGAAGTCTTCTATCCCTTTCGTACACAGATCGGATTAACCGAAATAACCACATGCTTAAAATACCCAAAGTTATGTTCGTGGCAGTGGGGATAACTTCATTTATTTAATAAATGGAAATTATTTTTACTATATACCGTTCTATTCGGAATAATATCCTCATCATGATTGTTATTATCACAAGTGTATTTTAGGCCGTTCTACTCATCGACCTTATTCAGGTATCCGCCGTACATGGTAGCCTCCTCGGATAATAAAAAAACAAAAATACCCCCTAAAAAAAAAAAAAAAAACTAATTAAAAAGATACAAAAAACAAAACAAAAAAAACTTTTAACGTATTCACATTTTGTTTTGCAGGTTTAGTATTTGTCTATCTGTGTCGCTATTCTGTTTCTTTCACTGAAGCAGTGTATATAACCTTCCCGGTCCAGAGATAGAACACACGACCGCCATTAAATTAGATATATTTTAATCAATACTTTAATCCATTAGATTACGTGTCGACAACAACAACAACAACAACAACAACAACAATAATAATAATAATAATAATAATAATAATAATAGTAAAGTAGTAAAATATATAGTAAATACAGTAAATAGTAAAAACCGCAAACCTCCGCCTTGGCAATACCGACATCATTTCAACGATTGGCAAGAGATGATTATTAAAATGAGAATAACTGCAGTAAACTTGACCGCATTCAAGAGTGAACAAAAAAAAAAAAAATTAAAGTGAAATTAAAAATTAGGCCGCAAAAATTGTGGAAGAGTTCGTTTTTACTTTTTAATATCCAAGAGTTTTTGTGCATTTTATCTTTTTTTTTTTTTTTTGCCTTTGGATCATAAATATTAAATTCATATTGTAAATAATGATATTTTTGTGAAAAAAATAGTGCATTCAGAAAATGTAATGACGTAAAGTAATCTAGGAGCGGTAATTATTTGTCATGTGAAACGGACGAAAAATATTACTAAAAAACCGGGAAAATAACCCAGAAATTTTATTGCATACCGGACCTAACCCCAAATCTAATCAGTTCGTGCCAGACATGAAAATAATCATCCCTGAAAGTTTCATCCAAATTCATCTAACGGATTTTGAGATATCTTGACCACGGTCAGACAGACAAACAAACAAACAAACGCGAACGAAAACAACACCTCCGCCTTAATGTGGAGGTAATAAATAAAATTCAAATTATTGACAAAATCATATTTGTCATGAAAATACTTCAGAGTATAAAACTACGTAAAATTTGGTGGAATATATTATCCGGTTTTTGTTTGTTAATTATTTTTGTAAGAGTCTTAAATAAAGTAAAACAAAACGAAACTAATACCGGGTTTGTTTCATACATATATACATACATATACATATTTTCATGCTTACCTTGCACCTACCGAGTAAGGGTTATTATCTCTCAGTTACGTCTCTGTCTTCGGACAGAGTGCGGTTCAGTTGTATCTTTGTCCAAGGACAGATACGCAGCTGAGAAAAATATATGCACTATTTCTGAGGGCTTCCGTCTTGTATCGGTGGCGTCCATGTTTCCTAAGATGACTATCGCGACCACCATTCGATTTCAGAGGTATCTGGTATATATGACATAAATTATGTATCCTTGATTAGGTTGACGGGATCTGCATGCCCTACAAGTTTCCTGTGTGCCAGCATGTGCTCGCTCAGTCCACAGGTATTATTGGCAGAACCAAGCGACAAGTTTACGACGAGACATTCATGCACTCCTTCCCTTATAAAGCGCCTTCACTCTGTTCAGTTTAAAGTTAGATCTTCCCAATGCTGCACACCCATGTGCAATTCATTCAGATTATCCTTCAGATTATCTTTTAACCTATTCCTAGGCGTGTGCTGTGGACGTTCTTCCTGTGTTCAGTGCTCCCATAGAAGTTTTTTTGGACTCTTGTTATCCCCCATTCTACAACGTGTCCTGCACATATCATCTGATTTAGGATTGTTGTTTCAATATTGTTGGATTCAGGTATTTAAAAGACAGCACACACACACACACACACACACACACACACACACACACACACACACACACACACACACACACACAGATTGACAGATAAAGAGAGTGAGTGAGTTTGATTGTACTATATGTCTATCAAATCTATTCCAGTCAGTTTCTATCTATCTATCTAGCTAGCTAGCTAGCTAGCTACTTCTGTTTTAAACTTGTAATTGAGTAAAAAGTTAAAAATGATCTGAGTATGTCTGAGATATTCATCCTGAAAGGCGTTGCTGCCTTCCCAAATAAAGTACTTCCACTCTGTACACTTAAAGTCAGTTTTTCCTAATGCTGCACATCCAGATTATATTTCAAATTATCAAATATTGTCGTACTTGCAACGTTTATGGATATACAAACTAGCACACATGCAGGTTTTAGTATAAATCCTGTCCTTCATTTCATATACATACATGGTGATTGCTTCACATACACGGTAATTGTAATGGCTTCCGTCGCACTTCGGTATCTATGGCCTCTAAGATGACACTTGAAACCAGAATTCGATTTTATAGAGTATCATGCATAGATGACAACTAAGTGTGATTAGATTTTCATGCTCTACAACTCTCCTGTGTACCACCATGTTCCTCCTCAGTATTGTAATAAGTAAATAAATGAATTTATTTTTAACTGATTATTTTTAATATAGAACATGAAGAGGCAGTTGTTTTCTTGATTTTTTTTGTTGCTTTTTTTGTTGATTGATTTTGTTTAGTGGCATATCAACCAATCTATCAGTTATTTATTTCCGAAATTTAAATATTTTGTACACAATTTCATACCTACAGATATTCTGTACGTAATTTTAAATTTTCAGTGTAAATGTATTTTATTTCTTTTAGGTATATAGTTTGTAGACAATAAAATGTATTGTTGTTAATAAAAAAATGTTTTACTTTTAATTTTACTATAAAATGTATCTTAATACTTTGTTTTAGTATCGTATTTATTGTCATTTGGTTATAAAGGTTTATTGTCGGTCATTTTATTATTAGAAACATATTGCTGGGAATTTTACTATAAAAAAGTATTGTTGGTCATTTTTACTATAAAAATGTATTGTTGAATTTTTACTATAAAAATGTATTGTTGAAGGTTCATTATTTGCCCATAGTTGGGACCCTAACAGGCGCTACTACTCCGGGTCATGGTGGACCTGGAAACAACAGCAATTAAAAGGGGGTTCCACGCTCCTCAAAACCTCCAATTCTCCGACCAAAGGCCTTGCTACTAAATGTAGCTTATCGACATACCTAGGACAGGTGAAGAGGTAGATATTTTTAATTACATATGAATACTAAATCAAAAACAATTACTCTAAGCCTACTTGTTATCAAGTGATGTGGGTATACGGGATACCAATTGGATTGTGTTTATGGCAGTAATTGGCCTGAATAAAGGACTGCGTACAGACACGACGAAAATTTTAAAATTCAAATAGAAGACTTCATAATTTCTGTTGTTGTTTCATTTATAAAATATTTAAAAAAGCCTGTGATAGTGTGTGAGGTTAGTGTCGTGTTTCGCGGCCAATGAAATCAAATTTTGTTGTCATTATATTTTTTAAAGAAGTAATCATTTCCAACATGTTCGGAATTTTGGTTAAATTTTTTCCCGTCAGCGATTCACCGCATGTTTACTTAAGGTTACAACAATGCCAAAATATTACGCAAGTCGTTTTTTTTAATGTTGAAAGGCACATTAATTTCATTAATTTGGAAATTCTTGCAAAAATCAACTAATTGTTTGATTTTAATAAAACTTTCAGGACTTATTCACAAATGAATGAAGTTATTTATGAAATTATCATTTTTAGAAAATCTTGGTAAAAATATACTTTTACATCAGTTACCCCCACTTCCTACTTAATAAGCATGAATCTTCTAGAGATTCATTATTGATCTCAATTTTTTTTAGTTAAATGTAGGACTCCTTGAGGAATGTAAATCATGTAATTTTTTTATTTTATTTACGAGACTATTTTCTCGAAAATCTGCTCCGAATACTAAAATAAAACATGCATTAAAACTACGCCATTTTAATTTAGATAAACTTTTAATTGATTTTATAAATAATATATGTTAGATTATCATATTCTGAAGAAGAAAAAAATTGCCATGAAAAATTAATTTTTATAAGAATTGTTTTCTTTTTTCTTTGCTAATTATGATGATTTATAAAGTTTCAAACATTTCTTTCAGTCACTCAGTATCTTTGATTATTGATTTATTAAGTAAAGACTTTATTTAAAAATCGAAAGTTAAAAACATTTACACAAATTATTTAGCATTAAGATTTTAAAAATAATTTAAGTTATTTTTTTAACTGTACATTTTCTTTTATTATGGAAACTCATAAGAGACTTATTAAAAGGTCATGTGTTTCAAGGGTTGTTCTCCTTATGAAACGTGAAATTGAATTATGTCTTTTTTAGTCACCATATTTCTAGATGTGTAAACTGATTTATGAGTGAGGCTATCATCGCCTAGTTGAAAGGTCAACGAGTCAAACCTTTCTGATTAAGAACTACTTTTATTCAAAATTTCATGTCATAAACAAATAGTATGTGTTTCAAATCAGATTAATTTCACTTTCAATTTGCTAACTTATCAAAAGTAACACGTGAGAGATGTATATTTTATTTTTACAAGATTTTTAAAACCAAGAATTAAATTTTGTTTAAAAATGTGCCGATCGCTCAAAAGATGGCCGAAAAATTTAAAGAAAGATCTCAAAATTTTAGATTCCGATCAATATAATTTCTGTTTAAAATACACCCGAGTATTTTGCTTACTGGAAGTAATAAAGTTAATCATTTAACTTTCAATTAAGCTAAAATTAAAGTTTCAAGAAAACGTTTTTTTATTTTGAAAAATTAAATTTAAAACTTAGGTATCGAAAATGAGTGGATGTACCAATTTTATTCATATATACACGTAATTATTTAATCATTTCACCCCAAGCAAAGCGCTAATGCCACCATGATGCAATGTGTTAATGGATTTGAAAAAGAATGAGAAGGCTTTAGGAGAATAAACCGGAAACCCAATTATAAACAGGAAACTAGGGATAAACCTTTAATCCTGTTCAAAAGATGAGGGGGGTATGAGAACCGAGCGATAGACGTAGCTATCCACTCCTGTGTATTCCTGAAATATGGTCCTATAAAACTTCTAACATCAAGGTGAAACAAGTTGAATGCATAACTAAGCAATGTATATTTTACAGTGCTTTTTTCAATAAAATATGTTATTGGCAATATTTTTAATCATACTCTTAAAAAGAAAAGTACAAAATTTAAAAAATAAACAAATAAAATAAAATTTAATAAATAATTTTTAAACAAATTTTAAACATGTATTTGTTGCATTATTAAAAATAATAAACGTTGAGAAACTTTTATCCGAATTTCTTGAAACCGGAAGTGCTTCGGTTTTCAGATTTGTTCAGATTTTGTAATACAGGATATTTAAATTGTATTATAAATGAGACACCATGGAAATGGAACCCAAGCATAAACGCGATATCCCTTTAATATTTAATAATGCAGCTTATCCATATACTCTGAAATAAATAACAACTATCCTGAAAGTAGTTTTATAGAATAATTTATAATATTTTGTGTACATGCAAATACAGGTAATGATGTTAGTCATGTAATGCTCCCACAGATTTATTAAGGGGTGAAATTAAGATTTTCCATAAAAATAATGTTCTTTTATTTCAGTACGTTTACAAAAAACATGATCACTACTTACAAAAAATATATATAAATGCAGGGTTTTTTGACATTATGAATAATATCTTTATTGAGCACTAAACACCTGGTAAGTAATCCACGAACGGAAGTGTTGCTGTGACGAACGCTAACAAAAAAAAAAAAAAAAATCAGCGCCAACGTAGGTAACGTAGATGGGCTGAGGATTCCCACCCAGGGAAAATCAAGTCACTTACAACAGCTGCACATCCCCTAGGAACCTATCCAGTGCTTTCTGATTTTTTCATTTTGGCAAGTCATGTTAGCATCTGAAAAACTTTTGTATTTTGGAGGTATTCAGATTTCAGAATTTCGGATAAAGGATGCCAAATCTCTATTAAAAATCTAACAAGTATGCTAACTAGAATGACAAGTATGCTAACTAGAATGACACGGGTTCGAGTTTACAATGCGAGCTCACGCGTCATGAACTAGAAACAAAAAATATTCAAGCCACTTCGGCATTTCTCCTTTGGAGATAACTCATTTACCAGGGATTAAAGTTTCCCCCTCCTGAAGAAGAACTATTGCCTGGTAGGAGATGGCCTGTGGATCTCAAGCAGTTTCGGTTTGATCTGGTAAAGTTATTTATTCTAAACGGAATGTGAGATAGGGTCGAGTTTAAAGTGGCAGGCCACGCGTATATGAACTAAGGACAAAAATTGCTAACGTCTTCTCGGCACCTAAATCGTCCCTCTATTTGAGGGACGATTTAGGTGCCAGATAATAGCCCCTAGTCTCCCTACCGAGGAAGAAATATTACCCGGGGTTTTAACACGTTTTTATTGGTCATTCTGTTTTAGTATTTAATATTCTAAAGATTTTATCAACGACCCCATTTAACGAGAGTTGATCAATAAGCTGGCCACTTTACAAGTCAACTATTTCTTTATCAAAAGATGTCTTTCAAAATTTATGCAAAATATTAGGAATCGGGAAAATTTCATTAGAAATAAAGAAAATAGTGTCAAACTGCTATATGATAGCGAATGCTGGGCTATTTTCTCACAGATGAAAAGAAAACTTGAAATGTGCCTCTACCGTGGACTGTGATTATAAGGTCACAGTTATAAGATTTTAGAAGAATGGAATCCAAAGAGATGCTTAGGACTTTGAAAATTTGACACTCACAGGACATATTGATTTTTTGTGGGGTGGGGTAGCTATCAACACATTGCCGAAACAGTTTTTGAATTGTAAGAATAATAATTTTTGTTGGGAGTAAATAATGCTTTAACATTTTTTTCTTAGAATAGCAATGTTCTTTACAGTTCTACTATTTAACCCATAACTGAGGGTAAGAGATAAATTCATACCAAAGCTATTTGCGTATAAATGTCTGAAATGAACTAGACTGGAATCCGAACTCAGCTGTCTGATTTCTCATTCTGAGCCGATACCCATTACACCACCCGTACATTCACAGGGCATACTGAAGAAGGCTGAATGGAAATAATGGACAGCCAACCTAATGACCTTGTGTAAATAAATAGCAGAACAAGGAATAGGGAGATAGTAAAAAGATTTCTTAGGTCGACAAAGAATAGGAAGTTGTGGAGAGCCATAATCACTCACGTTCTGTAGAACACGGGGCATAGAATTTTTTTTTTCGACCGTAATTTTAACACATTTCAGCTCTTTCAAGCTATTTTGAGTTCACTATATTAAACTTTCACCACCTGGCTCAGGTAAGTAGGACTTTTCAGCGCGCCGAACGTTGCTACCGAATATGACGCAAGATCAAGATTTACAGTGGGTTTAACAGCAATATCATTGAGAAAAATTGCCCAAGCTCCCTAGACTCTTCCATTTTTTGGGGACGCCTCAGACTCCGGATAATTACCTCAGTTCCCCGCCTGAAGAATAGGTACTGCCTGAGGAAATGACCATTCCGCCAGGCTTTTGGGCTTAATACTATTTTTAAAGTAACCTACTGAAGCCAGGTGAGTCTATCTCCCACCCCCAAAGTGAGTGAATTGTGACACAAGGTCGGTTTTAATATGGTTAAAATTTACCCAGTCCCCGCATACGCGGTGGACTGGGTAAAAACTGGATACTAAGCTTGTATTAGCATGCGTAAACTTGTCTTAATTTGTCATACAGACCCACCAAAAGTGGCAGGTAAGTTTGAAATTCTACATGAAATCAAGTTATGGTTATTTAGATATGCGTATACTTCTGTGGTCATTGAGTGTACAATATACAACCCATATGCACGTATGCGCGCTTAAGCGCACGAACACACGTGACACGAATCAGTTATGAATGACATTCACAGGAAAAAGGAAAATAACGCGCAAAGATTAAAAGATAATTCCCGTTCTTCATAATGATTTTCTATCTTTAGGAATTTCTTTAGTGAAAGGTAAGTTATTTTCATAAACAGACAGCCTGGGAATATTAGTGAATGTTTTATTCATATCTATATCGATACATTTTCTTTATCGTTAAAAGGAATTATCTAGTACATCAGTATGACGATAAATTACATCCGGCAGCAAGGTCTCTGGTTGGGAGATCGGATGTTTTGAGCAGCGTGGAATCACCTCTTAACAGCTGTTGTTCTAAAGTCCACCCTGATTCAGTGTAGTAGCACCTGTTAATTCCAGCATTTTTTTTTAAAATTATTTCACCCTAAGCAAGGTGGAACCACTAGTGCTCAAGGGGTTATAATGAGTGAAAAGACTGTGTACAGGATAAAACTATTGAAAAAAGGATAAAAGATCAACGCGATTCAAGAAGATAGAAAATGGCCATTGACATTGCATTTAAAGTTTTAAAGATTGTAGTTATCAGGGAAGCAAGGAAACAGAAGGGAGTTCAAAAGGCGGGAAATGTGAGAAAAGAAACCATTAGAGTAGAAGCCATGGTTAAATTTAACTATTTCAACGGTACAAGAGTAAAACTTAGATGCCAATCTGGTGGCACGCTTAAATTCACGTGGTCTGGGCACCAGGGGAAAAAGCTCGTCAGAACAGTTGCCATAGAAATATTTGTAGAAAAGACAGAGAGAAGCCACGTCACGTTGGTGAGAAAGTGACTGAAGTCAGGATCGATTACATTGAAGATCTTTCTTTGGATTTTATCAAGGATTTATTGAACCCTTAAATAAAAACAGAACACTATAACTGTATAAAAATACACACACACACACACACACACACACACACACACATATATATAAATTTAGTTGCTTATGTCATTTCTTTTAAAGTTAATATGTTTTCTTCAAGAACATAGGTTGGCAAATTATTGTTGATAAGTGTTTGTGTTGCTTAATTTTCTATGTAACAATGTGTTCGAATTGGAAATCATTTATAATTATTATGTATCTGGTTACAGTAAAACAGTTTAATGGAGTCTATAGCTTTTATATACTGACAGATTAGAATTTTACTGTTTTTGTTTATATCAAGTTTGTTGTTTCTATTAATTTTTCTACATTTATAATCATTTTATATCAATGAAGGTACTAAAGCCACTATGCTAGAAGGGATTTCTGAAAATGAAACAATATGAGAAAAAAAAACAAACACTTTATTAAGGATAGTGAACGATAAAAAAAAACACACACACACACAAAACAGAAATATATCATCTCCATTCCTTGCCATGTGTCCTTAAGGAAACATTGCCAAGTGGATATAGACGTTGGTTAGTTCCTGTGACTTGTGAGTTCAATACCAGGCTACAGCAGTGGTGAACAAGTAATTTACAGGGTTAAAAAGAGATAGCTCATGACTACCAGAAGAGGCTCTACGCAAGGAATCGAGATGATATACCCCGGTGATTGTAATAAAGGGATCGGTTCGAAATTCCTAGCACCTGAAAAAGGCAGGAGCGTACAACGGCCGAAAAGCCGTGTAACTGGAAACAACAACGAGGACAATAGTCCGAATAATGTAAATACGGAGAATTATTTATGTCTTATATATTTTAAATAGAGAATGAGCTTATGAATTTAACCGTTTTCTTGTAATTATTTGAAAATCTTTTTTATATGTATTTCAGTGCAAATTAAACGTTAAAGTTATGCTGAATTCTTAAGCGGCTTGAAGGATTAACGGTTATTAATGGTTTTAGATAAATTGGCCGAAGCTTAAAAAAAAAACTTAAAAAAAGAAAGAAGGAAGGAATAAGTATTTTTTCTTCTCTTAAACTTGTTTTCCAGCCTCTCTCTTTGTTTGGGTTGTTATCATCATCTGTCTACGTCTGCAAATCATCATTTCAATAAACAAACATCTTAGCATAAAAAAGCAAAACAAAAACAATTTTCAACAAATAAAGAACATGTGCATAAACTTGACTGGATACTAATGTCAGCGTTGGAAATTCTCTTTAACTTACTCTATTTCTTTTACACGCATGTATGCGCGTACACGCACGCACGCACTCACGGTCTCACCATATTTCTCTCTCTCTCTCTTCCTCAAACACACAGACAGACTGAAAGAGAGAGAGAGAGAGATAGAGAGTGTGTGTGTGTGTGTGTGTGTGTGTGTGTGTGTGTGTTAATATCGATAGATATCACAGTCGAAAGACACGCCAGAGAGACTTTTACTCATACCTTCCTGTTAGTATCAGTGCTACGTATTCAATTCCATCTTTGTAAAAAAGAGAGAGAGAGAGAGAGAGAGAGAGAGAGAGAGAGAGAGAGAGTGTGTGTGTGTGTGTGTGTGTGTTCCAGCACGTAATAGCGGCGAGTGGAAAAAAAAAAAAAGTAATGATATGGAGAAAACTCACGGGAAATTTCAACTTCGGGTTTTTAGATCGGGATTAAGTGACGAAATCAGAACATTAAAAGAAATTGAGAGTTCTTGTTTATAAGTTTTTTTCGCTGTACGGTTCTCTAAGGTTATTTCGGTTAAAATGTAAAAATACTTGTTTCCTGATATAATATCTATCTATCTATCTATCTATCTATCTATCTAAGTGGATACTTCCTTCCGATATATCTATATAATTTCAGGGAGTAACTTCCTTCCTTCCTTCCTTCCTTCCTTCCTTCCTTCCTATCTATCTATCTATCTATCTATCTATCTATCTATCTATCTATCTCAGTAGGTATTTCTTCCTTTATTCTTATCTAACAACGTGTTCCTTCCTTCCTTCCTTCCTTCCTTTTCCATTTAACTGAAACAGTCGTTGAACACTTCTATATTCCATTCTTTCTTTCCTTCGTTCTTTCTTTCTTTTTCTCGCCGAAACGAAGTAGCGTCTCTGATTGGTCATCTCCGGTCAAGACGAAATAGGCAATTATTTATTAGGTATTGGCAAGACGTAACGGTCGATCGAACTAACGAAGTAACTAACTAACGAATGGTAGGACAAGCAGAATTATAATAGGTTGCGCGATTTTAGAATCAAACTTCAGACATTGCATTGTGGACACAGCTGAACGCTACTGTGAAGTAGAAACAGAATCGGTAGAAGAAAATAAATACAAATTATTTGTTACGTCAAATCTATTTAAATAAATCTCTTCTACGCTAAGGAAATGAGACATTTGCTAAAAAACACATATACATATGTATATGTTTATATACATATTACCGATTGTTTGGTTGGCTATATATATTAGCATTTGTATATTAATGAGCATTTGGGCTGATCTCTGTAATGGGTATGTGTCTGTCTTTTGTATAAGTGCAGTTATATAACCAGTTTTTTCTCACATAACTCCATTCATGAGAAAAATACTTCTTTCGCAAGTTGGTATATTTCTAGACGACAACGAGAACATCAAAGAAGTGAATAAAAATTATGAATTACTGCAAATAAATGCATAAACAATAATAAGAGATGACTTGATGCTGCCAGGTATAACTTGTGATGAAAATGTAGTATCTGTTCCAGCCACAGTCAGCTTTCACCACCAGCAGCACCAGACAGCCCATAACCACCACCAGCAGCTCCAACTGGCTCTAACAGAAATATTATGCGATAAACTATCCTTTACAGGTGAGCGCTCTTCACCGCACGACAAAACTGTCCTTTTGAGGACAGCACTCTTTATCGCTCTACAAAACTTTTCTTTTCGGGACAGTGAAGGATGCTGCGGATATCGTGGACTGAGCATGCAAGCAACGATGAGGTGTTGGAAAGAATGGCAACAAAAAGGAAATTGATACTGAGCATCAGGAAGAGACAACTGAAGTTCCTAGGACACGCAATGAGGAAGGAGAGCCTGGAGAACCTGATACTGACTGGTCAGATAGAAGGAAGGAGAGACAGAGGAAGGTAGCGGATAATATATTTGCAGGGCCTGATCAGGTGGATGACGGAACGGGGGTTGCCAGGAGTAACAGGAGCAAACATACTAAGAGCAACAAGGGATAGGGAGACGTGGAGAACCATGATCGCCTACGTCCTGAAGGGACAGGGCACATAGAAGAAGAAGAAGCTTTTCACCGTACTACAAAAAAAAAATTGTTCTTTTTAAGAGAGCGCTCTTCACGGTACTACAAAACTATTTCTTTCAGGGCAGTGCTCTTCAGCTTAGTGTTAAAATTTCATCATCAGGACAACGCTCTTATTACATTCTACATGCAGAGATCTTTTGCCTAGTGAATTGTCACCATATTTTGTGAATGTATTTTTTTAACGGCAATACACTTGGCCATATATTTGTTTTACTCAAGTCTTCATTTTTTTAAGTCTTTTTTTGTTTTTTGTCATTCAATATCTGTTTACGGGCCAATATACCACCTGCTATTCTCTGATGGCTTCTGATTTTAACTGGTTTAGAGTTAAATGAATTAAGATAGGTTACAGTAAATGTCCCGTTCAATGCGACAGATCAAGTATCAAGTTAAGGCATAAATAATAATAATAATAATAATAATAATAATAATAATAATAATAATAGTAATAGATAGATAGATAGATAGATAGAAAGAAAGAAAGAAAGAAAGAAAGAAAGAGAGGGAGGGAAGAAGGAAGTTACTCCCTGAAATAGGTAGATAGATCGGAAGGAAGATACCTACTGATATAATTAGGTAATTAGGTTAAGTCATAAATAATTTCCGTCTTTGGTTCTAATCGACCAGCCACATTCAGCTGACCTTGGTAAACTTCCACGTGGTGCAATAATTAGCAAGCTTGTCTCGCTACATCAATTACGGCGTTCGATCCTCACTGGCTGCTCCATATTTTGGCTTTGTACCACATCTAAGATACGCCTAATAAATCACTATCAGTCAGTTAAGTGCCATACGTGATACACGCTTGGGCGATCATGTCTCGAAAGAGACATGACTGACTGGGCAGAAGATTATCCCGTAGTAGGTTGCCATTGCTTTCTGCCCTGTTATTTAACTCAAAACTGGAAGGAATAGACGGATTAATGCCTTTCTCAAGGGTATTTGCGCGTAAGTGAATGCAATGAATTCAGCTGGAATTCGAACTCTGCTCCCCAATTTCTCTGCTCCCCAATATATGTATATATATATATATATATATATATATATATTTGTAATAATAATTTCACCCTAAGGTAGGACTGCCACTGGTTTGCAGAGGGTAACACAGAGAGAAAAAAACAGGGTGCAGGGGATACAGAAGAAAGGATGGAATTTAGGGAGGTGGATGAGACTTAGAGATGTAGAAGATGGCAATTGACATTGCATTTAAACTTTTGGAGATTGTCACTATCAGTGAAGCAAGTATACGAAAGGGAGTTTCACAAACGGGGTGTGCGATAAAAGAAACTATTAGAGTAGAAGTGGCGTTTACATTTGACCATTTTCTTGGTGCTAGTCTAGTAGCACGAGTAAATTCATGTGGTCGGGGCACCAGGGAAAATGGTCGGAAAGAGGCAGTCGAAATTTCCAAGGAACATAATGAGAAAAGAGGTTTGGAAAATTTGACACTCATAAGACATATTGAAGGAACGAGGGACAAAGGAAAACAGCGTGTAGCCTACCTGATGAGCTCGTATAAATGGATGGCAGAACAAGGATAAGAGAGATAGCAAAAAAGACAACATTTACTAAGAACACACATTTCCTGTTTTTAATCCTTTGCATAGGATTTGGTCAGTCAGTCAGTCAAGTGCTATACACGCTTGGGCGATCATATCTTGAAAGAGACATGACTGACTGGGCAGAAGATTATCCCGCAGTAGGTTGCCATTGCTTTCTGCGGTAGACTGGTTGCCGACCAAGGCTATAGAACCCAGTCTGTCCTGCTATTTAACCCATAACTGGAAGGAAGAGATGGATTAATACCTTTCCCAAGGGTATTTGCGCGTAAGTGAATACAATGGATTCAACTGGAATTCGAACTCGGCTCCCCGGTTTCTCGTTCCGAGCCGATATCCACTGTACCACAAGGCACATCCTCTGGATTTGGTCAACATCTTTCATTATTTCAAGTCGCCTACGGATTTCCGTGCCATATTTCTAGTCGACTGTTATAAAATTTCCCAGAATTAAATTTTTGTATTTGTTCGCTTTACGGAAACCTTGTCTACACTATAGCATCCAGTCCTGAACCAGCAAAATTTAAATACTATTTAAAAATGAAATGATTGTTTTCCTGTGAACTCGTGAATCTTACCCAAATCTTTTATAAACAATATATTTTTTTATTTTCATTAATGAAAGTTTCTTTTCTCGTACTTCTTGCTTGTGGAACTTTCTTCCGGCTCCATTGTTTCCATACCATTTTATCTTCAAGAATTTATATGCAATGTCAATTGTTATGTACTCATTTTTTATTACTCTTCTATTGTTCTTGTTCCTCAATAATGTTTCTCTTTTACCTTATCCCTTTCCCACTTGGTAACCCATTGTACCTTAGTGGCTCTACTGCCTTGTACGATTAAACAAATTGTCATCTCATTAAACAGTGATTGATATATATATATATATATATATATATATATATATATATATACATGTGTGTGTGTGTGTGTGTGTGTGTGTGTGTGTGTGTGTGGAGCTAAACATTTATCAGACTGAGCTTGAAATGGTTTTAAAAGTATTCGGCTATTTGGTCATTTGGTGAGATTTTAGAAAATGTGTGAGGCGGAGTACATCAGTCTATTTTCTGTTAATATTTAATAAACTGTTTTCCTAAAACAGAAAAAAAAAAATTTAAGTCACATATGAAAGGCTTCTAATAATAGTAAAAACTTAACAAAATATGGCGTCGCGTTTTATGTGCATGGGTAAACAAGTATTAACATGAAATTCTACTGAACATAAAGTGGATGACCTATGGATCATAAACTGGATGATCATCTGTTGTTATAAACTAATGAACTGATCCTCCAGATAACTGATTTATAGTCTTATAATTAAGGGAAAGTCACATGTGAAACGTTTTAATAGGAGTAAATACTTAATAAAAATAGGGTATTATTTGTTTTTACACCGTAAGCAAACTAGAAAATATTTGACGTTAAAGTAACTTTTGGCATGATCGATTTTCCCCATTAATGGATCTGAATACATATATACAGGAAAATTCTGCTTGTATTCAGCGTTCATTAAAGCTTACATTTAAGCTAATATAAAAATGACTCCAACAATTGTACTAAAATTTAATGAAATCTACTCTGTCCAGAGAAACTTTTTTTTTTTTTTTTTAATCATTTCACCCCAAGCAAGGCATTCCACTGCCACTATTGTGCATGGGGCTACATAGGGGAAGGAACAGAGAAAGAATGGTTAGATATAGGAAATATAGGAAATGTCAGAAGGAGGGTGATAGATGGGTAAGGATACCAAGGCTGAGGGTTGGGTAGATGGGAAGAGTGTTTGAAAGAATGGATGCGAGTTAGTGTGTTAGGAGGTGTCTATTGACCTTACATTTAAACTCCTGGAGATTGTAGCCGTCGGGGAAGCAATCATGTGGAAGGGAATTCCACAGTCGGGAAGTGCGCGAAAAGAAACTGTTGGAGTAGAAATTGCAGTTGCATTTTATCGATTTCACTGTAAAAGGGTGGGATCTAGTTGCTAATCTAGTATCTCATGCAAATTCGTACCTAGGGGGCACCAGTGATCTAAGTTCATCGGAGCAGAAGCCGTGAAAGTATTATTGACTTAAACGCACCTGGAGTAGAACTTTCATAAACTTCTTAAATACCTACTGCGACGAAAGTTCTAAGTTGCACGATCTCGCGAAATATGTCTCACCACAAGTTTTCAAGTATTTCGCAGACGCACTAATTACGAAGAGGATTTAACAACACTGGACAGGATTGACATTAAAAAGTGAAATGAAATGGTCTCTAGACATTTACTGGTGACAAATGCCAACATATTCAGTTGACGATACATTAAAGCTTTAGTATAACTAAGAACAGTTCATTTTCTTTGGTATTAGTGGAACAATATAAAGCCGAATTGATACGAGATACCGTCATAAACTGGCTTCTTCGTCTATTTTCGATTTAATTCCTGTAAACGGTCCATGGATATTTAAAAAAGAATACTTGAATATTGCACCTAAACTTTACAGCAAGTCTATGACCAGGCAAGAAGACAAGACTAAGCAAAAAAAAAAAAAAAATGCAATAACATCAGATACCTCTTCACTTATTTTGCCCCCACCTCCCACCGTATGAAAAATTAGGGTTTCTAAAGAAACCAGCCTTAATTAAACCCACATATTGTATTCCTGCGGAGGCAAGGGACATGCAAGGACATTATACTAGACTGTGCAAACAAAATGCAATCACATCAGATACATCTTCACTTATTTTGCCCCCACCTCCCACCGTATGAAAAATTAGGGTTTCTAAAGAAACCAGCCTTAATTAAACCCACATATTGTATTCCTGCGGAGGCAAGGGACATGCAAGGACATTATACTAGACTGTGCAAACAAAATGCAATCACATCAGATACATCTTCACTTATTTTGCCCCCACCTCCCATCGTATGAAAAATTAGGGTTTCTAAAGAAACCAGCCTTAATTAAACCCACATATTGTATTCCTGCGGAGGCAAGGGACATGCAAGGACATTATACTAGACTGTGCAAACAAAATGCAATCACATCAGATACCTCTTCACTTATTTTGCCCCCACCTCCCATCGTATGAAAAATTAGGGTTTCTAAAGAAACCAGCCTTAATTAAACCCACATATTGTATTCCTGCGGAGGCAAGGGACATGCAAGGACATTATACTAGACTGTGCAAACAAAATGCAATCACATCAGATACCTCTTCACTTATTTTGCCCCCACCTCCCACCGTATGAAAAATTAGGGTTTCTTTAGAAACCAGTCTTAATTAAACGCACATATTTTATTTCTGCGGAGGCAAGGGACATGCAAGGACATTATACTAGACTGAGCAAACAAAATGCAATCATATCAGATACATCTTCAGTTATTTTGCCCCCACCTCCCATCATATGATAAATTAGGGTTTCTAAAGAAACCAGCCTTTAGTAAACCTACATACTTTATTTCTGCGGAGGCATGGGACATGCAAGGTCATTATACTAGACTGAGCAAACAAAATTCAATCGCATCAGATACCTCTTCACTTATTTTGCCCCCACCTCCCATCGTATGAAAAATTAGGGTTTCTAAAGAAACCAGCCTTAATTAAACCCCCATATTTTCTTTCTGAGGAGGCCAGGGACATTATTCTCCGCTAAAAGAGACAAATGCCATACCTGTTAAAGCAGGGACATTTTGCTAAAGTTTATAGAAGTACGAAGCGAAATAATATCTTGTTCAGCATCAGTGGATGCGTTTGGCTGCTTATCAGCTACAACGATAGAGATCATGGTTAACGAACAGCCACTAAAACATTGACTGACAAAAGAGGGTTAGACAAGTACTGGTATACTCTTTGGTTAACCTAAAAATAAAGGGTACTCTATACCAAGAAGCAAGATGTCTGCTAATAAAGGATTTATGTTGCGACCTAATATTAGGATACAAAGTATTCTTGCGTCAAGATTCATTAGTAGAAATATCCTTCGAAGACTCTAAGCCACCCTTTGAAGTCTGCGGCGTAGCAACTATGAGAATGCCTTACCCAGCACATTTTAATAATCTAACACCCGATTATAAACCGGTAGCTACTCAGAAGTTCAAATCGAAGTTACTCGTATCTTGAAGAAAGGTATAATCGAACCAAATTATTTACCGCGGAGAGCTCAAGCCTTTTGAGAACAGGAAAAGCGGATGGTAAGAATACGGATGAGAGAAAAAATAGTTAGAAACAGTCTTTTTAGTACTCTGGACCACAAAAGTGCCTGTCATCAGGTCGCTATAAGGTCCAGCGATGAACAATATACGGTCGAGGCTAGCGGCAATCTCAATCAATTTCACAGAATACCGTTTGGCATAACTAGCGGGGTAGGTAGCATTCAACAAGCAATAGTAAGATAATACTGAAAGAGAACCTGTAAAGCCTCTATGCTTACATCGATAATGTAAACATTTGCAGGAAAAATTGAGCGGAACATGATAGAAATCTCAAATTATTCATGGCAGTTGTTAAGACAAATGTTATTTTAGGCGTAAAAATATAAAACTACTTGGATACATAGTCAGTAAAAATAATACGAAACCCGCTACAGAACGCCTGAATCTATTACTCAGCCAACCTAAAGATTAACCCGCTCTACGCCGTGCATTGGGAATGTTTGCACACCATACTTATTGGATACCATGGTTTTCAGAAAAGATCCACCCTCTAACAACTGTATAAAATTTCCTATCATCAGAGAAAACATATCAGTGAAAGTCTTTAACGTGTTAAAAAGGAACATAACAAAAGTAGCCATTACTACACCCAATCATACACTACATTAAATTCGTAGTAGAGACATACGCCTCAGAATGTGCAATGGCCACCTCTTTAAGATAATCAGGGCAGCCCATAACCTTTTTCTCCAGTACCCTGTCTAAATTAGAGCATAGGCATTCAGCAATAGCAAAAGAAGCCAATGCTACTGTCGAATTTCTGAGAAAATGGAGGCATTATTTGATCAGGCGACACTTTAAATTAATTGCAGATAAAGAAAAAAAAAACAGTCACACTCGTGTTTCACGTGAAAACGACCAGAAAAATCAAGAATGAGAAGATAGCCAGATGGAGGTTGGTACTCTTGTGTTACTTGTTCGATGTAACATAACGCCCCGGTAAAGAAAACGCAGCTGTATATAGGATTACTGCAGATATACATTTGTCACTTAGCTGATTCAAGACTCTGCATCATGCTACAAAAGCAGGAGAACACAGTCATGGCTATCAGACAATTTCTGCCACCACATCACCCCTTATATTTGGCCGCCTAACTTCCCAGATTGCAACCTCCTCGATTATAATGAGTGGGGCGTGGTTGAACGAGAGACCAACACAACTCTTTGCAACACCAAAGATGAATGGAAGACAAGGATCATGGCAGCATTCACGAACTTAAATAATCAGACCGTTCAGGAGAGTTGAGGGAGATTATGAAGTCGTCTGGAGGCCATGGTTGAAGTCAATGGCGATTTTATTGAATAACTTTACTCTTTAGTATTTATAGATAGTTTTTGTAATTTTGGATATACAGTGTAACCCTGATATAAGAGAGTTGTCGGGACCGAATATAAATTCTCTTATATCCGAGTTTCTCTTATATCCGGGGCATATTGTAAAATGGACAAAACCCGGATATAAGATAACTTTTATCCGGTCCCGACAATTCTCTTATATCAGGGTTACACTGTATATCCGTTAAAACAAGATGTCAGTGTTATTTTCATTTTAGCGTGAGACAATTTATCGATCGTACTATATATATATATATATATATATATATATATATGTGTGTGTGTGTGTGTGCGTGCGTGTGTATATATATATATATATATATATGATTAATACATATATAAAATTTTAATTTAGCTGATTGATATTTTACGAATTTCAACTCTAGATTTTCGTAGACGGACCCTCTAGCCATCGTCTAACTTATCGTCATTCTACCGATTGGCTGTTTGTTTTCTCGTTTTTCGTCACCCTATCAATTGGGTTGTCCGAAAAGTTCATGCCGATTTTTTCCAACACGTTAGAACACGTCAAATTCTTCGACAGACATAATATGCTTACATTTGAGAGAACACATCAGACTATCTTTTGAAAAAGAAAGTTTTCAAATTACTTAATTCATATCAATTGTGCATCCCTACGAAAATGGAAGATTGCAAGCTATATTTTAGACACTTGATGCTTTTTATTACCGTAAAGGCAAAAAATGCCTTGCAAACAACAAAAAAAGATATATGCTGTGTACGGTGGAGTTGCTTCAGCCGAAATAACTTCCACTACAAATAACGACCAAAACAAGACAAATATAGAATATTTTGAGTATCAGATTTTTCAACCCCCCTTTCCTCATTATGTGCCCTAGAAATTTCAACTGTCTCTTTAATTATAAGCATTCTTTTGCTTCTATTCTCTCTAAAACTTCGCCGTTGTTCTTTCTGTAGAACTACATTTCTGTTGATTCAATTCTGTTTTTCATATGTGAAAAGATTGTTCAGCATTCACTGCCATATAGGAGGACTGGTATCATGTAACAGTTTAGTTTTTTTATCTTTGTTTCTAACGAAGATACAAATTTTTGCCCATTCAAAGTCGGGTACCTTACTATTATCTAAAAAGGATTAAAGACTGAATGATTTTAAAAAATGCCTACAGTTTTGGAAACAGTTGACAGTAAATCAATCTTGAAAAATGTCTCTTCCAGAATAAACGTCTGAAAATCAGATATGAGAAAAGGATAATGAATGAAAAAGTCAAATTTCTCAATTTGTTTTTTCTTCCTTTCTTTCTTTTCAGCCATTCGAATGATTTGAGATTTAGAAAACGAAAGACTGTTAATAGAAAGAAAAATGAAGTAAAATTATAATTTTAAAAGAAAGAAAGAAAGAAAAAAAGAAAGCAAAAAAGAAAATCAAGCAAGAAAGAAACCAAGAAAGAAAGAATGCAAGAAAGAAAGCAAAAATAAAAGCATGCAAGAAAGAAAAAAGAAAGAAAGCAAGCAAAAAAAAAAAAAGCAAGAAAAAAGCAAGAAAGAAATAAAGAAAAAAGAATAGGAAAAAGAGAGCAAGAAAGAAAAGAAGGAAAGAAAGATAGAAAGAAAGTAACAAAAATGAAAGCAAGAAAGCAAACAAAAAGAATGTAAGAAAGAATGCAAGAAAAAAGAAAGCAAGAAAGAAAAAATAAAAAAAAACAAGGAAGAAAGAAAGCAAACAAGAAAGAAAGGAAAAAAAAAAGAAAGAAAACAAGAAAGAAAGCAAGAAAGAAAAACGCGACCGAGAATAAGACAAAGGAAAGTTGCTTGGTAGGTATCTGGAAAGGTCGAACGAAGTATGAAATAAAATAGGAAAAAAAAAAAAAAATGCCGGCACAGAATAAGAGAGGGTGGGGAATGTGCACGCTCCCGGCACCTGCCGTTCGCCTGGCACTCACAAGCGACATCCGTACACACCCGCTTTCTGTTTTTTCACCGCCACCACCACCACCACCACCGTTCGCTCTACTTCAAGTACGATTAAATTTGTTCTCCTTCCCACATTCTAGCATTCATAAATTTATATTTACATGTTTGAGAAAATGTTTTACTTTTATATCTCCCCGCTTTGTTTATTGCAGTCCCACCCCATGTTGCCTCTTTTGTACTTTTTTCAGTCTCGTTCTCTTGCTCTCTTTCTCTTTTGTGCTCCCTCTTTTCTACTCTCTACATTACTCTGTCATTTTTGTATTCTTTCTCACCCTTTCTCTATCTTTTGTAGTTTTTCTCACTCTCTGTCTTTCATACTGTCTCTATTACCTCTCGCTATCTTTTGTATTATCGATCACTTTCTCTCTTTTGAACACTCTTTTACCTCATTTTTTTCTCTTTTTCTCTTTTACATTCTCTCTCGCGCTTTCTCTCGCTTTTTATCACTCCTTCGCTCTCTGTTTTGTATTTTCTATCACACACACACACACACACACACACACACACACACACACACACACACACACACACACACACACCACACATCTCTCTCTCTCTCTCTTTCTCTCTCTCTCTCTCTCTCTCACACAGTTTCGTACGGTCTCTCACTCTTTTCCTATTTTTCTCTTTCATAATTATTATTCTTTCTCTCTTTGGTACTCTCTATCTTTTGTACTCTCTCTTTATTTGTTTTCTGTCTTTCTGTCTATGTTGTACGCTATCTATCTATCTATCTATCTATCTATCTATCTATCTATCTATCTATCTATCTATCTATCTCTGATTCTCCTCGATTTACAGTTAAATTTATTTGCTAACCTTGCCTGTGCCTTGCTGCTTGCACGAAATGGGGCATTTATCGGTGATCGAACGCATAAGACTAGCGATGAGGTCGCTGTGTCACGCTTGTTTATCATCGGGACACGATAAGTGCTCCCCTCCTCACTACGCGGTATCTATTTCTTTTAATCTTTATCTATTATGCAATGTCATTTCTTTTTCGAAAAATCTTCCTCAATGACCTCTTTTTTAATGACTGTTCGTTTTATACGCTCTTTTCTCTTCTATCTGTCATCAAACAAGATTTGTTTAAAAAAATTGAGTATACATGGGGAAAAATGCCTTAAACGTAAATAAGTTTTATCGTCAAAAATCTTATTATTAAGAGGAAATAATAAAGGATTTTTTATTATTAAATTATATTTTTAATCCTTTTTTAGAATCTTTAAAATTATACTTAATATTTTTTATTGCGCCTACTGGTGACTTTTAATTAGTATAGGAAATTTTAGCGTAATTTTGCAGTTTGAAAATCTGTTCTGAAAAATTTTTTTAAAACAAAGACGTGTCTTTTTGGCCGCACATACACGCACACGCACACACACAGAGCTAAATCTACATATAAAGAAAGGGATGGATTCTTTAATAAATCCGACAGATCTTTATTATGCAAACGCTATTTTTAGAAGTGGATACTCGTATTTGAGTAGACGCTTCGTTTATTTATTTTTTTAACTCTGTAACATAGTCGTGGGGTATCTGATACCGACGCTCTTTTGTTTTTGTTTCATGTGATCGACCGTGTTCCAGGGTTATTTTTATTCATTTTTTTTTTTATCTACTGGCCGAACGTCAAATCTATTGAATCAATATTGATGGTTTCCCCAAGACGAATGCAGGTTTGAAACCTGCTGGAGAGCGCATATTTTTCACAAAGAAGATTTGTTGAATATTCAGGCCGGTAGACTAAAATAAATAAAGAAGGGTTTTTAAAGAAAAGTTGGCGCCAACAAGTAAACAGACCACAGAAACCGTATACAAAGATGGATTAAAGTCGTAAAAGACGTTTTCAAGCAGTTAGGGAGCCCTAGTGTCCGAGGTTTTTCCACTGGCTTTTTGTTCGCTGTGTGATAACCTTGTGCTGTTTCTTTAATAACCTGTGAACTTCTTTATCGTGACTTTCTTTCCTACTCCATTCAGAGTATTCTCAATATCCTTCTGTAGAGAAAATACTTATAAGTAAAATTATATTACATAGCAGTTCAGCAAAACCTTTTTTCTTTCTAACAAAATTTTCGTTTATCTTTTGGAAGGTATTTTTCACTTTTTCACTGTGTTTTCTGATTTCGGTGTCATATTTTACGTCAGCACTGCTTAGTGTTCCTTATACATTATTTCTCTTACTCTCAAGCGGTGATCTAAATGCTAAGGTATTTACAACTTTTAGGACAGAATAGGGTTATATTTTTATAAGTAAATAATGTAAATATAAAATGCATCAAGAAATCAATCGCTTATTTATCAGAGTAACAAAAGACTACCAATTGCTTAAAAATAAAAGGGTTTTAAAACTGAATATGTTAATGCATTATTGCCGTTAAACAATAACAGCTGCGTACGAGCAACTACATATGCAGGCAGGAATCAATATTAAAAGTAAATTTCTTATGCGGTCATTATCAAACTCAATTCGTGTGGTGGTATCCCCAAAACCAACATATTTTACAAGGATAATGGCTGGGCTTAATCCATGGCACCAAAAGCATGCAAAAAAGGAAGTACAGATAGTAATTCTCTTAAACACTCTCACCATCTACCCAACCCTCATTCTCGGTATCCTTACCCGTCTATCACCCTCCTTCTGACATTTCCTATATCTAACCATCCTTTCTCATCACTCCCCCCCATGTAACCCCCTGCGCAATAGTGGTAGTGGAATGCCTTGCTCGGGGTGAAACGATTAAAAAAAAAAGTACTGACCAGATGTTATCCTTACTCCCACGTGTGCGTGGGATTCCCACTTTAAAACCGGCTTTGTGCTATATTCCAGATAAATGCCAACCATAATTTTATGCGCGTTTATAATTACTTGTTCAGTTCCGATTTGGAAGTAGGCTTCCCTTCAAGTATTTCTTCCGGAGGTAGGCGAGAGTTAATCTTTCGCGCCCGAAGCGTCCCAATAGGGAAGCATCGAAGGAACTGAACAATTTTTTTATCCCTCGTCCAATGTACGCGTAGTTTATCCACTTTAAACTTAGCCATGTGCTTTATTTCGTTCGTGTCGGCGTACGGATAAATACGATATTAAAAACCACACCCGTACGATCACCAAAGTTAAGCAACGTCAAACCTGGTCAGTACTCAGCTCGGTGACCGTTTGGAATATTAAGTGATATAAGTTTGGATGTCTGACAGATAAAGGACTCGAAATCGGAGAGCCGAGTTCCAATTCCAGTCGAGTTCGTTATATTTACTTAAGCGCAAATATTTTTGGGAAAGGTATGAATCCAGTCCGGGTATTGGTTAATTAGTAAGAGTTATGTCATTATATGAAATAAAATTGTGTGTAAAAAATGCTAAGATTTCGGCATTAAATAAACCATAGAGGTTGATATGCGGCTAAACAAAATCAACCAACCAAGCAACCAACAATTTCATGAAATATTTGCTCATACCAACAGACAACTAAATTTATATATTTAATTAATTTCCAGAGCCTCTGACGCGCAGACACACAATGTTTGAGATTTTTATTGACTCGTTAAAAAAACAAAACATGTATTGCAATAATTTAAATCTCTTCTTTGAAGTTTAACTAGCCTAGCAGAAAAGATAAAGCATTTTTACGGACATAATTGTTACCATACTATTAAATCGATATCTTTTCGGTTTTAAATTGACTTGATTACGAGATATTGATGACATCACTTACTAAGGTTAGCGCAAAGCCATAAGTATGAGGTATTCAATTACAATCGTATTGACTAGTAATAGTCAAAAAGATTAATTCATTAACCAATATTCCTATGTATAGCAATGAGGATGTGCGTTGTGGTGCATTGGATATCGGCTCGGAACGAGAAATTGGGGAGCCGAGTTCGAATTCCAGCTGAATGCAATTAATTCACTTACGCGCAAATACACTTGGGAAAGGTATTAATCAGCCTATTCCTTCCAGTTATGGGTTAAATAACAGGACAGATTGGGTTCTATAGCCTTGGTCGGCAAGCAGTCTACCGCAGAAAGCAATGGCAACTTACTGCAGGATAATCTTCTGCCCAGTCAGTCATGTCTCTTTCGAGACATGATCGCCCAAGCGTGTATCACGTATGGCACTTAACTGACTGACAGCAATGAGAGGTCATATTTAAACTTAAATTCTATGTTTTTTATCAAATAAACTCAATAAGAGTTAGATATTATATTTGTCCCCTACGTCTAGAATACAAAACATTTGTCTGTCTGTATGTAATGGGAGCCATTAATAAAGAAAGAGAAAACGTCAGTGAAGCTTCAGCACTAGTAAGAAAATAGAAGCGTTGGTGAAAGCGGTCAATCGTGACAGCAGCAGCAGTGGCCGCAACAGCAGTGGCAGCAGCAGTGGCAGCAACAGCAGTGGCAGCAACAGCAGTGGCAGCAGCAGTGGCAGCAGTGGCAGCAGCAGCAGTGGCAGCAGCAGGCAGCCAAGCGAAAAGAACATTAGCTTTAAGGTTTAACTTAAATTGAAGCGTTTATTCGGGAGTTTTGTGGGTGGCATCGTAACTGCGAGTTCACTCCCTGGACTGAGTAGTACCTGACGAGCAATAACCGAGCAATACTATGAAGAATAAATTGAGGTATACCTAGACGTACTCAAAGGAACGAAAGCAATCTCCCGCTATAAACTGAAGAAATTCTCTGAAGATTATTCTGATCGATAGACACATGAAGAAGATAGAGGGCTTAACTGTCGAAACCTCGTTCTAATAGCAGTAGTCTGAATGTAAATAACGATGAATCCTTATCTCAGAAATTCAAAGTGAAACTTCCAATGCATGCTGAACATTATTCAGTGCCGGTATAGTATGTGGCCTACCTCTTTGATTATGGTATAGTATGTAGCCCACCCGGTTTGAAGGTTCCTACCCGGTTTGAACGTGTCCTACTTAATAAAATAATATTTATACATATAAGTATTCGGCTGTTTAATGTAACTAATTATTTTCCCTAACCCTAACCTAACCCTAACCCTTACTAGACGTTTTTTAAGGCAGGCCACATACTATACCAGTGACATAATTTCGTAGGCCACATTCAAAAGGTAGGCCATATACTATACTAGCTCCCATTGCTCTTCATCTAATTCTTGTAGATTTCTATATGTAACGCATAGTTGGGTTTTTATGTGCGCGAACAGTTGATTGACTTGTGAATGACGGAGCAGGATTTGAGAGAGATACCAAGAGAAAAGGTGTTAAAGAGCGACAAGGATTAGGGGTAAGTGGAGGTCCATGATGACCCACGTTCTGAAAGGACAAGGCACAACAAGATGAACAGTTATAATTGTTTTAGATTGTTGTAATTGATTGGTATATTATTACTACACTTTTAATCACATGACGTTTTTGTTATTCCAGATTGAAAGCGACAGTTGTAACAGCTTTTGAACAGATACTACTATTGCTAAAGAAACTGGAAAAATTGTTAATATCTAAACTTACTTATAAATGGAAATTTGTGTGTGTGTGTGTGTGTGTGTGTGTGTGTGTGTGTGTGTGCGTGTGTGTGTGTCTGTGTGTGTGTGTCCGTTACCTATAGACTCCGAAACGGCTGAACCGATTTTCTTGAAAATTTCCACAGTTGTACTATAAGCGTCTGCGAGTGTTCTTAGTTAGCTTTTGTATCGAGGTACCCCCGATAAATATCGAAAATCGATAATCGAAAAAATCGGGTTATAGAAGGAGTGGTCCGATTTTAATCAAATTTGATACACTCATAGACAAAGACATAAGAAACGATATTCAGAACTTTCAAGGCTGCAGTTCTTACAATAGTGCAGAAAATCAATAATATATATATATATATATATATATATATAAAAGGCATGATGTTTGTGTGTGTGTCTGTTTATCTACCTGTATGTCTGTATTTTTTTCAGCCCTTTTATTTTAGTTTTTGCTTCGGGTTTGGCTCTAAGTAGATATAATTGTAGTTCTTAGCTTCAGCCATGATACCATTTACTCAGAGGACTTATTTAACCTTCAAAATTCAGTTTACGACGAAAAAACTTATTTGATATCGATGCCAGGAAATCAAAATTTGACTTACATCCATTCATTTTTCTTTCAGTCTACGGTTTCGCTTTAACTGGAAACAACTATTGCCTTTTAGTCTTTCGTGCCAACGACCAAAGAGTCTGAGTTCCAGGACCAAGGATTAGTTTTAAAGCTTTCATTACACCCGAGCAACGCCGGGCTATACTACTAGTAAAACATACATCTAGCTATTCTAACTATAAAATGATAAGATCTTACTGCCAATTAATATATATAAGCCTTTTTTAAACCTTTTTAGGAGAGGCAGTTATAACTGTCCTAGATTGTTCTAACTGATTAGTATACCATTACTAAACATCTAATAAGCTGACCTGTCAACTTTTCTTATTTCAGATTGAAGGAGATGGCTGTGACAACTATTTGAACAGACAATACTTAGCACTGCTTGTCACGGTTAACTAGTTTGCAGAATGCAGTCGAGACATCAAAACAATCTGCAAGCTCGCTATGCAATAATTTGTGTTGACAGAGATGGTATCAAAACAATTAAAACCTTGTACCGTTTTTGTTTGTTTCCCAAGTTGAAGGAGAACCCCAGGGCCAGTCATTTTGAAGATGATAAAATCCAAAGAAGAATTTGCAGTGTTACTAGCACTGACCTGGCATCTCAGCTTCTTCAATATACAATTAAAATGGCTAGATGTAACTATAAGTACTAAGATAACAGTTTCTTCTATCGCACGTCTCACTTATGGAACTCTCTTCCAGATTCTTTCTTCCAAGTCAACTTTGATCTTCCAAAATGTAAATGCAATGCCAATGGTTATCCAGCCCCTTTTTAATAGTTATTCTTTTATTGTTCTCTCTCCTGAATAGTAGTTTTTCTTATATTCTCTAACGCTCGGTAACTGCTTGCGTCCTAGTGGCTTTATTGCCTTGCCTAGGGTGAAATTATTTAAAAATAGATTATGAAGGAGGCTAGGACAAGGTTTCTGGACACCTTCACTTTGGGTGACTTTCATGGTTGAGGCTTTTATTTGCTGTCGTTTAGATCCTTACAACAAGGGCACTGAAGTTAGAGGACACTACTTCAAAGGAGGTAAGAGTTTTGTACTTCTTTAAAGTTAATAAATATCTTTCCTGAAAAAAGTGGCAAAATTTCTGTAATGCACTTCGTATATAAGTGAACGCCTCGCCGTGGAGAAGTGAGTTCATTTCTTACTGGGTGCCCAACAGTTTTAATTTATTTTCAGACTAATTTTCTATCCAATACAAGGCCCAGGTGGCACTCAAGGTAGGAGGACACTGAATAAGTTT
This sequence comes from Ascarosepion bandense, assembly GCA_037127315.1. Taxonomy (NCBI): domain Eukaryota; kingdom Metazoa; phylum Mollusca; class Cephalopoda; order Sepiida; family Sepiidae; genus Ascarosepion; species Ascarosepion bandense. Next base: position 2,285,991 of record JBBBDQ010001100.1, on the reverse strand, counting down.
GTTGTATAAGCGTAAGAGAAGGAAGTATAACAGGTTATGAGGATAAATAGAATAAATAACGGTTAACCAGAGGTTTGAAGAGGCTAACATTATACTGATCGGGAAAGCATTCCTTTGGGTGTTGGTTCCAAAATGTAGCTGTTCTTGAGAAGAAGCTGTCCGAATGTATCTTCATTCTCATAGAATGTGAAGGGAATGGAAATGATTCGTCCTTGTGTGCGCGACATAGCGGATTTTAGCTGTGAACTGGTAGAAATAAGTGACGTAGCTCGTCAGAATGTTTGCCATAGAAATAGCGATAAAGTAACGAGATGTTTGCGTCATTTTGTCTGTGAGGAAAGGGTATTTTTAGGGTGGGAAATAATTAATCACACAAAAGACCACGAAAGCGTTTTGAACTCCATCAAGACTGAACAGTGAAGACTGGATAGCTCCAGGCTAGATATGGCGTCAATCCTCTATTTTGGGTCTGACCTGACTCTTGTAGACATTCAGATACATTTTGTGTGTACATTTGCTGTGTATGTATATGTGTACATTTGCTAATGCGTGTGCATGTCTTTGTGTGCGTACGTCTGCCTGTTTTGAGCATTTATTTCTGTGGGCGCGGACGTTGTTTGTTTGTTAAGGAATGTGTGTGGGGGGGGGTGTTTGTTATATGTTTGCAAGGTGTATGCTTGTATGAATGTGTGTAAGTACATTTGTAAAGGAGTTTGTATGTGGGCAGAATTTATTTTGGGGTGTTTATTCTATTTTTCGGGCGAGAGCGCTTATGATATTTGTAAATTAGTAAATATATATTCGACTTATTTGAGTGAGGGTGTTTATTTGTGTGTGAATATGTGTTTACTGTAGTGCGCACGCCTGTGTGCGTGTGCATGTGTGTGTGTGTGTGCAAAGTTATGTAACATTTGAGCGTACCTCGGCCCCCGCAAAAACGTTTATTGTTTTTGTGTAATCTTTCTTCACACTTATATTATTTCCACCCCATCCATTTTTTCCATTAATATCTGGTAATTTGTCCATATTTTTCTTCATTTTTTCTTTTCAATACACACACACACACACACACACACACATACTCATGCCCATACACACTCACGCACATAAACACCGGCACACGAGCGCACACTTATATATAATATTGTTAATACAATAATATTAATATGGTAATCAAAATCTGCTATTGAGTGTTTCATGTGGTAACATAACCGGCAAGTAAATAACAAAAAAAGAGAAGCTGGCTTAAGAATTATTTACGGGCCCATAGCAGAGCGTTAGTTCATGTGTAAATGATAGAATTGATACAAGCCTGAATGAAAAACACAAAAGCAACCAAGTGAAGGGATTACCGTTTTTGGGTTTTTGGAAAAGTGTTAATCGACATATATATATATATATATATATATATATATATATATATGTGTGTGTGTGTGTGTGTGTGTGTGTACGTGCAGATACATATCTATATATGAATATTTATCAGGTGTTAGTAGAAGAGTGCTCAATGCGGTGTAACAGAGTAAAAGTATATATTAACAAATATACACTTTATCCTGTTTTAGGCACGATTCGGAGTTTCATGCCTTATGCAACCATCAGATGCATATTATGAACTGAACATTTTTCGATTTGAATTCTAATCAAAAGCGTTCAGTTCATAATGTGCATCTGATGATTGCATAATGTATGAAACTCTGAGTCGTGCCTAAAAACTATTAATATATACTTTGCAAATTTATCTGTTTAAACATTATTTTTAATCGATACTCACAATTAAGTAGACACTCTGTTTAATTTATTTATTTTATTTATTTATATCTACCAGCCTGAATAATCGAGAAATCTTGGAAGGAAAATATGCGTCCTCTGGTAGCATTCAAACCTGTGTCCTGTAGGGAAAACCGTCAAATGATCTGATGTGTCTTAGATGACTCGACCACGAATGGCGGACAGTCAAATAATGCCCAAAAATGTTTATAAACACACATTTTTCTGATTTTTTGAAAAATTTATATCTACACTGTTTCCGTATTTTAATGTAAGCAAATGTAAACATACACAATTTATTTACTAAATCCTTTACGAAATGGATTAACTCCGACATATTTTGAATTTATTTGTTTAAATATTATTTTTAATGGATACTCGTATTTGAGTAGATACTCTGTGTTTTTATAATTAAATAATTTTCTATAATTAAACAGTATATTTATTTATATCTACTTTATTATTCATAATAAAGAATATCTTGTTAGAAAAATATGAGTCCTCGAGCAGGATTTGACCTGCATCGGGTTTTGTGTGACTGCAAGTATTTCGTGGTCGCGCGCTCTGAGGTACGTTAGATCAATTGACGGTTTTCCCTAGAGGACGCACGTTGCTTAATTCTTTATGTCAACAAAAAAGCTAGCCTAAGCCACGCCGACCATTTTTTCGTCCTTCTTATTCATGTGAAATGTTGTTTTCACCCATGAAGTTTATAAAAATCAACCACCAGGAATTACATTCGTATAGAAGTGAGGGCTGCATGCATTCAGCTGAAGACAACAAAATATGAATCACAAATTAAAACATTAGCTACTAAGATACATCAACAAATTTCACATTAAAAAAATAAAATCAGTATATATTTGAGTGACCAATTATAGTTTATGATAAATTTAAAAGTACCAAAAATGACCCAGCAACTAAAAAGTTCTGCCATCTGCATACAACAGTTTTCTCAAATTAATTAAGAAAACTTGAAATAAATTAATCCAGTAAATCATAAAGATAATTCTTCATTAGACTCTATATGTTGTATATCGACAAACAACAAACACGCATATATATAAAAATATGAGTTATATTTTTATTAGTGACGATGGACCGTGTAGCCTAGTGAACAGAGAGTGAGAGCGCGCTTCCAAGGGTTGACGGGGGGGGTGTCGTATCTGTTCTCCTCTGTCTCTCTGCCCAGACTCGTCTGTCGTGAAATCCGTGCCCGAGGTCTTTTTATCTCCAAACCGGTACTTCCGATTTTTTGCCTCGCCTACGCACGCCCACGTAATTCTCAGAGACACCTGTTCTGTTTGCCTCTTGTAGCCATTTCCGCTACTGCCGGAAATAAGGTCAAACAACCATCCGTTCCTTTCAACGGCCGGAAAACGCCCCCGCTTCCTCACTTCCTCGGGTGGGCCTAGATTGTTATATTACATTCCTCGCCCACCCATTTTCCAAAATGTTCACCTAAGAACATTTTAAGTGCAACATCCTCACTCTCCTCCCCATGCCACACAAGCCCTACAATTGTATAAAACATGTGTCGAAACAAACAAAACAACAACAAAAAAAAAAAAAAATAGGGGAGCCTACATCGGCAACCCAACAATGTTCGTATCCATCTTGAAAATTGTTCTACCAGCTCGATGTTTCATTGTTCTTTTTTTTTTCTTTCTTTTTTTCTCCTCTTTTTTTTTTTTTTTTAATATCCATTTTCACAGAATTGGGCAAAGTTCTTAAAAATGTTCATTTTCTTTCTCGACTCTGTCCATAAGCGTAGACTCTTCGATGCATAATCCACATGATTATAGGCGGTAATTGCGCCCCAGTTTCTAAACTAACATCGAGTAAATGACCTTTGACCAACACCATGTGTGCCCCTGCTCGAGTTTATTGTTACACATGTAACCTCATTTAATTTAATTTAATTTCAAACATACTATGTTTGAACACAGAAAAAAATGGCCATTATCTGCCGTACATATCATTCATAGTCTGACCGAGAAATGTTCAATAGAAAATGAAGAAAATTACCCTGATTCCAACGTTAATCCGCATGCAATTTACTTGTGGAGGATATTAATTTAGTCTAAAAAAAAATGGACCCGTGACTCGTAGTTCCTTAGTTTGTACAATGCTTTCCATTCCCTGAACTACTTCCTCTGGATTCGAAACCAAGCATATCTGATTTGTTGACATCTCTCTGTTTAACGCCCGTTGACCCCGGAGTACTATTCACAGCGGATAACTCAATTTCCTTTTCCGAAGCACTGTTGCTTCTTTTACACTTAAAAATCCGCTTCCTGGCTATTATTCCCAGGATTATTATTACGCCGACCACGCCAGCAATGACTCCTATCGTCAACTTCTTCGGGAGTTCGTCATATCCTTCACTAAATCTCTCCATATCTACCTGTTCCAAGGTATTTACTAGTTTTCAGAAATTAATATATCTTCAAAAGATATTTCCCAAGTTACATAAATGAAAATTCACAGAGGATGTTGAATTTATGGGAACCTGCACAAAAGCATAAAAGTGAAGTACTTTTACGTAAATAAAAATAAGTTTTAGATTTTAATTTAATATTCCCAAATCTCCCCAAATAATCCGATTCCACCATATTGATAACAAAATATCTTTTCAATACCTGACTCATATCGCGAAACACTGAAACGCGGGTGAATGTTTTAAGAATATATATAATCGGTGTATTCGCAAAGAAATAACCAAACAATGCAGTTGTTTTCAAGCAACGATGTTGAGATATATTTATAATTGGCGATTTTGTTGGCTGTTGTTAACTGCATAATTAAAATTACACTTTAAAACTCTCGATAACATTTAAGTCATTTCTATGCTGTAGAAATGTCACGCAAAACACAAACATTTTTAAATTTTGACAATATCTGTGTAAAGATTACAAATTGACGTTTACGAACAAATTCTGTTGACGAGATCAAAATTAAAGAACCCTTTCGTTTCTCTGATTTTCCTATTGTGGTAGCATTCAGCTACATTTACAATTTGTTAATGTTTACCAATTTTGATTTAGTTCATGCAATACAAGGCCAAATGGAGAAAATGAAGAGGGTCATTTTACGCTAATACTCCAATTGGGGAAAGTTTGTGTACGTAGAACATCGATTGTTTTTTTTTTTTTTTTTTTTTTAATTCGGCTCGAGTACTGGTCAGAAAAACTCAACTATTTCAACCATACAACTGACCTTCATAATCACATTGAGAATAGTTGTTCGTCAATATTTCTATCGGGTTGTCTGGAAAGTTCATGCCGCTTTTTAAGTAAAATTAAGACACAACCCAAAATTATTTCATTAAATATTTATTCTACGAAATATTAACTATTTTCTTGCACAAACCACAGAAAACATTGTTATCAACAAGTTAATCCAATTATCCACTTAAACTCACTTCACATATATGGTAAAATATTAACAACAAAAATAAATCATTAACTCAGATGTTTTGTACTTACAGATAGGTAAATATTTCAACTTTCTTCCTCCCCGTCAACTTTAACACCCCACTCCTCCCCGTCAACCCCAAACCTAATGCGCTACTCCCTACATGTAGTCTGTTTCACCACCTCCGTTCTACCGAACAATCCATATTTCTCATTTCTACGGTCAGATCGGCAAAAGTATGCTGTCCCATTTTTTTTTTAGCGAGACCTACTATAAACACGAGCAGAGAACACACACACTATTAAATCAATGAGTCACTTACCTTGGCTGACTGTCTATATATTTTCGTCTTCTTTTTTTCTTTTTCTTCCTTCCTCGCTGTCGTCCGGTTGTTTACTATTTTCGTCTTCTATCCGGTAGTTTTAATTCCGGAAATTTCAAGTCTGTTGAATTTTCAATTGTTGCCGTGGTACTAGCTCGTATCAATCTGTTTTGTTGTTTCAAAACAGCAGGTCACTTAGGCACCAAAATTATTAGTCTGTTGTATACCAATAAACAGACAAACACGGGTGTATATAAAAATATATCAAGTGATATTTTTATTAATGAACGATGGACCGTGTAGCCTAGTGAACAGAGAGTGAGAGCGCGCTTCCAAGGGTTGACGGGGGGTGTCGTATCTGTTCTCCTCTGTCTCTCTGCCCAAACAACCATCCGTTCCTTTCTACGGCCGGAAAACGCCCCCGCTTCCACACTTCCTCGGGTGGGCCTAGATTGTTATATTACATATAGACTGGAATTACAAAAATCCCAAAGAGCAGCAGCAACAAAAATTGGTTTTATATGTAACAAGAAGAGAAAATATTGACATAATCAAGCTGGTATAATTTCCATGGAACCAAAACTACAGAAAGAAGCAGTATTAAAAATATCGGTAAGTATTTGAATGAAATATTTATGGTTATTGTTGTGACCTTGTCGCCAAGTTGTGGTCTAGTTGGGGCCAGGAATAAAGACACAAAGAAGGAATAGAGTTAAACAAATATATTAAACAAGAACAATAGTACAAACATATACAAACGAAGAGATTATTAGCGTGACTGTTTAGTCCGTCTGTCAGAGTTATCTGATGGAATAGATTCTGCTCTCACTCTCTCTGCTCTGCAAAGCAGAACTGCTGCTTATATATAGTTCGGAAGAATACAATGCGTCATATGGGTTAGTCACCATAACAGTTATGAAAAATTTAAAAGTACCAAAAAAAAAAGATGCGGTAACTATGAAAGTTTGCCACCGTTGTCCTAGACTGTCTGCGCTCCCAGCGTTTGCGTGTCCAGTTTATACAGCTAACTCGCCCACACCTGAGAAGAAAAGAGCTGGATTCAGACCTTTACTGTGAAAGTGACCGCAATAGTCTTGGTGGAAGTTTGAACTCGGTACTCCAGTTTCACTTTCTGCGTAATATCAATCGTACGTTAGTAAGTAGTAATATTGTGCTACCCAGATCTATAACCGTTCAGCTAGATTTCTGTACTTGCTTGACTTGTGACATCTCCAGTTCGGAGTTCTCATTTGGGGCTTTTTCTTTTGTTGACAACCATACATTCTGTCTCCTTGTAAATTGATGTTTCGCGCTTTCTTTTCGTTTTCCTTTATTACCTGGTCTCGAAATTGTTCGTACACACAATATAAATAAAACAAATTGTTGAAAACATTTGGTATACATGTGTACTTTGTGGTTATTGTAGCCCATAAAAATTAACATTAAAAAATACACGCATGAATAGAATAAATCTCATTGTGTACGTGTATTTGTTAATGCATATATAAAATTTTATGTCAAATTGTAAGCATTAAAAAAGTTTATTTTTGTCTTGCGGTTACAAGTATCTAAAGTATGCCTTTCTAGTAACAAGCAAGTTTGGCCACCCTTGATTCATATTATTCGTTATCAGTAGTATTTTTTTTATTTATAAGCAAGCCATTTTTAATATATTGGACGCTCCCAAAGTTAATTATTAAAATATACCTTAAAGTGCCGAATTCAGGTGCGTCGTCAGTGTTGTTGCTCCCATGTCATCAGAAGTTTCGGGTCTCAATAAACAACAGACTTCTTCGATGGGCGACCCAACCGAATATGATCAGTATTCGGCTCGCACCCAGAAAGAAAAAAAATGCTACTAGCTTTAGGACGTGTATTATATAAGTTCCCCAGAAAAGGCAATGAATCAGGGCTTCACTTGGGCTATTCGATGTTATAGATCAGGTATGCTGGTGGCCTTCTCGACAGATTCCAAGATCATTTGAATCGCCCGCCTTTTTTTTTGTCCAGTTATCCCTAGGCTTTAATGAAATTGTTTCTGCTAAAACTTCGATCAGAGAATATGAGAAAAAAGAAAACTTTATTAAGGAGAGAGAAAATAAATAAATAGGAAGTAAGTTCCCCAGAAAAGGCAATGGATCAGGGCTTCACTTGGGCTATTCGATGTTATAGATCAGGTATGCTTGGTCGTACAGGTATTCTCGTGTTTTTTGTAGTAGTTTTGGGCCACTCATTAGCTCTATTTATCCACAACCAGCTGGTGGCCTTCTCGACAGATTCCAAGATCATTTGAATCGCTGCCTTTTTTTTGTCCAGTTATCCCTAGGCTTTAATGAAATTGTTTCTGCTAAATATTCGATCATTACAGGGCTGAAGAGCTAATGAAAGGATTACTGAATTAAGATATTGTATGAACGTAAAATGACGAATTAAGGGTAGATTATTGTTATGGTGCCCTTTTACGTGGAATGGACTCTTCCTCTGTCAATAAATAATAAACTCCGTGACTTCTGAGGACGCAGCTGGAAGGTAGTCATGTGACAGTCGTAAGACAGTCGAGACGCAGCGTAACTACACCGTTCGGACTTACACTTCTATTTTCTGACTATTAACACTTTACTTAATATATATGTTCTTGTTATTCTAATACACTGTTTGAATCTACCTTCTTGTTTCCGTGTCTTTCTTTCTGGCCCTAACAGGTCACAACAATTTGGCGACAAAGATTTATCCACAACAACTCCACAACAATTATGAAGATATGAGCGACAAGCAGCTATTGCTCCTAGAATTGAAGAAGTTAAGATTGTAGTGATCGGAGACGCATAGTTATCGGAGTCTGTTCCCCAAAGCAGCGTTTGTTTTTTTTAGGAAGAAGCTTTCGGAAATGTACTTCTTTCTTACCATGAAATACAAACGGAATGAAGCTGATTCGATTTGTTATAACATTTCCTAGATTTTTCCTTTTTAATCATTTCATCCCAAGAAAGGCTACTAAGATGCACGTGGTTACTGAGCGCGAGAGAATATGAGAAAAAAGAAAACTTTATTAAGGAGAGAGAAAATAAATAAATAGGAATTAAGTAGACAGAAAATAACGACTGACATTGAATATAGATTTTAAATAAAAGCTGTCTGGAAAGCCAGAAGCCAGAAGAGAGTTCCATGAGTGTGAGAGAAGAAAATGTTAGTATAGAACCTACGGTTATGTCGAACTATTTCAACTGCAAAATGATGAGATCTTGCCGCCAATCTAGTCAGTCAGTTAAGTGCCATACGTAATACACGCTTGGGCGATCATGTCTCGAAAGAGACATGACTGACTGGGCAGAAGATTATCCCGCAGTAGGTTGCCATTGCTTTCTGCGGTAGACTGGTTGCCGACCAAGTCTATAGAATCCAATCTGTCCTGCTATTTAACCCATAACTGGAAGGAAGAGACGGATTAATACCTTTCCAAAGGGTATTTGCGCGTAAGTGAATACAATGGAGTCAACTGGAATTCGAACTCGGCTCCCCGGCTTCTCGTTCCGAGCCGATATCCACTATTAAGGTACCATAGAGAAAATCTTATCTGAACAATTACCATGAAAATATTTATTGAAAAGGCACAGGGTAGCTACGTTATAACAGTAGGAAAGTGACTGTGGCTGAGATGCCAGGACATCACCAATAACTTTGTATTTTCTCAAGAATCTCTAAATACATAACAGAAGCACCAGACCGGATGTGACAGAAATATTTAGGGCAAAAACGAATGACACTCTTATAAATCCGTTAGATAAATTTCGTTGATAAAAATTGATACAGTGAACGAATTTTATTAGCAGCAGATTTAGGAATTGCTTCAATATAATTTTTCATCACATTTTGAGAGCAGAATATGTGAAGGAGCAAGAACTCATTCTCCTGGAGGTTATTATCAGTCAATCTGATAGAAAGAAAAAAAATATCTCAAACGATTAAAAGAAAAACATGCCATTGTTGCCCCAGTTAACAACAGATTGTAAGTCATTCGAACAGATCAGACTTACAATTAAGACAGAAGTAAATACTTGTGTACACAGCATATAAATCACGAGTTAAGAACTGATGAAATCGGAAAGATCGTTGATGAAAATTAGGAACAACGTATGTCCAAGGATAGACAATTTGATAAGAAAGACTGAGTCAGTTAAAACATTAATTCAGAAATACCATAACCTTTCAACTTGTGAAGAAATATAATATAGAAATTAAAAAACAAAACAAAACAAAAAACAAAAGAAATATTACTTCATTAAGACACAATTAAGGGGGAGTAGATGGAATTCTGGTGGGTTAGACTCGATAAATACATTATTAGTGTGTGTAAAAATTATTATTAGAAAATACTTGGCTTTTAAATTTTCTGTACTAATATCATTCCCTGACACTTTCAACCGTAAATCGCTTGATGAGGTACTATTGATAGTACCTAAACACGACAGCTTTTATGTAGCACAGAAAAATGTTTTTATTATAAATATACGTTTTTATTATAAATACCAATAGTATATATATACATATATATATAGGAAAAAATAAATTCGCCTATCATCTAGCTAACACTTTTAAGTTTATCAAAAAGGAGACGAAGTTTGTCACTTGTTTCCAGGTTTAGTATATGGTTTGCCAGTTCCTTTATTCCGGGGTCTTAATAATTTAACTATCTTAAATTTTTGGTGATCTAACTGATAAGCGTCCGTGACGATTGATTATGAGGGTACTGAATAGGCAATCTTCTGGTTGCTGCACCCAATTGCGTCAATTTATGCTTATCTTGCTTACTCAATTGCATCATTTTAAAACACACCAGCAAAACATTCCAAAATCAGTCAAATGTCATACGTTATACACGCTTGGGCGATTATGTCTCGAAAGAGACATGACTGACTGGGCAGAAGATTATCCCGCAGTAGTTTACTATGACTTTCTGCGGTAAACTGGTTGCCAGCCAAGGCTATAGAGCCCAATGTGTCCTGTTATTTAACCTATAACTTGGAGGGAAGATACGGATTAATACTTTTCCCAAGGGTATTTACGCGTAAGTGAATTCAAGGAATTCCACTGCAATTCGAACTCGGCTCCCCGATTTCTTGTTGCGAGCCTATATCCACAACGTACATCTAACATCACACAGTTGTATCAACTTTTTGTGGCATACCTATCTGTATACAGGAATGGGATGTTTCTATCCTCTTAAATACGTGGACACTATTAAAGTGAGGAGAGTGATCACACGTGATCCAGACTCTCTCTTGTTCAACTCTTCTTCTGTGCAAAGAGAGACTCAGACGAGGCTCCGCCGAAGAGTAGAGTTTCGCCTGGGGTGAACAGACAAGAGCCCAACCAATCCTTAATCTGAGTCTACGGGATATTTTTGGCTGAGCTTAATCCCCACATTAATTGACCTTGTGTCACATCCACCTTAGTGGGAAGGTGGTACATATCTAGTGAGCACACCTGATCCAAACTCTCTCTTGTTCAACTCTCTACCTCTGGGCGGAGAGGGGTTCAGACGGGGCTCTGCCGAAGTGTTCAGTCTCATATGGGGTGAACTGACAACAGTCCGACCCAGCTTTAACCTGGGTCTACGGGATATTTTTGGCTGAGATTACGGGCTCAGAGTCGCATCAGCCTTGGGCATCTTTCCTTGGGGAGGTGGTAAATACAGAGTGATCATACTGATACAAACTCTCTTGATCAATGCTCTGTCTCCGGGCTGAAAGGAACCCAGACAAGACTCCGCTAAAGGGTGGAGTATCGTCTGGGGTGAATAGAAATTAGACTCGACCGTAATCATGGTCTCCGAGATATTTTTAGCTGAGATTAAGTGCTCGAAATCTCTACTTTAATTGACCTTGTGTCGTATTTGCCTTGGGCATCCGCTTTAGTTGGAAGGTAGTAAATACCGAGTGATTATACTATCAGTTCACTAGCAGTGTATCTACTTCACGTAGCGTAAGAGACTTGTACTTGTTCATATACTATTATTCCTAACCTCTGTTCGGTAATAACTCACGCACTAACCTTTTAGAGTACAACAAATTTACAATATTATACGGATGAGCCACAGACTTAACCCCATTAAAGTTTATTTCTTATATACTGAATTAAAGTCGGTTGTCTGTGCTGTGGGATTACCAGTGATTGAAGGGATGTATTCGTGTTGAGAAGATGTAGAATAATGTCTTTTTTATATGTCTGAGCGTGAAAAGTTACCATGAAAGATTGCAAAAAACTTATATTTCATATGATTCCTTTGCTTGTTTGGTAGAATTATTAGATATACCTCTGCTTAGTTATTGTATTCAGTGTACATTCTGTGTTGTGTATAATGTAGCATGAGGTTTGATGTGGTGAACGAGACACATTCCGTCCCTAAGGCCTCCTGTGGCTAAAAGAGAAAAATATAGAACTGTGCCCTTTTTTGTTTTGTGCACAAGGTCCAAAGCAATAGAAAAGATCACTTGGAAGTGGATCTGCCTTGTGGTGCCGTAGATATCGGCTTGGATCGAGAAATCGGAGAACCGAGCTCGAATTTCAGTTGAATTTGTTGCATTCGCTTTCGCTCAAATACACTTGGGAAAGGTATTCCATCTCTTCCCACCAGCTATGGGTCAAATAACAAGACAAATTGGATTCTATGACCTTGGTTGGCAACCAGTCTACTGCAGAAAGTAATAGCAACCTACTGCAGGAAAAAATCTTCTGCTTAGTCAGTCATGTCTCTTTTGAGACATGATTACCGAAGCGTGTATCACAAATGGCACTTAACTGGCTGACTGATTACTTTGGAAACACCATGTAAGCGATGTTAGCTGTAATTCATTGGCAGAAAAGTGGAGTAAGTCCATCTTTTTCTTTTTTCAGCCTTTTATTTTTTTTTCCAACATATTTTTTCTCCATCTTTTTCTATACTCTTCATTAGTCTCGGCTTTCTTTTTCTCCACTTACTTTCTCCTTTTTTCATTCAGTTCTTTAGTTTTTTCTTCTTCCTTACATCTGCTTGCTACTATACTTTTTCCTAATAAATAGTGCAAAAACGATTATCTTTCATTTTCTTTGTTTTTTGCTTCTACTGTCCTCTCTTTCCTCTTTTCTTTTTTGTCTATTCTTCTTTCTTTTTTTCTTTATCTTCTGTTTCTACTGCCCCCTCTTTCTGTCTTTCCCCGCTTTTTTCATTTTACTTGTCCTTCATCTAAGACCTTTTCATTTCCTTTTTTTCTTTTCAATCGTTCATTCATTCATGTTCCCCAGATTCACATTCTTTTCTTCAAAGTCTCATCTTTGCTTTTAGTTGATTCATTCATTACTTTTTAAACATTTTTTTTTCTTTCTCAAGATTCTGCTTTCATCTTCAAGATAACTTACTGACCTGGGCGGTAGATATATGCAACTGTTTGTGAATGAGGAGGCAGTCAAACCAGCACAATAAAAAAGTATGAAGAAACTCACACGTAGACGCCATTACGTCAACTAACTGAAGTCTGTCTGTTTTGTCAGCCATTTGATGAATGATACGCTTTATTTGACTTTCGACGGTTGCACATCTTGCAACATACTGCAAATCCGTCCTATGGTTGAGGTTTATTGTAGTCTGTCTGTTTTGTCAGCCATTTGATGAATGACACGCTTCACTTGACTCTCGACGGCTACACATCTTGCAACATACTGCAAATCCGTCATATGGCTGAGATTTATTGCAAACGGAAATCACAACTATAGATTTGGGAGTGAAAAATATATGGTAGCCGGTTAGGAAAAATAAATTAAATGCAATTAATTATAAGCTTTATATTACAAAAACATTTATAATCTAAATAAGCTACGGTATCAAATATTTTAACAATCGTTGAAGGCAGATTTTTTTTAATCATTTCACTCCAAGCAAGGTGTTAACGCCACTGATGTGCAGGGGGTTACATAAGAGAGTTGAAGTATTAGACAGAAGGAGAATGAAGACAAAGACGAGCCAGCTACAGGAGGTTAAAAGAAAGAGCAAGAGAAGGATGTGAACACAGGAGTGAAGACATTTGTGAAGGTAGAGAGAAAGAAAAAGAACAAGATACACGGAGTGATGTAGAAAGGGCTGGAATTAACTGGATAAGAGATGAGACTTGATTTTACATTTAAATTCCTGGAGGTTATATCCGCCAGGAAAGCAAGTATATGAAAGGGAGTTCCACAGGCGGGAAGATATTAAAATTATAGATTTTTTTCTCAGTACCTTGACTTATGATAATTTCCAAATTTCAAATTGGCACGATTTTCAATTTTTATTATAGGTTTAGTTTTCTTGTATAATAATATAAATATTTATATGTAAATTGTTTTCAAGCCTAACTCTCTTTAAGCTTTAGAGATCACACACACACACACACACACACACACACACACACACACACACACACACACACACACACACACATCTAAACATTTCCATACTAATAACACCCTATGCAGAATCTTTGATAGAAATGCTATTAGAGTTATTCTTGCACACATAATATGGATAATATCATTAATTCCAACAGTAGAGATTTTAAATAATTTAGATAGAACTAATAATAAAACTGGTATAATACCCTCTTACAGTTGTAGGTACATCAACAGTTGTTCCGTGGAAGGCGAATTTAAATCTAACCAAATGATTTACCAAGGCAACATTTTCCCCATATATAACAAAAAATAATAATCAAGTTTACATTGGAATTTCGGCGGGCAAATTTAAACAACGTTACTATTCTCATAAACACGCCTTTTCCAAACCCAATCTAACATTCCAGGATCTTTTTCTCGCATAGCTAACCATGGGTGGAAATCAAACATCGCAAAGACACTGATATAACGTGAAGTATAATAAAAAAAAGCCAAACCTTACAACATTGGTGATGTCTGCAGATTGTGCCAAGAAGAAAAGTTAGTCAAAATATTATTTCCAGAACAAAAACTTTAGTAAATGAAAGATCAGAAATAATGTCCTAGTGTAATCATACCAAAAATATATATCTTTAATATAAACCTGGATGAAAGTGTTTAAGATTCTTAAGAAACTCCTTCCTAATTCTGAAATTTCACACACACACACACACACACACACACATATATATATATATATATATGTATATATATATATATATATATGGTAATTATTATAATAATAATGGCATACTGCAACTTGATAGCGATACTGTTTCGGTGCTAAAACATCATCATCAGGCAGTAGAATGTCGTTAATTTATTTTGTAATATAGAAATAAGGAGGTTCAAAAATAAATTAATTAAAAATGAAGAAATAAAAATAAGGTTAGCCAATGAGATGAAAATTTTAAACCATAAGATGAGAAAGATAAAGCATAAAAAAAATTATGCATTACGTTTTTGAATTAAACTAAACACTGAGCTTTATTTACACTATTTATATTATTCGGACTGTTGTCCTTATCGTTATCATCACATTTGCAGCATTTCAGTCGTTTTATGCTCCGAGATCTTCGGGTTATATACTTTTTAAATTTTCGAACCGAAACCAAAATAGTTCATCTGTATGTTAGCGTTTCTGAAGATTGGTTCGATGACGTTTGTGTAGAGTCGATTAGTAAAGTCACTGAGAATCTGTTATCCGGTAATATTTCTTATTACTAGTAATTAACTTCAGCCTAGGAAGCCCTCTCATCAGCGATGCCATGCCTGGACGCATCTGTAGCTATGTAGCTCAGTCTACTCCACTGTGTTTAATGGCCGTCGCCCCTACGAGAAAGTTCATCTGATCTTTGGCTGGTCTTACTTTTTAATCCCTATGAGTATCTAGCCACTCTCCTTTCTAGAAAAGCCTGGCGGGGTAACTGGTTTAGTCGTCGATGACTTGTTCATGCGGTAGATACATCTGAGTTACACGGTACATGACATAAGCAAGAACAAGACTTTGAATTTTAAATTACTGCAAAGCTAGTAGGGAAACAATTGGCTTTCTTATGAATCGGTATGATAATACCCAGTTTACAGATTTTAAAGAAAAAATGAAGCTGTGGAGGGTTATGACCACTTACACTCTGAATGAAGATGGCAACTAAGGAAAAAGGGCGTTTGAACACAGACCTATAAAAAGGTGAAAAAGATGGTCTGTATGTTTGTGAGAGTGCCACTGTGTGCGTGTGTGTATATGGGTGTGTGATCGATATTGAGAATTAAAAAAAGAAGAGGAAGAAAACAGGATGAAGAAATTCGTCGGCAATATATATATATATATATAAGAATAACGAAAAAGACAAAAAAGTGTCTTATAAGCAGACAGACATATGGTAGTTTTGTTCTTAAGCATTGAATTCAGAAGAAGAAAATCCTTAAAAACCCAAAGATTGTTTTTAACAATAAAAGCACTTGAATTGGCTGTCACTAGTCGAGATAAAAGCAAAAAACCCATTTATAACTGACTGTTTCTAAAGGAAAGATATTTTTTATTTTCGTCTTGTGCCGCAAACATGTTAATCAAATGTTTAAAAGAATTCAGTCTAGCGGATCCAAAGCACCCAAACACCTTCACTTATTAACCCACTAACTTCTCGCGAAATTTCTTTCGAAGTTTAAAAAGAAAAAGAATATATTTAACGTGTCTTGGTTTCTTGTTTGGATGTCGCAAGCGGTTCACAAATATTTTTTATTCTGTGAGAATTTATCATTGAAATATGTTGCAAATAACCATAGTTAAAATGCTTAAATCAATTTTAGGCAATTCGTTGTGGGTCAATGAATATCGACTCTGAACGAGAAATTGGAGAGCCGAGTTCGAATTCCAATTAACTTCGTTGCCTTTACTTAAGCGCAAATGACATTGAGAAAGGTATTAATCCATCACTTTCCCGCCATCTATGAGTTAAATAGCAGAACAGCAGAATATATTGAGTTCTATAGCCTTGGATAGCAACTAGCCTACAGCAGAAAAAAATGGCAACCTACTGCGGGAAAATCTTCTGTTTAGTCAGACATGATCATTCAAGCGTGTTTCAGGTATGGCACGTAACGGACTGATCTGGATAAAAGAGTTGAATAACAGGACATATTAGATTCTATAGCCTTGTTTGGCAACCAGTCTATAGCAAAAAGTAATGGCAACATACTGCGGGAAAATCTTATTTCTAGTCAGTAATGGATCAAAAGAGACATGATCGCTCAAGCGTGTATCAGGTATGGCTGAGTATTTAATTTTCTTTCATTTTCCGACTAAAGTGAGCAGTATCTTTGACGTCACATTTCAAATAATGGTTGAAGATTGTCAATGAAAATGAATTTGAACAGCGTAAACTATTTATGACAGAGAACACGAGTCGAATGGGGGAACAGAATAGGACTTTGGTTTAAGATCGGACCCGCGTCCTTCTGAATGCGAGAAACACGATTTAAGCGTAATGTGAGCGAAAAGCTGCGTGATCTCTGGCGTCAATCAACAAACAAACCAGAAAGCCCAAGGAGAACGGCGCTTCACAAGATCTGAGAGGCAGTAGCAGAGATTGAATTAGGCACAAGTGAAAGAGGCCACTGCATGACGACAAAGACGACTACGACGAAGAAGAAGGAAAAAGAACGTTGAACAACAACAACCCACGGAATTGATTTTGCGGGTTCTTTTTACTTTAAAAATTTACACTAAGCAAAAAAAGTTACTTTCTCTTATTTACCAGTGTTTTCTCAAAGACACACATATGGAGTACATTTTAAGTCTTGTGGCGATTAAAAAATAAAAATTATTCTCTTTTCTTTATTATTTTCTAATTCGCGAGCCAATGCGAAAATCTATTTTTTGACCACCAGGAAAAAGAATTACTTCTGTGCTGAGGAAAAGACCAAGGCATATCTCGCGAGTGAGAATTATTTAATAACCAATGAAAGAATATCGATTTACAGAAAACAACAAATTGAACTTTCATTTAACTGTGGGATATTTCTTCCTGCCCAAAATATGAGTTTGCTTCCGGAGCCGATCACGTGACCGAGTCGGCCTACTTATTTCATGTTTTTCGGTTGGTCAGTCAGAAAAACGACGAGAAAGTGAAGAACGTCAAACAAAACAAGTTACGATATAGCAGCAAATAGTCAAGCCATTCCCCACAAATACACACATTCGCACTCTTTTCATCTAATCGCCGTCAACACAATGAAAGAAAGGAACGAACTCGTCACGCGAATTTCATTATGAAAATCAACTTCTTAGCCTCAAGTTAATATTCTATTAACACCAATTCGGCTAAATAAAAACAATCTCTTGAACGTCTCCAAACACTATATCAACCTATCAAATAAGACGAGATACTAAAACTCACCCAAGAATATTTCATAAATACAGTCAAAAAGAGACTATTATTCTGAACTAAACTGCAAGTTAAACAAATTCTTACCAAGAATTTCTCAACAGTACAAACTGTTTAATTTCTCTACAAATCACATTTCGCTAAAACAAACGAAATCTTTATTCTTTAAACACCTTACTACATTTTCTCAGGACATTTTCACAGTTAATGTATTCATACATACAATTTAATGTTATGCTGTTCAGTAAATAAATTGGCATTTATTTATATTATAACACGATCCCCAGGCGTACCTTGACCAATCCTTTCTGACCCTTAACTAGCCAGCCCACGCTGTATTTGCTTGATCTCGGACCGGCCAAAGTAGGATTGCCTATTATCATCTGGCTAGGTTAGTCCTGACACGCAAGAGGTCGGATATATAGTTAAGACCAAATTTACGCGATCTGATAGTTGGCAAGCGGAATATAATCAGTAGAACACAGCAACGCCACAGGTGTAGTTTTGTTCTATATTTATATATCGATTATATACACAATTATAAGCAAGTCAAAGCTGGTGAGACGCAATAATTGGCTGATGTTTCAATAATACATTCAGCAACAAAGTTTTCGAAGATGGTGGTTCGTTCAGTCAGCTTCTAGCAGCACGCCGATTTCAGTTCGACCGTCTTATTCAAATCACGGGCCCCAAATCTGCTAATTTCGTTTTCCGCCTCTGTTTTATTGAAAAGGCACAACCTTCGGAAAATCTTAACTTGTGAGGAGTTCGGTTATATTTAGCACAATGCCCATTAAATAAACATGATCGCGCTCCCTACAGACTCAAACTATTAATGTTCTTGTAAGAAAATTTGTGCCACGTTATTGTCGCCTAACAAATGTTAACCAACAATGAAGTGGCTCAAACCACTATTCACTTTGATAAAATTTGTTGTCTTGCTCCAGTCCTAACTGTATCTCGTATGCTTAAGTTTCTATTTAACCTTATAACATTACTTCTTGTTAAATACAAAAGAACAATTTATTTAGTATTAAATGTGTTCAAAATTTCCCAACGCTCAATTTAGTAAACTAGAAACTGAAAAATGCATTTTCACAGAAAATATTTGCATAATCCTTACATACACGATTTGACGGAATAAAAGACGCTCAGATATATTCAAGAAAAGTTTTTAGCTTATTTAAGCATATAATGTTAAACTTTTTAGTAGCCAAACATAGTCGTTAATTAGTACAAACTGATGAGTCATAAATTCTATTTTAACGCGATGTTTAATCTACATATTGAATTTTTTTTGTGTGTATTATCGATGAGAATAAAATAATCAAAATAAGTACGCGTTGGATATATATATATATATATATGCTATAGTCATCTGCAGACTTTCTGTTTCGCTGTATCACAGCTCATCAGTAAGGATTAGACTCCGTTCGCTTCCTAACCCATGATTGAAACCCAAACATAGCGGCGTCAGTCAGCGATTCTACCCCTACGCCACGACTGTCCGGTAGAAAAACGCAGGCTTTTTAGCGCGTATAAACACGCCCTATAGCTACAGTGCTCCAATTCATTATCGAATGAGCGATGCGTATAAGTTTATATATATATATATATATATATATATATATATGTAAACTTATCTGAAAATATGTTCCAGTAATAGGTAAAAGAAAACTATCACTACATTACAAAACCACTTTATTTATAGCAGAAAACATTACTGTATATAATAAATCAGATTAGCAATGTAGCTGGACATAAGATAAAAATCCCAGTCAGACTATGTAATAATTATCCATATGTATTTAGATAATTCCTGGGTATTTATATATATATTTTCACTCATATCTGTAGTGAGAAAAAAGGTAAATCAACTGAAATTAGTAAACTTGTGAGGGATTGCATCCATTAGTCGTTACAATAATCTATACAAATATAATATTTATCTGCATTTAAACGAAATTAGTTCCCGAGCAAAATGAAACGTTTAATTAATCAATTCCTTTACGCCCACGTTTTTTCGATTGCAGTCATATTTGTTCAAGTCTTTCATGTGAGGCACTCAGATATTTTTGTCTATAAAGTAATCGTCTTGCTTCAATTTGATCTTGAAATAAGCTTTGTCGTTGTCGTCTTTGTCTTTTTGTTGCCAATCTTTTTCTTCCGAGAGATATTTACGTTTCATTGTTAGGAAAAGTAATCAATAAATGATAGATGCCATTGAACGTCTAAAAAATATGAACGGAACAGATTAATTAAAGCGATTCATTGATGTCTATTTTAGTTGTGCATTCTTGATCCCCGCTGTATTGAATCTTAATACATTTTTAAGATATTTGCTTCGTCGTGTATCACTGGTAAAAATTCAGTCTCAGATGTGATTCTGGCCTTTCCATTAAACGACAAACATTTCGCACCGAGGTGTGAAATTTCTCGAGTTTTCTGTGTGCTAAGCAAAGTTTGTAAATTCAAGAAAATTTGTTTATTTCTAACAAAATTAATGAATCAGTGTTTAGCATTTGAATTTTTAAATCTAGAACTTGTTTTGTTCGCTACAATTGAACTTATGATTACAACTAACCACGCCAACTGCAAAAGGATCAGATCTTGCCGCTAATCTAGTACTGCACTATAGTTTATGAAATCTAGGTACCATAAAGAAGAGGTCATCAGAATGATTACCATGAAAGTATTTATAGAAAGCGCTCAGGGAAGCTAAATTATGATGATGAGAAAACGATTGATTTACTGTATAATATATTTTCATGTATTTTTCCATGCAACGCAACTTCACATTTTCTTTTTTTACTCAACGGATTTCATAAAATTTAACTCTATTATGATATACTATTTCAAAGAAATGGCAAATCAATTTAAGTCATCTGATGTAGGTGGTAATAAATTCAATGAAAACATCTGTATCTTCATTCATCCACATTATTAAGAAGGCGCTTACTCTATTTGGATATGTATATACATATATTTTTTTGCAGAGTCATCCTTTGACTGTCTTTGGTTATTCTATCAAATTCATACTGATACGGTGCTGGTAGGAACACGTGTGTGTTTTTTCCATCATCAAGGCTGCAATACGACACGCTAGAGGACGATCTCACCCTGCAGAAAGAATACAATAACAGCGTGAGAAAGAAATATGAAGAACAAATTGGAAAAGGGTACTCAAAATGGGATTCACTAAAAGAAGCGATGGTGACCTCAGCGAACAACATAGCCCCAAAGGAAATCAGACGCAGAAGAAAAAACGAGTGGATGACCGAAGGGATCCTCCACATGATGCAAAGGAGACAAAAATAACGCCAAGACACGGAGTAGAGTACAAAAAACTTCACGGGGAGATAAGGAACAAATGCAGACAAGCCAAAGAGGAATGGCTCAACAACAAATGCAAAGAAGTAGAGAGACAGCAGGAACAACAAAGCAGAGATGTATAAAGAGATAAGAGAACTGACAGGACAAAAAACCTGCTCCTCAACAGGATGCATAAAATCCAAGGAAGGAACAATCATATTAGAGAAAGAGGAAATACTCCAGCGATGGGAAGAATATATAAAGGATCTCTTTTGCGAAAGAGAGAACAACCGAGAATACACAAGGAGATGGATGGACCGGAAATACTAAAATCCGAAGTGGAAGCTGCAATGGCCAAAATGAACAGAAACAAAGCACCTGGTCCAGACGGCATAGTGATAGAGCTGCTGACAGCCTTAGTAGAATATGGCATAGAAAAGATTACCGACATAATAAACGAAATTTATAGTAGCGGAATAATACCAGACGACCTATGCAAGTCGATATTTATAGCACTGCCGAAGAAACCTGGTGCAAACGAGTGCGAACTACACGGAACTATCAGCTTAATGAGTCACAAAACTGATTGTCAGAATCCTGATGAATAGAGCGAGAAGCAGAATCAGGCCAGAGATAGGGCAGGAACAGTGCGGGTTCGTCAAGGACACTGGAACAAGGAACGCCATATTCATGATTAGGATGCTCTCTGAAAGGGCATTACAAATGAAGAAAGACTTGTACCTATGCTTCATTGACTACGCGAAAGCATTCGACAAGATACGACACAAAGAATTGATGGAGATGCTAGGCAGCCTCGACATTTTCGGGAAAGACATAGGAATAATAAAGAATCTCTACTGGCAGCAAACGGCCTACATACGGACAGGTAACGACCTCAGTAGATGCACAAAGATAGAAAAAGGCGTAAGACAAGGATGTGTCTTTTCACCGGATTTGTTCAACCTATACAGCGAGAATATTTTGAGGACCCTAGGTGACACGCCAGGATTTGTTATTGGAGGCCACAACCTGAATAACATAAGGTATGCGGACGATACAGTGCTGATTGCGGACACGGAAAGGAAACTACAAGACCTCATACAGAAAGTAGCAGTGGAGAGTGACAAGAAGGGACTACAAATAAACTTTAAGAAAACTGAGTGCATGGTCATCAGCAAAAGATACAACCCAAAATGCCAAATACAGGCGGGGGATATCAGAATCAAGCAAGTACAAAAATTTAAGTACCTAGGAAGTGTTCTAACAGAAGATGGAAAGTGCGACACGGAGTTCCACAGGGGAATTGGCATGGCAAAGGACGCGTTCCAGAAGATGAGCAAAATACTAACACACAGGAAAATCTCAATAGAAACGAAGAAAAGAGTGCTAGACACGTGATGTCAGTTCTTCAATACGGCAGTGAATGCTGGACAATATCATTGAAAATGAGGACAAAACTGGAAGCGGCCGAAATGGGGTTCTACAGAAGGATGCTACGGATATCGTGGACTGAGCATGCAAGCAATGATGAGGTGTTGGAAAGAATGGCAACAAAAAGGAAATTGATGCTGAGCATCAGGAAGAGACAACTGAAGTTCCTGGGACATGCAATGAGGAAAGAGAGCCTGGAGAGCCTGATACTGACTGGTCAGATAGAAGGAAGGAGAGACAGAGGAAGGCAGCGGATAACATATTTGCAGGGTCTGATCAGGTGGATGACGGAACGGGGGTTGCCAGCAACAGAAGCAAACATACTAAGAGCCACAAGGGATAGGGAAACGTGGAGAACCATGATCGCCTACGTCCTGAAGGTACAGGGTACATAGAAGAAGAAGAAGATATACATATATACATACAGCTTTACTTCCCCCCGAAACATTGTCACCAGTTTGGTACTGCGCTTAAATCCATACAGTCTAGGTACCACAAAAGAAAACTCATCGGTACAATTACCATGAAAATATTTATAAAAATGTCACAGGGAAGCTAGTTGACGGCGGTCGGAAAGAGACTGAAGGCGAAATGCCAGGTCAGGGTCAGTGACAATGCAGACTCTTTGTTGGATTTTATCAAGAATATTTAAATATATAACACAAGCACCAGACTAAACGTGGCAGCAAAATTCAAAGCAAAGACGAATGGTAGACTTGTAAATGCGTAAGAGAGATTCTGGCGAAAAACAGGTTTCTCAAGTCCAGTAGTGTTATCGCTCTTTGCAGTACTGATGACGGTTTTCTGCCGAACTTTCTATTTGTCATAATTTTAATGTCATAATTTTAAAATTTTTTAGCACATAAAAGAAAATATAATAAAATAAATCTTCATCTAAGTAACATATGGCTGTAACTGAGCCGAGACGGCGGGTCAGCACCAATGACATTATTGCAGATTCTTCATCGGATTTTATCATGAATCTCTAAATATATGGCAAGAGCTCCAGACCAAATGTGGCATGAATATTTAAAGCAAAGAGGAATGGTAGACTTGTAAATGTGTAAGAAAAAAAGCACGACACAGGGAACCAACTTTTCTAGCATATAAAAGAAGATAGAATAAAATAAATCTTCATATAAGCGGCATATGGTTGTGCATATGCATTCAGTTAAGCTAGAACCTGACTCATATTTTGAAAAAAAAAAAAAAAAAAATTAAAGCTAACTTTTTTTTCTAAAAGGAGAAGCTATAGGATCGCAATAAAATAGAAATGGTAAACATCTACGAAATATACTTTGAATTTCATAGTGATTAAACAACGCGCTACTTATTATCTTTATTTTACCTCAAGAGCTAGAAAGTTAATCTTGATTAATTCGTTTCTGTAGTTTTAATCTTACCGGTGCAGCTCTCTCATAGAGTTTTGACATACTAAAATAAGATTAGCAAATACCGTATTAGACAGCGTGTTAAATGCAGTCTAATACGGTTAATGAGAGATCTATGAAAGAAATGTGCGTTGTGGTGCAATGGATATCGACTCGTATTGGGAAATCGGAGAGCGAGTTCGAAGACAAGTTTAATTCGTTGTTTACACTTACGGGCAACTACCATTGGGAAAAGCATCAATTCATCTCTTCTTCCTCCAGCTATTGGTTAAATAGAAAGTTCAGACTGTGTATTATAACCTTTGTTGTCAACCAGTCTACTGCAGAACGTCTATGGTAACCCACCTCGGAAAAAATCTATTGCCTAGTCATTCATGTATTGAAAGAGACATGATCACCTAAGCGCATATCTCGTATGGCACTTAATTGACTGACTGAAGGAAGAAATATTCGAGATAGATTCTGGCAAGAAAAATTGTCAAGCACGACATCGGAAACCAACTTTCTTGATGCGATTTCTTCTTTCTTTTTTTTAAGAGACGCTATGTCTCTAGTTAACCTTTGACTTGTGGGTGGTCTTTATTTTAAGACCAGCTTTAAATTCAAAATTAATTATGTCGACCAAAATATACTCTCATGGCGAACATTGAGGTATAGGTCTTTATTATTTATTCTGCTAAATATCTCTGCCGTAGGCATAAAATTGCTGACAGACATCGTGTCACTTCTGCTTAAAGTATTTTGACGCGGAGGGTTCAGGTTTAAGCTATAACCTATTAACAGGCATCAAGCCGAAGAAAATCCTGTCGTTCGATATCTGTTTTTCTAAAATTTCTTCACGCCCTTATAATAATAAATTTGAGAGATTTGTCGTAGACCAGTGGTTAGAGGACGGGTCTCACAAAACATTACTACCTGTAAGCAAAGTATTAAAGAAGAGGAAAATTTCGCTAGAAACAAAGAACGTAGTACATAACTAATGCAATATGGTTGTGAATAGTTACCAATATTGAAGTAGATGGTAATGGTAACATTAGCCGTTACCCTATAAGGAAACATCCGGTTTTCATTGACCGAATAGCCAGTACTGTTTTGGGTTGAAAGTTAGAAGAATATTTCTTTTTTGAAAAATAAGTTTCTCAAGCTCAGTAGCTGTTATTGCTTTTCCAGTACACACTGCGGTTTTCTTCCTAACCTTCTGTTTCATGTGGCGTAGCATGAGAACTTGACGATTATGTCATTATTTTTTCTCCGTGTTACATGTGCTCTCCATAGTAGTTTTTATGCTGCTGTTAGTCCTCAAGTGACGTAGTTTCTGTTATTTAATATAATTGTTTGTTTGTGATTCTGAAGTGCCAGTCCACAATGTTCAAAGCTTTACTCGCTCAAGCCTTTTTTCACCATTGATCTTAGGAAGCGGTTGTATGAAACTGACAGTTAGATATTCTGAACAGGTTTGGCGCCATGCATGACATCTATATGAAAGTCTAGTTACATTTTAAATCTTAGATTCTGCTTTTGGGATATATATATATATATATATATATATATATATATATATATATATATATATGTTGTGGTGCCGAGGTAAGGGTCAGGTTTCGACCCCGCAGACTTTTGTATGTGTGAAAACTGCAAAGACAATGAGGAGACGGAGGCGTAGATGTTGAGTTTCAATGTCATTTTATTGTGATAAAATTGATAAGCAAACAGTAGGAAATCAGAAAAGCTGAAATGTCGTCAACGTCTGGCAGGAACGGCACAGGCTTAAACGTCATAGGCTGGCAGAAACGTCGCATGTATGGCTCCGGTTGGAAAGTCGTAGCTGATGGGTAGGAAAAGCTAAAAGAGCTGAAAAATAAACGTGTCCAAAGATGGCAATTAAATCGCGCAACACCTTTGTAAAGCGCCTGAAAATCATATGGCCAGTTGATCTAAGCCTTTTGAGTGAAATTGGATAGAAGGGACTCTTCGTCGATGGCTGTGTTAGTCACAAGTCATTTGGAACGCTGTTTTAAGCGCAATGGCCTTGTTCGAACAGTTGATCACGACAGATTATGTGCTCCCCCTAGAAACTGTAACTAAAGCCAGTTCTGCATAGTTGCAATATAAAGCAGAGGAGATAAATGTAGAAATGTTCCATAATTTTCGACTTTCTAAGCACTTTCAGCCTCTTCACAAGCCATTTTTAAGAATGTTATTTATCCTTCGGTGTTGCTATGTTTTCTCGTTTGACTCTAATGTAATTTTTTGTTTTACTTCTATTTTTTGAAAATGAGAGTTCTTTAAAGCTGTCACGTGATGCAGGCGGTAGGCATCATGCGAGCGCCTGTGTTTAAACATTTTTAAAATTCCATTTCCACTGATAAATAGTGTAAGGTTGATGGTAGAAGAAAATTGTTTGATATATATAGCGAAGTGCTTTATAGCGAAGTGCCTTTGATATTGTGATTAAAATAGCATTTCTGTATTTTCAATCAAAATTTTTTCTTAGGGGTTCTGGTAAGTTATGAGTTAATAAATTTGTTTTTGCACTATTATTACTAGATAGGTGACATGTAAGACGTCTACTCAATTAAGTGATAGTATGGCCAATATAGGTAACTGGTTTATGATGAGGAACACAATCTCGCAATATTAGTCATCGCTAGTTTAGATTTGATAGGCTCTATTGTGACGCGGTCCGTCCGGCTATGTTGTGTCTAACCCGGTCACGGAAAACAGTTATGATGAGGTCCGGAACTTGAGTCAGGGTTTATGCTGTCAATACTGCACTAGTCATGACGACGCTCTCGGCTCGCTAGTCGTAATGGCCTCGTCACAGTAGCTGGTCTTCGAGTCGTCTATTACAACGATGTAATTGTCCACGCTGTGAATTTTGATCTCAAGGAAGACACGTTGAAATCCCGGTAGCCGTTTCTCTACCACTTTAAACCAGACAGGATATGTGCACACTTATGTTGATAAAAAAGAATGGCACAAAAAAAAAAAAATAAATAAATAAATAAATAAAATAAAAAATAAAAATAAAGAAATAAAGAAAAAATAAACAAATTCGATGACGCCTGGATAAGTTACGGAAAAGTCTTTATATACAAAAAACAAAAAAAAAAAAACAGCAAACAGAAATAAACAGTCGTCGAATTACTGTTTTTAAAACGGAGCGAAAGTTTTAGTCTGAGATTAATGGTTGTTCACTTCAATCAGAGATTTCAAGTTTTTCTTCAAGTTTTGACGGTTTCAAAACTAAATCTTATCAGGGCTTTTCACCGAAGCCTTACGGAAACAGCCGAAGTTGGGTCTTTGTGATGACGGCGGTAATTCGTCTTGTCTTCTTAGCTCGGCGCGGCAACCACTCTTTCTGCAAGTTTAACTCTTTCTCGGCTCTTTCTGTTTCCATACATCTTCAGCCAGGACTCTATCGGAGGCGCATTATTCCACTTTAACTCTTTTAAGTCGGTAGGCGACAGGATTCTCTATGTCTCTTTACATCTTCAGCCAGGAGCTCTATGGGAAGTGACCACACTTTTGGTCGTGGCTCCCGGTTGGGAACACTTTTCCCCCAGTAGTTACATCTCGACTAGTCCCAAGGCTCAGCTCCAACTCCAACTGACGAAGTGCGATTGGCTCCTTGTACATCTTTTAGTCAGGAGCTCTATGGGAAGCGACCACTCATTTTCCCTGTGGCCCCCAGTTCAATTTTTAGCTAGTTTTTTTCAGGTTTTACAAGTTTTGTAACAAATATTCCGTCTCCAACTCAACTCATATTGCAATTGACAATAAACAGCAGAATTAATAATACCACTAGTAATCATATCTTTCGCTCCATCGTACTAAGCTTAGAATTACATTTTTTTTCTTCACATGCGATATAATAGTATTATATTTTTTTCATATACCAGAAATAGTGTTACACTATATATCAAACAATTTTTTCCTACCATTAACCTTACACTATTTAACAGTGGAAATGGAGTTTTTAAAGATTTTTTAAACAATAGACAAACGCTCACATGATACCCGCCGCGCGCATCACGTGGCATCTTTAAAGAACTCTCCTTTTCAAAATATTAAAAAAAAACTAAAACGAAAAATTACATTAGAGTCAAAGATGAGAACATAGCAACACCGGATAAGTAACATCCTTGAAAATGGCCCGTAATGAGTCTGAAAGCGCTTGGAAAGTCGAAAATTATGGAACAATTTTGCATTCCTAATCTCCAGCAAAAAGAAAACATATAAGAATACTGGGAAAATTAAATAAAAAATTAATAAAATCTTCCCTGTCGGCCATTTTTCACGAAACATGTTTAAATGACAGATTGCTACCCAAGTACATATATATATATATATATATACGTATGCATGTTTGATTAAAACTGACAGACAAAATATTATGAATTTTTTATGTAATTTTTCGTGTGATTTTATTATCTATGACACGTGCTTGCCGTGTTCGGAACATAAAAACATACACACTACTCTACAAACATACACAACACTACTGTTACACGTAAAATCAAATTCATCCTCGATAATGGATAAAAGTATAGCCGAAAGTGCTCGGATAAACAAAACATTTGGACAATTTATATTATTCATATCCCTAAAAGAAAAATAAGATCACACGAAAAATTTCATACAAAAAAGTTAGCCATATCTTGTCTGTCAATTTTAATGAAACCATTATAAAAGGTAGATTGCTGCCCAAATATATATATATATAATCATCCGCAGACAGATCTGTTTCGCTGTATCACAGCTCATCAGTACGGTTAGACTCCGATTGCTTTTAATCCAGGATTGAAACCCGACCGCATTGGCGTCAGTCGGCGATTCTACCTCTGGGCTATGGGCGCTGGGTAGAAGAAGGCAGACTTTTTAGCGTGTATAATATCATTATACACGCCCAATAGCCAGAGTGATCCAATTCATTACTGAATGAGCGAATAAGGAAAGGTATATATATATATATATATATATATATATATATATATATATATATATATATATATATATATATACTTGCCTTTCCTTATGCGCATTTACATATATGCAAACAAGTATATATGCTCATATGCGCGTGTGTATACATGATTATATATATATTTGCCTCAGAGGACGAAACACGTCGGCAAAGATAGGTTTTCCTTTGTCTTTATTCATATAGTTCATTTCTACATGTATAATCTATGATATTTTCACGCACACACATACACACATGCATGTATGCAGACATACATATATATGTATGTGTTTGTGTGTGTCCGTGTGTGAGTCTAAGCGTGTGTGTTTCAAACATCATACATGAAACTAAGCTTATAAAATCTGGATTTCATCAGCAATTTTTTTTATTCAAATTTATTTCTAACCTTGATTGTCATAGATTTTATCAGCATCTTCTTGAACACAACCCTTCATTGTTTTCGCCTTCTGCTTACTACACCTGGGACTCTAAATGGTTACTTAATTTCAACGTACTTTGATCGTAAATCTCAAAGAACTTTATATTTAAAACATTAAGTTAGATTTGAAAGGGCAAGTAATTAGTTGCTCTGCAGAATGCTTGTCGACTTAAGAAAAAAAAATCAAACTGGATTAAAATGTAATAGTTGTGTTATTTTCAAAGTGGAATGTAAAAAAGACGCCGACATGTTTATGATATTGGATACGCATGCGTGCACGACGGTTTTATTGATCGGTTCTCAAACAGAAAACGGGCCGAACGTTTTAAATAAATGGATATTAATTCGGTTTCAAGTAGTTTCTCTTCGCTCTTTTCATTTTTCTGTTTATTAACGCAGAGAAAAGTGATCCGTTACCGAGATCCTTGGTTAAATAATAATTAAATAGTCTCTTGGCAGGGAATATTGTTTGTTCTTATTTTTCTGGGCGTTCTTTCTTCTTTTTCAATTTACTCCGGCCATTTTCTTTTATTTAAGATCACTTTTTCTTTTCTTTTTTTAAAATTTTAATGTATGTATCTGTTGATTTTTTTCACGATTTTTTTCCACTTTTTGTGTTCTCTTAGTCTTTTCCAACTTTACTCACCGAGTTGACCGAAATGTAAATTTAAACCAGGAAAAAAAATTATGATACAATAATGTTGCTGGAACACAAAGTATATTGACGATTTTAGTAATATCTATCCATAGAATGCCGATAAGCATTTATAATAAAAATTAAAAACGAATAAGAAGAACCAGAAGAACATAAATTAAGTTTTAAAAAAAGAGAACATCCTAACAAAATATAGCAATAGCCAGAGGACAGATATAGGGAAAAGAGAAACAGGGGAAAGCAACGCGAGACATATTTGATAAGCTTGAGCAAATTGATGGCGCAGCGGTGTTTGGAAGAGATCTTCTTCTTCTATGTGCCTTGTCCCTTCAGGTCGTAGGCGATCATGGCCTTCCACGTTTCCCTATCCCTGGTGGCTCTGAGCACGCCTTCTCCTGTTACACCATGCACTCCTCGTTCCCTCATCCACCTGTTTAAGTCCTTCAAATATGTTATCCGTTGCTTTCCCCGTCTCTTTTTCCTTCTATCTAGCCTGTTAATATCAGATTCTCTAAGCTCTCCTTCCTTATTGCGTGTCCCAGGAACTTCAGCTGCCTCTTCCTGATGCTCAGTATTAATTTCCTTTTTGTTTCCATCATTTTCAAGACCTCATCATTGCTCACATGTTTGATCCATGATATTCGCATCATCCTTCTGTAGAACCACATTTCAGTTGCTTCAAATTTTTCCTTCATCTTTAATGGTATTGAGAGCGACAAGGGACAGGGGTAAATAGGCGTCCATGATCGCCTACGTCCTGAAGGAACATGTCGCATAAAGGAGAAGGAGATAGTAATCTGTTACATGCCTTCTTCCCGACTCTGAAAAAGAAGGCTAACAGATGTTAGAATAAACTGTCTTTACTCACACATCCAACACATCATGTCACAAGTGTCCTGGAGAAAATATTATCTTAACAGCGTTTACCAGAAGACTTTTCTCTGTGTCAAAACGAAGCTTTATTTATCGGGTGTTCAGTGTTAAATGACTTGACATGCGCGGTGCATATTTATTGTGGAAGAGAAAGGTGAGTTTACCCAACTTTGCAAAAAGGTAACTTGCAAAAAGAAATTTGGCAATACATAAATATACAAAATAAAATAAAGTAGTAATAATCTACAATTATTAAGAAATATTTCCCTGTGCACAAAAAATTAAGCAAATAGAATGGTTATCAAGCACTTTTGAGATATTTTAAAATAAAAAC
Source organism: Ascarosepion bandense (assembly GCA_037127315.1). NCBI lineage: Eukaryota > Metazoa > Mollusca > Cephalopoda > Sepiida > Sepiidae > Ascarosepion > Ascarosepion bandense. The sequence goes on along the minus strand of JBBBDQ010001100.1, from coordinate 2,254,752 downwards.
AGACCTGAAGAGAAAATGCGGGAGGAAATGAAAGGTGATTTTAGTGAAAAAAGCATGACTCGTCATATGTTCGAAAAAGTATCCTTTCAACCAGGCAGAAACTTTAGAGGTTAGTTGGTTTCTAGAAGCTGCTTTTATTGTTGGAGTGACCTCCCTGGAAGCTTTCTTCACCAGCTCGTGTAATACCTCTTCTTATCGTTGGATTTTTTTCGACGGCTGAATTAGCAACATTAGTCGGATTACATATCGCCTTTAAAATTCCTACAGACCACAAATTGTAGTGTGCTTCTCTCTTAAACAATCTTTCAAGCATTTCCATTTATATTTTTGTAATGGATATCTATTCTTTCTTTTGCTTTTCTCTTTTAGTTTTTGACGATCATGGGAGAACAAATTTGCTTAATGTAAGTGTCATATACAGTATAACCCGGATATAAGAGACCCTGATATAAGAGAAATTCGGATATAAGATAGATATTCTCTGGTCCCAAATTAGAGACTGTGGTAATGTATATAAAATAGATCAAACCTGGATATAAGAGAAACCCGAACATAAAATAATTATTATCTTGCCCCGACAACTCTCTTATATCAGGGTTACAATAAAGCTCAGATGTTTGAGTGTCGCTAAACATTAAAACTTATGATTTAATCTAATGGTTTCAAGAAATATCCAGCAAATATTTATGAAGCTCGATTTTTTTCTTAGTTACCTTTAATATTAGTCATTAAATTGTTGTACATGATATATGCTTGGGCGATCATGTCTCTTTTGCGACATGACTGACTACCGAGAAAACCAGGTGAAATTTACTTTGAAGAAACAGTCAATTTTTAGCGAGAAAAGTTATTTTTTCTTTGGAATAGTATGAATCTGACAAAAAAAGTCACATATGCTGGAATCTTTAAAAAGGAGTGTGAAAGATTCAATGAACTGATTCCGGTTATGTTTAACGTATTAATTTTTGTTCGAGGGTTAACGGCGAATAAAGACGCATAAATACTTGCTAAAGTCCTAAACAAACTAGAACAGAATAAAAAAAAAACGAACAGTATAATAAATATCGGACGAATGTCAGAGAATTCTAAATTTGAGACACAATTCAGAGGAAAATGAAAAAAAATGTGCACATATACAATCTAAAGAAAAATATGGGGAAAAAATCTATGTTTCAGATGTGGAAGGTTACATCTCGGAGACGACTGTTCCTTTAGGAATTTCAAGAGCTACAAGTGTGGAAAAGTAAGACAAAACCTCACACTGTAAAACTAAAGCTAGGAGAAGTTCTGACAGAAAACAAAATTAGACACTGGTAGTGATATCACAACAATGAACAAAAACCACATGGAAAGCAAGAAACCTATATTAAAAAACCTTCGAAAATTGCACGTGATGTGTCAGGTGAAAAATTATTTCTTATTGGTGAAATGACTTACAACGTTTCATTTCGTAACAAGTGTTTAAAAGCTAAGGCTTATGTATTAAAAATATTACAAACTTATCTGGTACTGACTGGATGGAATTATTCGATTTATGAGATTTACCTATAAATATTTATTGCAAAAATAAAAGTGGACAATTGACCAGTTTAAAAAACAATGCAAAAATCTAAAGGAAGAATTGAAAAAATGTTTTCCGGATTTTCTGTCGGATGAAGTGAGTCAGTGTTCCAAAGTAAAAGTAAAATTTCAAGTGAAAAAAGGGTCGACACCAGTTTTTAAACCGAAACGTAGTGTACCGTTCGCAGCCTTGTATCAAGTAAACACCGAATTAGAGTTGAAAAAATTGGTGTAATTGAAAATAACTGACCATTCAAATTGAGCAGCTCTATCTGTGTATGTAAAGAAAAAAAAATTTAATAAATTCGTCTTTGTGCCGATTTTTTGATTGGATTAAACAAATGTTTAAAACCGGGTTAAACAAATGCTTAGAATCACATTTACCTTAGAATTTACACTTACGCTTAGAATCACCCTTTAGCAAGTCCAGTAGAAATTTTTGCGAAATTAAACGGTGGGAAAAGTTTTTTTTTAAAGCTGGATCTTTTTGAGGCGTATTTGAAAATACAAGTTGAAGACGAATGTTCAGAACTAATAACGATAAGTGTGCACAAAGGATTATATAAATTCAACCGACTTCATTTTGGAATAAAATTGACTCCAGCCATAATTCAACAAGGTATGGACACTATGCTTGCGGATTGCGATTTCGCAGTCGCTCATCTGGATGATATAGTGATTAAAAGTGTATCTAAGGAACGACATATCTAAATTGTAAAAACAATGGGTTCAAACTCAGTGAGAAAATGTGCGAATTGTTTTTTCTAAAATCAACTACCTAAGATAAATCATTGACAAAAATGGTTGTCAACCAGATCCGTCGAGAGAAACTGCAATTAAGAATATGCCTTCTCCAATAAACGATACTAGGCTACAAGCATTTATAGGACTAGCAAATCATCAACAAATCTACATATATAATATGCAGAATTTGAGAGCTCCACTAAATTGTTTAAAAACGGTGTAAATTGGAATTGAACTGATAAATGTCAAAAGGCGTTTGATGAAATCAAGAAAATACTAACGTCAGCTAAGATACTAACGTTAGCGCATTACGATCTGAAAGTAGAAATCATATTGGTTTCAGGTGCTAGTGACTTTGGTATAGGAGCGGTGATTCTACATAAAGATGATAACGGTAACATGAAAGCCATCGCGCATGCTTCGCATTCGCTACTATCTTAGGAGAGCACTTAGACGCTTATCTGGCTCAATTTAGGCAGATATTTAGTGCTTCTTCTTTCGACCTGAACGAGGCTGGAGTTTTGAAATTATGATTGACCATAAAATCTTCAGCTCAATCCCTAACTGTCTGGATGTAGAGAGCCCAAAAAATGCCGGCCATTGTGACCGGGGTAAACCAACTAGCTGGAAATGTGGAGAGACTGGTCACCTTTCCTCTGCCTGCCCAGAGAAGAAGGCCTCTGCAGTTCTGGCTCCCGTTGATCAAAATCCCTCTTTGACTAAGTCAGTTATTTCCGTCTTTCCTCTAATGCGCATGCCAGCGACCAGGACCAGGACCAGGACTGGTGTTGTAAAACCACTTCACGCCCCCCCATTCCCTGAAAAGATTTTACCGCCGCTTGTGCAGTTGTGGAGGAGAAAAGGGGGAATGTCATGCCGTTGGTAAAACCAAAGGGAAGCTCCAGAGTGCGGTACCTCTGTCCCTATAAACCACAACGGCAAAAGGCACATACAGTTTCATTCCCTCTACCAGCTTCAAGGTTGACGTCACGGCCACATATATGGAAAACATCCAACAACGAAGACTCCGGTACGATAAATTTAAAAGGAGTAAGTAGAATTCAAGTAAAGAAAGATGAAGAATCTGTAAAAAAAAATTGGCCCTTCTTTCTCGGCAGCGGAGTCGCCATCACTAAAAGGCAGACCATGGCTCTAAACCCATGAACATATTCTTAACTCTCATCCCAACCAAAATGACCACCATGATAAGGGTTCCCAATACCAAATCTCTAACAAAAAACGATCACTTCTCTATCCACATCCAATAGACATATCACTGGAATTCTGAAGCGTCGATATGCCTCTTACACCTAGGTTTGCGACCGGCTAATATCACCCACGAAGGAATGTTGAGCCAGCGTACGACATATGCTCTTCTGACTTCATTCCTTCTACTGCTTCTTAGAATCCAAGCTGTCACTCTTAATAAAACGAATACCAAAAATAAATTAACCTTTTCGTTGATAGCCTTTTATGTAAGAGCGTGGAGTTCCAGAGACGACGCAGAACGAAACACGTGTGCTCTTTCTTTGTAGATTCAGCGGGCAGGCTTTGCTTGCTTGATGTTACCATAAAGTATATGTCTCTTCGTCTCATTAGGTTGTATGCGGCCAATGACCATCCGGAGCGGCCTGATTTGTTTTAGCGGATCGAACTATTTTCTGACGACGTCTTGTGAGTAATTTTAGCGGGCGAATGGAATGTCATCCTTGACCTCTTTATGGATCATAAAGAAGAAAGATCGAGTACTAACAAACCGAATGTAAAGCCAATTGAAGGCTTTATCGACGTTCGTAATGAGTTGAGTTACTAACGGTAATTAAGATATCCAGAAAAGGCATGGCACGTAGAACTAGAACAATCTACTCCGGAAGGTTGTGTGGACTAATAATAAGGTTATCACGGCTTCGGTGGTGCATTCTAACTACTTTAACTGAGTTCGAGTTAAGATAGCTCTTAGGTTGTCCAAGTTTCCATTCTATAGTTTACTCGGATTATAGGCTGGTCCGGGTTCGTTTAAACTTAGATAAGCCTAAATTTAAGATGGCTGGCTACTGGAAATTGAACGAATCATTATTTGGTGGGCGAGATTCCCAGGACCAGCCGCTGTGGTTGGGAATATATGGCTGAATTTATTGAAATCTAAAGTTAGTTTGTTTGCTACTGATTACAGTCTAATTAGGTTAGCAGCAAAAACGGCAAGTAAAGCAAAAGTTGATTCAATGATAGTAGCGGATGACAAAGAACACTAATGTTGCATCTCTCAGACCATAGTTCAATTCGATCTCATTTAAACACACATGGAGACCTACCAAATTCTATTAGTAACACAATTTTTAGTAAGACAAATATAATAGCACCATCCATGACAAAAAAAAAAAAGCCTAAAAATGATAGAAGTATTATAATTAAAAAAGAAATATCCAGCACTTAATATTATCAACTATGAACACGGCAACAACGTGCTTACCGTGTTCGGAATATGATACACACACATAATTCTACATATATACATAAAGACTACACATATTGAGTCAACAGTAACAAAAAATGAATCCTCAATAATGGTTAAAAGTATAGCCGAAAGTGCTTGAAAAAACAAAACATTTGGGCAATTTTTATATAATTTATGTTCTGAAAAAAAAAAGATAAAAAAAATTAGATAAAAGACTTAACCATAATACCTTGGCTGTCATATATATATATATATATATATATATATATATATATAATATTTTATTATAAGTTTATAATAAAAACACAAACTTATAATAAAAATATAAACTTATAATTAAAATATTACCATATATAATGCTTACTTAGTATAGGACAGACTTAATAAAGTAAATCTCTATAAACAGTGGACTGCTTACCCATTAGTTAGTACTACTAATATATATATATATATATATATATATATATATATATATATATATATATATATATATATTATGACAGTGGAAAAACGTTTAGTTATGTTATGACGCGTTTCGACTTTCAGGAATTCATTGGACTAATTTTTTTTTTATGTTGGTACGATAACAAATGCGCACGAAAGAGGGTTGATGGACATTTTAGAATCTTTTTAGCTTTGTTTTTTCTTTTATCTAGCCGAATTCATTTAGTGTCTTTTTATTTCCCTTTCTATCACTTTTGTTATTTGAGATTCTTTTTACATAAAAAAAGCTACTCTGATCAAACGAGAAAACAATTCACTACAAAGTAAATATCTAGAGAGTGCTTTGATCGCAAGGTCATCCATAGTAAATTTGCGGTCGGGTCTTACCAACATTTCACCATTCCTTCTATTATCACAGTGTGAGATATCTACTAACAAAAGTGATAGAAAGAAAAAGAAAAAAGTCTCTGAATATTAACTAAAATTCTAAAACCCGCAGCACAACTCTTTCGTGTGCATGTGCAGTCGTGACAACAAATTTAGTCTGATGAAGTCCTGAAGGACGAAACGCGTCACAAGTAAATTTCTTTATTGTGTCATACATTTTTCTCAATGCTCTTTTTCATATATAAATATATACATCGTCATATATATATATATACAATGTAATGCATAAATATTATACAAAGTTAAAAAAAATTTATATATTAGTTTTTTTTATTAAATAAAGATTAAATGGAACAAAGGAAATAAGCTACAGGACAAAAATTAAGGAACGATCTTGTTAATACTTTTTTGTGAACAAAATATCAACAAAATTTAATATTTGCTAAACATCCCCTTATTTTCAATGACTTCTCTGCATCGTCGACCACATGATCTAATTAATTTCTTGCAAAAATCAGTAGTAATTTCCTCGTATTCGTCTTTCAATAACTCCCATAGACAATCCTGTTTTTTCGGGTTTCTTTTCTGAGCCTTTTCTCTAATTATCTTCCAAACATTTTCAATTGGATTCAGGTCAGGGCTCTGGGCTGGCCACTTCATTAGGGAGATTCTTTCTTCTTCAAATAAAGCCATAACCTTCTCAGCCTTGTGGCACGATGCATTGTCCTGCATGAAAATAGGAGATTCATAAAGTTTATGGTGTAATCTTGGTACCACATGCTGCTGAAGGAGCCTTTTGTAAATCTTAGCATTGATATTGCCATGTATGCGGATGATAGGGCCAACTCCTGCAGATGAAATCATTCCCCACACCATCACACTGCCGCCACTAAACTTAACGGTTTTCTTGACATATTGAGAAGACAGTCTTTCACCTGTTCTACGGCGGACGTAAGTTTTGCCCTCAGAACCAAATATAATAAACTTGAACTCGTCACTGAAATGAACTGTATCCCATTGTGCGTCAGTCCAAACAACATGTTCTCTCGCTTACTCCAGGTGTGCCCTTTGGTTTCGATTTGAAATGTGAGGCTTCAAAGCCGGAATGCGGGCATGCAATCCTGCATTTTTTAACCTGCGAGCAACCATTTTCCTTGAGATCTTATTATCTGTGTCTTCATTAAATTTACCGGCAAATGATGTAGAAGTTTCAGACAGTTTTTTGTAGATATTCTAACAATTCTTCGATCTTCTCTTTGCGATTTTTAAGGAGATCTGCCGGTTTTTGGTTTTTCACCTAACGTTTTGTCGGTTTTTATACCTGCTAATTACACGATGAACGACACTTTTAGACCTATGAACAATATCAGAAATTTCTGAAATTGACTTTTTTCTTGAGAGAGATAATTAGTTTTTTTTCTTCAAAAGAGAGCGTTTATGCGTGTAGAATTTGCCATATTGCTTAAGAATAAAGGCCTAATGATAAATGAACTTTTACTTATTGTTGAAAAGCTCCATCGAGTTTTTTAACAATGTAAATTAAAAGTTTATGCAAATTATTAACATGGTTCCTTAACTTTTGTCCAGTAGCTTATTTCCTTTGTTCTACTTAATCTTTATTTATAAAAAAATAGGAAAGAACAGCTAATTGGTTATGGATCAAAAGAGAGAGTGCCTGGATTCCAAATTGTTAGCTAAAATTCCCCGAAATTCTGCGTCTACATTAATGTTTCGGACGAGTTCATGTGCGGTTCGCCTCTAAATGAAACGTGGCTCTGACTGTCGCTAATCGGAAGCATTTGCAGGGTTTCGTACCGGGCCTAAACGTAATTTTCCAGTGTCTGAAAGCGCTTATCGAGGGTGGGCCGGAGGCTGATCATCTCTGGTCGGGTCGGTGCGGTGAGGCGGGTATGATGTTGAAAGTCCCGAAACCCCCTAGTGATCCTTGCGATGACATCACTGACGACACCCTCTAGCGCCCCCATTACGGTGCGTATGTTTGAAATTATTTATAAAAAAAATATTATGTAAATTTTTGTAACTTTGTATAATATTTATGCATTACACTGTAATCTTTATTCGGTAAAAATTTCATTGCCAATCATGCATTACTTTTTAAGTGATACACATATTTATGTCTTGGTTGTTTCCGCTCCTTATATTATGGCCGCTACTATATGTTTGTGTGTGTGTGTGTGTGTGTGTGTGTTTGTGTGTGTGTGTGTGTGTGTGTGTGTATGTGTGTGTGTGTATGTGTGTGTGTGTGTGTGTGTGTGTGTGTGTGTGTGTGTGTGTGTGTGTGTGTGTGTTCTGCACATTCCCTGTTTTACTTGCCTTTCTCTTAGCTTTTTTTACAATCAACAAAAGAACGTATGCCTCGGCGTGCCAACCGAAATTCCGGTGTTTGATTTTCTTTTTCTTATATTTTCCGCCTATGACAAACAGGCCGGCTAGCAAACAAAGAAGTCAGGCTAGAGTAATCGACCTTCAGACTCACACGCGCCGGGTGCAATCTCATTATTGAGAAACCACAAGGCTCGAGAGACATCTCAACAAAGGAAACTGCTTGGTACAACAACTTAACAGAGAAGCAACAGGACTAAATTTAAAATATTTTAATTAGTTTTTCGTTTTCTGTCAGCAGCAGAACGAGCGATTATCACAAAATAGGTAAAAAAAACACACACACACACACAGCCACAGAAAAGCCCACCTTGCTTATACAGTGTGTGCCGAAAGTTACTGTAATTTTTACTCATTGTTTTTAAAAGTGAGTGTATGAGTCTGCACACACGCACACACACACACATATGTGCGTAATTTATATATATATATATATATATATATATATATATATATATATTATCCTACGGAGTTTCATACCCCGTGAAATCATCAGGTGATTTGGGTAGTGCATTAAACTTCGAATTGTGCCACCGACATAATATTTATAGTTATCAATATATAATTAATAGCTGTGCTTATACTGCATTGAACACTGTTTTTTTAACACATGAATAATATTTTTATAATTGCGTATACTTGAGTGTATACCAATATATATATATATATATATATATATATATATGTGATACCATGCGTCGATGGCTTAGTGGGGTAGCGACTCCGACTGACACCAAATCGGTCGAGATCCCGGCCAGAGGCGAGTGGATGCGTCTAGCCACACTGATGAGCTGTGATACAGCGAAACAGGCTTGTATGTGGATGACTAATATATATATATATATATATATATATATATATATATATATATACTCAAACAAGCTTACCAACTGGAAATATTGTAATTTCAATGTCGAAACAAAATTATTCACTCGTATATATATATATATATATATATATATATATATATAAACGAGCACTATGTATATATGCAGAATGGAGCAGAAATATTAAGTTATTCTGTGTGAAATGTCATATTTGGTGAATTACAAATTAAAAAAAATTAAAAATTAAAAAAAACGTTTATAAATTGCACCCTATTTAATAAAAATAATATCCGTTTTGTCCTATCGTTTCCCTTGGACGTCATTCTAAGCGTCATTCTAAGCTATTTATGTTATTATCTAAAAGTAACTTCCTTTGCTTTAATAACATATTAAAATACGTCGACTACTTGTTCACTACAAGAGAATCTTCTATGACGTATGAAATGCACGAAATTAAGTTAGATAAGATGGCCAGAAGTAGCATCGCACATGGAATGAGAGTGATATATTCCAGTGATCGAAATAAAGTGTTCGCTTCGAAATTCCTAGCACCTGAATAAGGCCGAAGCGTACGACGGCCGAAACGTCGTAAACATGGCAATAAGGATGAGGACAATAGTCCGAAGAATGTAAATAACATAAATCAGATGGATGCTTCAAAATCTGATAACCAAGGCTGTGCATCATTTGAGCTATGGATCGTGAAGTGTAAGGGTGTGCATTTCATAGGTCAGAATTGTGCCATCTCTAGTTTCATCTTCTGATGGAATCGAACCTAAAACTTTATTTAGTCAAGTCACTTTGTATTATGCCATCCAACGCTTTTCTCCACTAGGTCATGCGTCCTTAGTGGGCACAAAATGTCATGACTAAAATACCTGGCTACAGAAAAGAGAACAAAAACTTAGAGAGTTGAGTTACTAACGGTAATTAAGATATCCAGAAAAGGCAGGGCAAGTAGAACTAGAGCAATCTACTCCGGTGGTTTTAATAAAGGGTTTTGTCCGAAATTCTAACGTATATCACCTGAAGAAGTCCGGGATGAACAACGACCGAAATGTGAATCTGGCAATATAGGTAAGGACAACAGTCCCAACAATGTAAATAATGTAAATAGTTATAATATCTTATCTAAAAAATATATATGAAGATAAAGAAAATTTAAAGTTCACATTTCGTGAATATAGCAATAAAGACGAGGGCAACAGTCCGAATTATGTAAATAGCGTAAACAATACATTCAAGTGATCATTTTTTTATGACTGAATTAGTTCTTCGCTCATTTTCAAGACTCTCATTTTAACGAAATCTCTGAAAACATCTATGCGTCGTTTTAACATTAACAGTATTACTAGCAGATACCCAACTGATGTTTCATCGAGCTTCTGTGGCAGTGACGCTTTTTTGATGTCATGTAATATGGGCAGTCGGCATTGTTTTTTTTATCTTTTTCTGGAGGCGACGAATCATGTTTGTTTTCGAAAAACAAACAAACAAAAAAAACTTGAAAAACAAAATAGCCAAAAAAATACACAGAAATCAACGCTACAATAAATATATTAAGCTTTGTCCATTTTCGTGAAAAGTCAGCAACAAATATATTACATATAGACAACATTCTTCTTCTATGAGCCATGTTCATTTAGAACATTGGCGATTATATCCCTTCATAATTTCCTGTGCTTTAACATTCTTAATAAATTTTGTCTTTTTGCTATCTCCCTTAAACCTTGTTCTATCAATTTCTTACACGACCTCGCTGGATAGGATGGTGGAGAATACGGAATTAAAAGTAACTCGCTTCTCTTCCTTTTTGCAGATTTTACAATCCTGTGTGAACTCTTAATTTTGACCAATAGGAAAAGGGATAGACCCCGTACCCACCACCAAAAAAAATAAAAAAACAACAACAACAAAAAACAAAAAACAAAAAAAAAAACACGAAGCCAAATTTTGCGATCCGATGTTAAATTAATTTTCTAACCAATGAAAGGAAGTGATTTGCAAAACTGCGAGAGAAGTTAACAATCGATATGAAAAAGTCTGTTGCTATAAAAAGAGAGAAAGAAAGTCGAATCAGTTTAAAACATAAAATCATAAACACATTCTTCTACCTACAACTGGAACTCTGGATTCTTTTAACTCCTTACTACTATTTCTCTTTGAACATTTAACTCCTACAAATTGATTGAGGTAATTCTGTTCTGTAAATAAAACTCTGCTTTAACATACAAAGAAAATACTTTTATTCTTCCAACCTTCAACCTTCTGATGATTCTGATAATTCTAAGTTGTAAGGAGTTAGGTTATGTTTAACACAAGGCCAATTTAATAAACATTCAACCTCTCCCTACCTTAGGTTATACGCCATTTTTCTCTGTTTCAATTGTATTCAACATATTTTGAGTATGTCAAATTTTCCAAGCCGCCTTTCCTCATTATATGCCCTAGAAATGTTTTCAACTGTATCTTTCTGATATCAAGTATAAGTGTCCTTTTTGTTTCCGATTTTTTTAAACTTAGTCGTTGCTCTCATGTCCAGTTCATGGTATTCTCAACATCTTTCTGTAGAATCACATTTTTGTTGCCTCTCGTCTTTTCTTTATATATGAAGAGATTGTCCAGCATTCACTGCCATATGTAATGACGGATATTACGTTACAGTTCAGTATTAGATACGTCAATATTGCGCAGTACAAAATATCTCTATGCCCTCGTTGCTACTTATCGTAGCTTACTATTGATATATGTCTACAAGTACAAGACCCAACTCACTATTAATAGTCAACAAAACTAAACGGTTAGTTAACTATTATTCTACACCTTGTCTCCCCGCTCTCTAATAATTTATTACTAATTTAAGTCTAGCTTAGGTCTTGGAACTCAGTTACAGATACGAACAACATGGTGAAAACAGTGATCAGTACTTAATATTAATAATCAGCGATACTAGTTCGTTAACTATTACTTTACGACGATTTGATTTTATAATTGCTGCTGGTCAATTTGAAATATAATCTTCCAAAAATACCTTGATATAGCTAACAACCTTTTTCTACGATACTGTCCGGAACAGAGGGTCATAGTCTTACTGACCTATTATAAAGGTGTGAGCTGAGGACGCACTCCTTGCAGACTACAATTTTGGTATTCTTGATGATTGAACTTTATGTTCAACCAGACCATTATAACGAATGTGGAGGTAGCTTATCCGATCCGTCTTTATTTATATTATTTTCACACAGTACAAGGCCCAAGAGCAACTCGAGGTAGACGGTTTCTCCATGAGGTTGTTGCAAGGGTGTAAAAGGATGTTGCGAAAAATAAATATTATGATAATACGTAGATAACTCATGTAATACGAGCAGTCGGCATTGTTTCTTTATTATCCTTTTCTGGAGGCGACGAGTCATATTTGTTTACGAAAAAAAGCACTTGAAAAACAAGAATAGCCAATAGAATGCACAGAAATCAACGCTAACATAATGATATTACATTTCGATAATTTTAGCTAAATTCATAAAAAAAAAAAAAAACTAATATAATTTTAGGCGACAAAAGTGGTTAAGATTGTAGAAGTCGGGGAAGCATCCACTTGGGAGTCTGTTCTAGCCAGTAAGAGCTATAGAAAGATGAATGTAACTTCTTCCTTAGCAGAGAATACGGATGGGTTGATCTTGTGTACGTGTCATGAAAGGACAACTGTGAAGGTTTGAATTGATTAAAGACTTGCCATAAACGTAGCGATGGAGTAACGAGAAGCTAGCAACATTTCGCGAGTCGGAAACGGTTTGTAGTGTGAAAAATCATTTATTATCCACAATACTGAATTAACAATTCTGAACTTTTTCAAGGTTGGAAAGTTAGGATTGGGGAGCTACAACAATACTCCATCCTTGGTTTGATCTGATTCTTGTAAAACCAAGATCATAGTAGGTAACTATTCTTTTTCATAATGTCACTTCAAGAAAGGCGAGAAAGCCTCTAAGACACAAGGAGTGACCGAAACTGTGAAAAAGTAAGGAGAGCGTTGACAATAAAAGACGAGGATTCTAGGAATCAGAAGATTTATTGTTATGAATAATCAATTATTGGTTATATTACAATCAATAATAAGAGATTAACAAAGGCATCCTCACTTAGTTAACGCATCAGAGGTTCCCGAGGAGTTACAAACGGAGCTTATTGAATTGTCTGGAGATAATATCCTGAAAACTCTGACAGCAAGAAAGATCCCATTAAAATTTGGCAAAGGTCGGCAGAATATACATATCTTTTGGCTTTGAATAACCAGCAAAGTGGTGATAAATCGTAGAAAACTAATCAACATATACTGAAAAGTTCTCAGCCCGCCCATCTTTTTAAGCAGTTAATTAATTTTATAATCCCACATTTCTTATTACTAAACATTATATATTAGTATTGTTTGAGTAGACATCTATGTTTTCTAAACTGTTAAATTAATGCTCACCGGCCTGGAGTTCGAAAGTCTTACCAAAGTATTTTTCTCTGATGACGTCTCTTGTTTTAACGGTGGGTGCGTTTCGCTTAAAGTTTTGATTCCAGTTGGTATGAGCATTTTCTTTTTTAAAACATCGAGTTTCTAGTCCGTTGGGCGTTGATTTCTGTTTAAAATAGGGATGTCTAATCAAACATGTGTACCCACTAAAATATAACGTTTATACAAATTATATATATGAGATGAGAGAGAGAAAGAGAGATAGTGTGTGTGTTTGTGTTTGTGTATGTGTGTGTGTGTGTGTGAGAGAGAGAGAGAGAGAGAGAGAGAGAGTGATAGGAGGGAAAAAGCTTTTATTTGGGCGTAGTGTAAAGCTCACCCCACATGAATGACCTAATTTTGAAAAAAAGCTTCCACCTGCCCGCACTCCGTGCTCTGAGCTTTGTCGGTGACTATTGTCGATGTTTATCAACCGTGCTCGAAAACCCCTTCTCTGCTCCTTTTCTAACACCCTACGGAACCCAGTAACCCTTCCTACTTTAGTCTTTCTGTCTACATTAGTCCCTATCTATCTATCTATCTATCTATCTATCTATCTATCTATCTATCTATCTATCTAATTCTGTTCAGATCTATCTATCTAAAATTGCCTTTGTCCATTAGAAGTCATTTAGACATACATATATACATGTATGTATGTATGTATGTATGTATGTATGTATGTATGTCTTCTATTTAAATGACTTCTACTGGACAAAGGCAATTTTAGATAGATAGATAGATAGATAGATAGATAGATAGATAGATAGATTATTCGTATTCGAGGATAATCGTCTACCAGGACGGCTAGCTAATCCCCATTGTAGACGCCTGCTCAGGCAAACTAGGGTTTGTTCAACACCCACAGAACCCACCTGTGCTTTATATTGCATCTATGCTGAGCGGACTTTAGTTACAGTTACTTGGAGAGAGCATATTATCTAGCGCGAACAACAGTCTGAACAAGGCCAAGACGCTCAAACCTTCGGTCACGATGACTTGTCACTTTGAGGTAGCCCAAACATCGACGACTCCACAAAGAGAGTCGTCTACCCAATGTCACTCACAAGGCTTGGGTCAACCCGTAGTATGGTTTTTAGGCACTTTCCAAAGATGCCGCACGCTGGGATCGCCTCATATCCAGACTGATAACATCAAGAAGTCACCTTCCTGGAAAATCGACCATGGTGAGATTCGAAACCGGGCTTCATTGTCAGAAAGTGAACCACTCGGCCACGCGCCCATACTAACATACAACCATACATACATACATACATACATGCATACATACATACATACATACATACATGTATATTTATATGTATGTATGTATGTATGTATGTATGTATGTATGTATGTATGTATGTATGTGTGTGTGTGTGTGTGTGAGTCTATCTTTCTATTTAAATGACTTCTCCTGGAGAAAGGCAATTTTAGATAGATCTATACAGACAACTAGAGATCGACCGATCGAGAGATAGATTCAGATCTATCTAAATGGTTTCTACTGAGTCAATTTTTGCACCTTCAGATATGTGTCAAAATTTGCAACACCAATATTTTTTATGTCTATATATCGCCTGTTCGATGTTGACTTCTCTTCTTTTAGTTCTATTAGTCATCCTTCAGATTTTGAATGTTGAGTTTCGGCGTTGGAAAGCAGGATCGCTGCATTTTTTTTTTTTTTTACATCCGCCCTGGCCTGGATACAGTACATCACACGTCATCTGTGACCGATGAAAACTATTGGTGGTAATGAGTTTGCTTCGGTCATTACCGATTTTTGTCGAATTATTTAATATTGAAATAAGTCTTTCTTTTTCAATAAAGCTTGAGTCTACAATCCTTGACTTGGTTTGAGGAGGTTGTGCGGCTGATGTAATAAATAACAATGTGGAATGAGAAATTGGTAAGGCTGAATTCGAATCCCAATTGGGTGCCGTACATTCATTTGCGCGCAAATACCCTTAGGAAAATGCAGTAGATATAGGCGAGTGGTCTACTTTAGTGCTTGATCATCCCATTTACTTCTCACTATGAAACACTTTATTTTCTATTAAACATCGTAACATACCAGTGACGGTACATTTTTGCTACAATATCTGACAATTCTACAAAAAGCTATAAGAAGTAGATTCGTGCTTTTCCAAGAACAGTAGTACGAAGTGACAATAAACATCACTTGGCATTTGATCTCTGTCGTTTTCTTTTTCTTTTAATATACTCACGTATTTTTCTTTAAATATACTCATTTATTCCGACATACACGAATGAAACAAGCAGGTAGAAAAGATCCCGTTCCAAACGATATTACCTTAACAGACAATCCTATAAAAAGAACAGTAAAGGTCGACTGAATAAAATAAAAGCGGGCAGGTTTGCTGTCTTGTGTTCCACGTTTAACATGCTCCTTTGAAATAACTGTTTATTTTTGGGTGTCGAACGGGAGCATTTCTATTGGCTTATTTGTTATGACGTGGCAACAGCTGATGCCGGCTGCCTCTAGGTGGGGCTGCGATAAACAAAGAACATGACATTGTAATACACTAAGGGTCATAGCCCTGAAACATCTTCCAAAATGGCAAATATTTACATAAGGCCGGTGATTTGAAATAGCATTTAGCATTAAAGAACAAAACTGCTGTTTCTTATTCTTAATGCTTGTAGCATATTCTAACATTTTTATTAAACGGTTTGTAAAATTGTTGTTGTCGTCGCCTATTTCTCGTTAAATTGGAGATGCCAAAATCAGACAAGTACAAAAATGTAAATATCTGGGATTTTAACAGAGGACAGAATGTGCGACACTGATGTCCGAATAAGCATTGGGATAGGAAAGAGGCCTTCCAAAACTAAGCAAAGTATTGAAAGACAGAAAATTTTCGTTATAAACAAAGAACAATTATGTAATATCATTCCTGCTATATGGCATTGAATATTAGACAAAACCGTTACGGATGAAGAAGAGACTTAAAGCAACAGAAACAAAGAAAAGAGCACTGAATTCTTACATAATATCTATCTTCCTATATGGCAATGAATACTGGACAATCTCCTCACAGATGGAGAAAATACTTGAAGCAACAAACATGTGTTTCTACAAAAAGCTTTGTTTTGAAGACGACGGAAACAAGAAGGATACTCATATTTGATGGTATTACACCACAAACATCTCTTAAAATTAGGAGACGTTAGGCAATAAATACATAAATAGATACCAACAATAGGACGATTCTAAATTGAATATTTATCTACATTTTATAATAATTTTATACCAAACAAGGCAACAAAGCCACTAAGATGCAAGTGTGGGGGGTTACTGAGTATTAGAGAATATGAGAAAAACACTATTAAAATGAGATATTTATAAAAGAACAAGAATTAAGTAGACAAAAATTAACGATTCATATTGATATTAAATCTTTGAAGATCAAAATTGACTGAGACACAAGAAGCTGGGGATGAGTCCTAGAAGTGAGAAATGCGCGAGAATAAACATTTAGCATAGAACTTATGGTTACATCGAGCCATTTTAACAGTAAAATGATGAGACCGCGAAAAAACAAAAAAAAAACAAAAAACAAAACAAAAAAACAAAAAAAAACAAACAAAAAACAAAAAATAATAAAGCTGACTGTTTTCCCAAAAGAAGAAGCTATAGCACCACAATAAATTGGCAATGGTAAACATCTACGAAATATACGTTGAACCTTATAAGGATAAAAGATTTATACAACACACCACTTAGTATGCTTATTGTAGCTCAAAGGCTAGAAAGTTAATCTATAAGTCACTTTTTCATCTGTGAAGAGATTGTCCAGCATTCTTTGTCATATAGGAAGACGGATATTCTGTAACAGTTCGGTGCTCTTATCTTTATTTCTGTTGCTTCAAGTATATTCTTCATACGTGAGGTGATTGTCCAGTGTTCATTGCCATATAGGAAGATAGATATTGTGTAAGAGTTCAGTGCTCTTTTCTTTGTTGCTGTTGCTTCAAGTCTCTTCTTTTAAGATCGGAGGAGATTCTTCTTCTAAGTTAGTAGTACTTTATAAAACACTGAAAATACTATATATATATATATATATATATAGAGAGAGAGAGAGAGAGAGAGAGAGGGGGGAAGCACATTTTCATGCTTCATAACTTACTACTAGCTTACTTTTTATATACAGTAATGTTTTCTATATATATATAGTATTTTTTGATATGCCATAATTTATTACTAGCAAATGTTTTCTGCTTTTGAAATCATTTGTAATAAGCCGATAACGTACTTTAAAAGTTAAAAATTGTTAATGCTATTTCTGTTAAGGATGTTAACGATCATGGTCTTCTACAGATTTTTTTTTTTTTTTGTAAATTGCTATGATTTCATGGGGAAGTTACGTTTTTTAATCCAAATTTATCTTTTCCCACAACGGTTGCCACCTAAAGTTAGAAGGCACAGTTCATCCTGTTATTTAACACCTAGCTGGAGAGAGAAGAAATAAAGATACATTTTTCAATAGGCGTTTGTGTGAAGGTGAACGCAACAAAATGGGCTGGAATTTGAACTCAGCTCGCTAATTTCAATTCCCCCGCTGATAATTGTTACGCTATCCTCACATATGCTTACATACATGGAAAAAGTGCTTTTTGCTTTTGGTGGGGTGGAGCAAATATACACACCACTTAAATTGCATTGAAATACGCAGTCGTCGTTTATGCCGTCAAATATGGTACATTTAAAACTAATATTAACCATTCAATATTTGCATACAATTAAGATTGGTGTCAGTCGACATGATGAATTGGTAGAAAAGAATTGATGCATTGATGTTATCCTCCAAGAAAAATCTGAAAAAAATAAGTGAATGTTACTAAATATTTACTATTAGTGGCTTGAATTTATTTTCATCTAATTATTTATTATAATCTCTGTCTCTCTTTTTGTTTTTTTATTTTCTTTACTTTATTTTCAAGGAACGTCCTCCGCCATACACCTTTGTGTGACATTCATCAACTTAAAGCTATTAAAAGCTATTAAACCAACAAGGTTTCTATTTTGTTTATTCTTTGTTTTGTGTTCAGAACTGTTTATTAGATTTCAAATTGACGCAACCCCATCAGCACAAACCGTTTTTTTTCTTTACATGTTCTTTCGTCGTGCTCTAAAGAATGAATTAAATTGTCTCGCCAAATACAAATGGCGACATTTTTAAAATTAGACATTTGATAGTTTTTTATGAATATTGATTCAAAGTATAGGTTTACAAGTTCTGATGTAAATGTTCGAAATCACAATATCGGACATGTTCCATTATATATTAATTATTTGCAAAAAAACACGGATGGATTTCTCAGTATTATATATATATATATATATATATATATATATATATATATATATGTTCTGAGGGACGAAACGCGTCAAACGAAAACTTTTTCTCCTTTGTCATACATTACCTCTCTCTTTCCCTCTCTCTTTCTCTCTCTCTCTCTATATATATATATATATATACATAT
The DNA here is from genome assembly GCA_037127315.1 of Ascarosepion bandense. Taxonomy (NCBI): domain Eukaryota; kingdom Metazoa; phylum Mollusca; class Cephalopoda; order Sepiida; family Sepiidae; genus Ascarosepion; species Ascarosepion bandense. The sequence goes on along the minus strand of JBBBDQ010001100.1, from coordinate 2,235,926 downwards.
ATATATGTATATATAGTTGTTTTTCTTGTATTTAATTCATTTTTAACAAATATTTTTTCATAAATATTTCACACACACACACACACACACACATATATATATATATATGAATAATATTTATGAAAAAATGTTTGTAAAAAAATGAATTAAATACAAGAAAAACAAATACATTATAAAAAATGGACGTACAGACACCTAATTAATATATATATTTATATACTATCACAAAACAAATGTAAACATATATACGAACACATATCTATATTCAAAATATATAAAAAATGCATATATGTGTGTGTGTGTGTGTGTGTGTGTGTGTGTGTGTGTGTGTGTGTGTGTGTGTGTGTGTACATATATTCTCTCCAAAATATCCCATAAATATAATTTTAACACTATGTATAAAATTTACACATATTTTCAATCTGTTGCACATATACACACAAATATAATTAATATATCCAAATACATAACATGTTTCATTAAATATGACATTCAAGGAAAATTTGATTCATTTATTATATTGTTTTTTCAACAATCTTACATTTTTTCGTTTGCTGAGTGTAAGGGAGTGCAAAAATTGTCCGTACTGTTTATTAATCGCTTTCAGTCACTTCTTTAGCCCGTTTCAATGGGGTTTGTTTTAAGCGTTGTTAACTTCTCTTCATATTTGAATGTTTAAGATATATTTTCTGTGCTGTTCTGAAAACTTGAGTAGACGCCTCATGTGTTACTTGAATGATGAAATTGCTATAACAATGTACTTAGTCACCCACAATTTACGAGAACCGTCAATGAAAATTCTAGTTGAAAACACTAACAAATTATATAAATCACATTACCGAAAACATCTCGCTGTGTGAGAGTCCTCGAATTTAAAACATTCGCTCCCAGTATAAATCTCATCTTATACAACAACGGAAATGGTATGTTGAAATTTTAAAACAATACAAAGAAGCTGACTCGAATTCCAGTCGCATTCAACCTGCGAAGCTTGGAAAAACGCTTCTACTGGAATTAAAAAAGGAAAAAAAAAAGCATCTCAAGCACGAAGAGAAATTAACATAAGCTAAAAACAAGCTAAAGAAATAGCCGAAAGTGTTTGGGTCAATAAACAATACGGACAACTTTTCACTACTTTGCACTCAACAAGTGAAAAAAATGTAAAAATGTTAAAAAAAATTAAATAAAAAATTAATAAAATTTTCTTTGTCTGGCGTATTTAATAAAACATATTTAAAAGAAAGGTTTTTGTTTAAATATACGTAAATATATAAGAATAGACATTCACATCCGCATATACATAAATGTGTACATAAAATTTATGATATTAACATTTCAATATACATTATTTGTCTATACTATTGAGATGAGGTAGTATTTACATTATTCGGACTATTGTCCTCATCTTTGTTGTCATTTTTACGACTTTTCGGCCATTGTACAATCCGGCCTTTTTCAGGTGCTCGGAATTTCGAACTGAATTCTTTATTACGAATCGTAATAAAGAATTACGATCACTGGGGTATATCATTTTCATACCTTGTGCGAAGCCATTTCTAGTAGTCATGAGTTATCTCCCTTTAACTTAACTCTCTAAATTATTTGGTATTGAACTCACAACTCTTTGGTTCAAGTCATTGGAACTAACCAACGTCTATATCCACTGGGCCATGTGCCATAGAGGACAACAGTAAGTGAATTTATAGGACTTATAAACCTAATGTTTCAGTAACCTTTTTTTTACCAGAGTTCACATTGCAATTTTTTGATGTTTTTTCTCTAGTATTTTTCACCAGTGCTCATATTGCAATCTTTTTGATACTAATGATTTTCTTTAGTACTCCGTATTACTGGTTCCCATATTGTATTCATTTCTATGCCTTGTCTGCTTAGGAGATTTTTGTAGCTAGTATATGCGCTGATTCCTTAAGTTCACATAGTTTCCAGTGACGTTCTCTACCTATTATTTCAACTTCATCTTACATACACAAACATACATATGTGTGTGTGATTTTTGAAAAAAATAAATTTCAGTTTTAACGAAATAGTTTCTCAGAATCTCAATTTATTAAAGGTGTAATATAGCTAAAACATGACTCGAAAACTTGAGTCATGTTCCTAAATAGTTTTGTCAGATCGAGACTGTCATGTGAATGTCATTCATTGCACTAATCTTGTTCAGAAATGCTTAAAATCAAGAGCCACTCAAAGTGGAGTATTACTGGATGAGTTGTGTGATATGAAAATGAGAATAGGAAGTAGGAAGCGAGGATTTTTTAAAAAATCATATCACCCCAAGCAAGGCGGTAACGCCACTGATGTGCTACGTAAGAGTGAAAAGATTGGAAAAGAGAAAGCCGGAGACCACATCCTAAACCGGAAACAAAGGATGAGCCTCTTCACCCGTTCAATAGACGTGGGTGGAGTGTGAACCGGGCGATAGTTTAGTCTATCTACTCCAATTGAAAAAAAAAAAAAGAGGAAAAGAATGGAAATGAGTAAAAGAGTGGAAAAGAGAAAGTCGGAAATCACATGTGGATATAGAGGATAGATAACTATTCACTTTTGATTTATGTTGCTGCGTTCGGGAAAAATATCTACGCGGGCGTCTGCTCCAAAGCAGCGGTTCCTAGGAAAGCGCTGTCCGAGTGGAACTTCCTCCTTACAATTGGAATATTGAGATAGTCAGGTAGAAATTCAACCCCGTGCATTGTAGAGCGAAATAGCTTGGTTTATTCCCGGTGCTGTATAAACCGTGAGTTTTGTTCGTATTACACTGCATATTTCCTGAAATGTAATTATGTAAACAAGGTCTTGTAACACAGGCATGACAATTTAAAAAAAGAACAACTTTTACTATCTTGCTTAGCAACATTTTCTATTTAATAAACCGTAGAGTATTAAGAAATAGGAACATTTCGATAGAAAAAAAGAAGAGAGTACTGGATTGCTATGTTATGTCAGTTCTTCAATATGGCAGTGAATGCTGGACGATCTTATCAAAGATGAAGGAAACATTTGAAGCAACTGAACTGTGGTTCTACAGAAAGGTTTTGGAAAAGATGGAAACGAAAAGGAAATTAATACGGAGCACCAGCAAAAGATAGCTAAAGTTGCTGTGACATGTAATGAGGAAGGAGGACTTGGAGAATATGATGCTCACAGGCCAGATAGAGGAAAAGAAATACAGAGGAAAGCAGCGTGTAACATACTTGACGGGCCTGAGTCACCAGAATAAGGAGACGTGAAAGGCCATGATCGCCTACGTCCTAAAAGAACATGGCACATAGAAGAAGATAGTAGGGTATAATCTTACTTCATGCATAAATTTGTGAGTTTTTTTCATACAGCTCGTGAATAATGTGATCTCATCTTCTGGGCAATGCTCATAGGCCTACTCAAATATTGCAGTACTGCATATCATCCTGGGCATATTTATATGTAGAAAACAGATAATAAAACTCGCACTATACTCGAATATATCAGTCAGTTAAGTCAGTTAAGTGCCATACGTGATACACGCTTGGGCGATCATGTCTCGAAAGAGACATGACTGACTGGGCAGAAGATTATCCCGCAGTAGGTTGCCATTGCTTTCTGCGGTAGACTGGTTGACGACCAAGGCTATAGAATCCAATCTGTCCTGCTATTTAACCCATAACTGGAAGGAAGAGACGGATTAATACCTTTCCCAAGGGTATTTGCGCGTAAGTGAATGCAATGGATTCAACTGGAATCCGAACTCGACTCTCCGAGTTCTTGTTCCGAGCCGATATCCACTGTACCACAACGCACTATACTCGAATATATAGGGTGCGTATAATCTACATCCAGACTGACAGTGCTGCTGTGAGTAGGTCTTTAAGTTCTTTAATTGAATATTAATTTTAAAAAGTGTTTTTTCTTGATGTCCGTATTGATTATAACGGTACATTTACCGATCTCCCCGTTATAAAATGTTATCCAGCTCCAATTCTTGCCTCCTAAACTTTAAAAATATAAATTTGCAGCCGTAAATAATTTAATCCGAGAAAAGATAATATCCTCATTTAAAACACTTTTTCTTAAGATTTGGTTTGTTTCGTTTAACGTCATATCAAATTATATATATATATATGTATATATATATATATATATATATATAATATTTATTCAGAAATTATAACATGGATAAGTTACAATATCACAACAAAAGTAGGTATTTTGTTTCGACACTTCTTGTGTCTTGTCAAGTGATGTGGTTTATTTTAAATTGAATGGTTTTAAACAACTGGGGCCCACATTCCTTCATTCCTCTGAAGATTTTACACACATCACGCTAACTTATGGAATATCTATTATTTATTTGTACTCTATTGTTATATGTGTCGTTTTTTTTTAATATTTATATATATACGGGTTTATATATTGCTATGGCATTGCTTACATATTTGTTTTTGCGGGTGTATGTGTGTATATATGTATGTTCGTATATATATATGTATATGTGTGTGTGTACATATATGCATGTGCGTGTATGTGTGTGTACACATTTACGTGTGTGTGTGAGTTGTATATGTACATATGTATGTTTTTTTTACATTATTAACGTTATATTGTATAATAATTGTACCGGTGACCGAATAATTTTCCTACATTATTGACGTTATATTGTATAATAATTGTACCGGTGACCGAATAATTTTCCTACATTATTGACGTTATATTGTATAATAGTTGTACCGGTGACCGAATAATTTTCCTACATTATTGACGTTATATTGTATAATAGTTGTACCGGTGACCGAATAATTTTCCTACATTATTGACGTTATATTGTATAATAATTGTACCGGTGACCGAATAATTTTCCTACATTATTGACGTTATATTGTATAATAATTGTACCGGTGACCGAATAATTTTCCTACATTATTGACGTTATATTGTATAATAATTGTACCGGTGACCGAATAATTTTCCTACATTATTGACGTTATATTGTATAATAATTGTACCGGTGACCGAATAATTTTCCTACATTATTGACGTTATATTGTATAATAATTGTACCGGTGACCGGAATAATTTTCCTACATTATTGACGTTATATTGTATAATAATTGTACCGGTGACCGGAATAATTTTCCTACATTATTGACGTTATATTGTATAATAATTGTACCGGTGACCGAATAATTTTCCTACATTATTGACGTTATATTGTATAATAATTGTACCGGTGACCGAATAATTTTCCTACATTATTGACGTTATATTGTATAATAATTGTACCGGTGACCGAATAATTTTCCTACATTTTTATTGACTTATATTTGTTAATAATTGTACCGGTAACCGAATAATTTTCCTGACGTTATTGTATAAAATTACCGGTGACCGAATAATTTTCCTACATTTTTGACGTTATATTGTATAATAATTGTACCGGTGACCGAATAATTTTCCTACATTTTTGACGTTATATTGTATTATAATGTAAACCGAATAATTAGTATAATTTTGATTATATAGCGGTGTGGTGGTAATTGTGATTAAAACGGATTGATTAACTATTAATCTTAATTTTTTAAATTTTCTTAGTTTTTTTAGATTCTAATTTCTTATCCTTTCACAAGTAATATGTTAAGTTTATTTTAAAACTAAATAATTAAGTTTAAACAATTAAATTTAAATAGAATAATTAGACTTACTTTTAAATTAATTTTTTAAAACTTTATATTGTATGATATTTGTTCTGTTGAATGTATAATTAGTATAATTTGGATTATATAATGGTGTGATTGTATTTGTGATTACAACGGATTGATTAACTATTATCTTTTAAATATTTTTAATTTTCTTAAATATTTTTATACTTTTATTTCTTATCCTTTCACCATTAATATATATTTATTTTATTATTTCTTATTTTCATTTTCTCCTATAATCTTTTCTTTCTAATTTAAATTTATTCCTCTCTTCTTTCTTCTTCTTTCCCTTTTTGTTTACGCTTTAAGATACTTACCCTTTTTCTTTAACGCTATATATATATATATATATATATATATATATATATATATATATATTAGTCATCCACATACAAGTCCGTTTCGCTGTATCACAGCTCATCAGTGTGGCTAGACATATCCACTTACTTCTGGCCGATTTGGAGTCAGTCGGAGTCTCTACTCACTAAGCCATCGGCGCATGGCATCAGAGAAAGGAAATTTTAACGTCTTGTATATAAAGCAGTGTATACAGACGCCAGTCACCGAGAGAACTCAATTCATTTCTGAAGAGTCACGCATACAGCCGAAGTGGAATCTGTTTTTAAAATTTTCTTCTCCAGAGAGCTCAATCGTAATGAGAACATAATATATTAGTCATCCACATACAAGCCCGTTTCGCTGTATCACAGCTCATCAGTGTGGCTAGACATATCCACTTTATATATATATATATATATATATATATATATATATATATATCATCTAACCCTCTTTCTTTACTTTTCAAATCTACATGTCAGCAGTCTAACTGACTTGCATAAAGTATCTTTAAGTTTAAGTTGACATCGCTCTTACGCGTGCTCTTTGATTATATGTTGCGTATATATATGCTTCTGTATGAATGTGTGTGTGTATTCGACGAACTGATGTAATGATGTAAATATTTTTTTTTAAGGGAGCAATCCTTATTTTTATTTCGTTTTTTTTTTGGGGGGGGGGGTCTTTTTTGTGAATTTCATTCGTGTAAAATTTTCTGTACAATAAAGACGGAAGCTGATGATGGTTCGGCTGAAATAGGTCTAAACTGCCGATTTACCATAAAATAACCGTGTCTACCTAAATTTTTCATATATTTGCTCTATATGTATTTATATACATATATATTTAGAGCTTTCTTAGAGAGTTATCCTACAACTGTATGTACAGGATACTCCTTTGGATTCTTTTATATCTACACCGCATGCTTATATATATATATATATATATATATATATATATATATATATATATATATATATATAAACTTATTTATAAATGGAACTTTGTCTCTGTGTGTGGGTGTGTGCGGGTGTTTGTGCTTGTGTGTCTGTGTCTGTGTGTGTTTTTGTCCGTTACCTATAGACTCCGAAACGGCTGAACTGATTTTCTTGAAAATTTACACAGTTGTACTATAAGCGTCTGCGAGTGTTCTTAGCTAGGTTTTGCATCGAGGTACCCCCGATAAATATCGATAATCGAAAAAATCGGGTGATAGAAGGAGTGGTCCGATTTTAATCAAATTTGATACATTCATAGACAAAGACATAAAAAACGATATTCAGAAGTTTCAAGGTTGCAGTTCTTACAATAGTGCAGAAAATCGATAATATATATATATATATATATATATAGATAGATATAGATATATAAAGGCAAGATATTTGTCTGTGTGTCTGTTTATCTGCCTGTATATATGTATATTTTTTCAGCTCTTTTATTTTAGTTTTTGCTTCGGGTTTGACTCTAAGTAGGTATAATTGTAGTTCTTAGTCTCAGCCATGATACCATTTACTCAGAGGACTTATTTAGCCTTCAAAATTCAGTTTACGACGAAAAAAACTTATTTGATATCGATACCAAGAAATCAAAATTTGACTTACATCCATTCATTTTTCTTTCAGTCTACGGTTTCGCTTTAACTGGAAACAACTATTGCTTCTTAGTATTTCGTGCCAACGGCCAAAGAGTCTGAGCTCCAAGACCATGGATTAGCTTTAAAGCTTTCATTACACCCGAGCAACGCCGGGCTATACTGCTAGTATAGTCATAAATATCAGAACTTTTACATTTTATATATATATATATATATATATATATATATATAAGTTATTTGTTTAAACATTATTTTTAATAGATACACGTATTTGAGTAAATGCTCTGTATTTTTACAATGAAGCAGTATATTAATTTATATCTACTGGCCTGGATAATCGAGATATTTTGCTATGAAGCTATACGCCTTCCGGTAGAATTCGAACCCGCGTCCCCAAGGAGAAACCGTCAATTGATCTGACATATCTTGACCGCTCGACCACGAACGACGAAACGCATGGCAAATCCTAGCAGAAGACGCATATTCTCCTAACAAGATTTCTTGATTGTTCACGCCAGTAGATATAAATAAATAAATAACCTATTTGATTATATATAACAAAAACAGAGTATTTACCTATATAGAATAATGTTAAAACAAATAAATCAATAACATGTTAATTCATTTCGTAACAAATTTCGTATCTATCTATCTATCTATACACACACACACACACACACACACACACACACACACACACACACACACATATATATATATTACTTGCTTTTTGTATGATATATTAAATGTCCATAAATAATGGTATTTGTGTCGCTACGCGTGTTTCGAGTCTAAAGTTGACTCTCTTCAGGCGAATAAACTTGTGACTTCACATATTGAAATCTGTTTGTTTTTTTGTCTTTATATATATATATATATATATATATATATATATATATATATATATATATATTATTTATTTATTTTTTTTTTTCAGTTGTAAATGAGTTATTATTATATATGTATAGGCACACACACCAAGGGTGGCAAAACCACGGCTCGCGATCCACATGCGGATTTTGAATTTTAATATGTTGGAGTTCCTTTATTCATCTCAGTTCATATATAAAAGATAAATAAGAAGCATTTCAAGCTTTATAATTGTTTATTGAGTATGAATGGAGACCCTATTGGATTACGACGTAAATTTAATTTTAATTTATATGTAATGAAAACGTATGTACACATTTTGTTTATGTTTTGCGGCTCTCAAACTTCTAATCTTCATCGTATGCGGCTTGTATATTAAGCAAGTTTGTTCATCCGCTGATATGCACTATACACTATAATTTTAGAAGCATCAGTTCGATATCGGATAATTACCTAAAAATTGAATATTCGTGTTTTTTTTAAAACTAATTTTATAGATCAATTCGAACCAAAGAGATTTATCTTTCTAAAGGGTCGATAATAATAATAATAATAATAAGGACAACAGCTAGGATATTATTACATTATTGCATAAAGTTTCTTTAAAATTTTAATTACCTTTTTGCTTAATCCTTCCTTCTGGCTAATAATTTAACGGTCGCGGGTTTTAAATTTTAGGTAAACCCTTTCTAGAAAAATAAAAAAAAAAGAAAAGAAAGAAATTGAACGCCAAATAAAAGGGATAAATAGTTTCAGCATCTTGTGTTGCAGTAAACTATTTTCAGACTTTATCGATATAAATGTTATGAATTTAATTTTGTAACGTGATAGCAAAGAAACGGTTCCTATTTGTCTTTATTCATACTCTTTCTATAGATGGATTTTATTCATATGCGAATTTTTACACACACACACACACACACACACACACACACACACACACACACACACACACACACATGTATATGATTAATGTGGAGAAATTTGTCACTTAACTGAGCATGGTTATGTCGACTTCGAATTCGAAGTTTCTTAAAGCCATTATTGTGATATTTTCACTCCTCAGGTCTTTTTCTACTCTGCTGTTGTTTCCCGTTTTGTTTTAATTATCTATATAGAGCTTGGTGTAATTTAATATCTTTGTATGTGAATAATTCTACAGATGGCTAATTGCTTTTGATTGTTTTTTGTTGTGTTGATCTCTTTTTAGTCTGTTGTATTGCTTTCGGGTGGTTGATTGCTTTTTATTGTTTTTATTTTGTTAATTTCTTTTTAGCATGCTTCAGTGGCAGTCTATTAAATTGTTTTATGATGAATTGACTTTTTCTCATTTTGGTTGACTATTTTTTACTATGTTGAGTTGATCAAAAGCAATTAACCATCTGTAAAATCACTCACTTACAAAGATATTAAATTACACCAAGCTCCATATAAATAAGAAAACCAACAGCAGATGAGGTAAAAATATCCCTGAGGGAGTGAAGACATTACAATAATTTCTTTCACGAAACTTTGAAGTCGGCATAACACTGTTCCCTTAAGTGACAAACTTCTCCACATTAATCCTATTATCGCTCTATTTCTGTCTTGATATCCAACACTTCAGAACCAAAAAAACCTGCTTGCCAAAATATCTTTTTATCAGTAATCCACTACAAAAACAACATTCTTGACACTAACCCTAATCACAACTCAACACTATATATATATATATATATATATATATATATATATATATATATATATTAAAAACAGAAATAGGAGTTAATGGCAGACCCGTAAAGACAGAGAGGATAATCCAAAAGATTTCATCCAATTAATATAAATTATTAATTAGATAAAAATAGAGAGCTCGATAGATTTTGTCCAGAGCATTATAAAATATTGAAAGAAAAACTTAACACATAATTAGACAGTTATAAATCTAGATTTATTTCAACAATGCAAATTTACTTACATTGTCTCTTTCAGGCCGTTAACGTTCTGAAAGAGACAATGTAAATAAATTTACATTATTGAAATAAATCTTGATTTATAACCTTGTATGTGTTGAGTTTTTCTCTCAATATCACACACACACACACACACACACACACACACACACACACACACACACATATATATATTGTCTTAGGTCGTAACTTTGTTAAAGATAATAAACCAGTTGTAACTATTATGTTTATTTTTAATGACTGCTACAAGGTTCATTTTCATTACACAACCTCCCCGACACATTTACCTTCCTTTTACATTCATATCTGTTTGGTGGTCTGTCGGGAAATAAAAAACAGGGACAAGGCACATAGAAGAAGAAGAAGAAGAAGAAGAAGAAGAAGAAGAAGAAGAAGAAGAAGAAGAAGAAATTGCCTTGGTTGTCACATTCTTTAAACTTAAAAAAAAAGGACAACCCTCGATAAATGCTCTCCAGCTATTTTGGCTAATTATTATTATTATGTCATTTTTCATCATATTTCAATTTCTGCTATGGTCGCACTACCCACCAAGTCTGCGGGAAGACCTATGGCGTGTCGTGGCGTACTGTTATGACTCCATTTCATGTTTTTTCTATCTTCCCCATCATCCCTAGCGTTACATAGACAAAGTTCTCCTTAGTGTGTGGGCTGTACTTAATAAGAACATTTTTTGTATATCTCTTAATCTGGGTTTTCAGGAATTTTTCAATGTGTTGTTTTGTTCCATTTTTTTTTATCATTCCAAGTGCACCTATTATTACTGGCATAACTCTTGTTTTCAATTTCTACATTTTTTATATTTCAATTTCCAGGTCTTTATATTTTGACAGTTTTTCAAATTCCTTGGTTGCTATGTTACAATCCGCTAGACAAGCCATATCAATTAATAGACAAGTTTTCTCTTTCTGGTTTTTAACAATAATGTGCGGCCTAATCGTTATTATTATTATTATTATTATTATTATTATTATTGTTTTTATTAATTGTAGTAGTAGCAGCAGTGGCAATGGTGTTGTTAATAGTAGTGGTGGTAGTAGTAGTGGTGATGGTGGTAGTAGTAGTAGCAACATTGGTGGCGATTTAAATTATTTTTCTTTCTCTATTAGCAAATTTTTATCTAACGAACGGTTAATATGGCACAAAAAATTTCCCACTTATTGCAAAAGAAAGATCAGAGAAAGATATCAGAAACTAGTTGGCCTTAAATTGATTTGAATGATGCCAAATATTTCCATTGAGTTCTTAAGTAAAACTGTTGCGTTTGTTTAGATTGTAGGAAATTTGGCCCCCAAATTAATCTCATGAGTTTTGCTGTTGATAAATTAGAATAAAATCTGTCAGCTACAAAAACAGATGCGCTCACGCGTACCCACAAGTACATAACCCCGAATAAAATTGTCCACTGGCGCCTAATATGTTATGTGATAGCCTTGTGTAGATCCTTAATTTGACCATTATATTTTTGCCTAATATAGTTTGCGAAATCAGCATGTTCACTTAACTGTGATAAACAAGACTAAAGGAAAGGAGTGACCGTGCTCATAATACACTCCCAATCAAAAATTTAAGACCACTTAAAAATCTTTAAAAAGAAAATTTTTTTTTTATAGATAGATTTTAAACTCCTCCCACTTAAGGTTACCAATACTACAATCTAAAAGGCTATGGAAACAAAAAGCTACATTCCAAACATTTTATTTAGAAATTTACATTTTTATAAAATGAGGCGATTTACACATGATCAAAATTATAAGACCAGCGGTATAAATTGTTAGATCTATGGCAATTCCAATGTTTTAGTTCAGTTAGAGATTAGCAATCACTGCGTAAATGTGTTACCATGCCTAAAGCAAGCAAACTTACCAAAGTTGAGCGTTCTTGAATTCTAGAATCCCATAAGCAAGATTTGTCACAGCGGGAGATCGCAGCTAAGGTAAATCGCAGTAAAACAGTGATTTGCAACTTTCTAAAGAACAGTGAGAATTATGGAAAAGCAAAATCCTCTGGTAGGTCCCAAAAAATTTCTCCTGCATTGAGTAAGAGAATAAGACGGGTTGTTATGAAAGACGGGGGACTTTCTTTTAGTCAAATTAAGGCAGGCACAGATGCTGATTGCAGTCCTGTAACCATCAGACGACACTTAAGACAAAAAGGCATGGTAAATAAAAAGCGTAAACAAATTCCTCGGCTGCTTCCACGTCACAAGTTGGACCGCTTAAAGTTTGGTCGTGAATACCAAAGATGGGACCTTGAGAAGTGGAAGAAAGTCCTGTTTTCTGATGAGAAAAAATTCAATCTCGATGGTCCTGATGGCTTCCAACGATATTGGTATAACAAAAACATACCTCCTGAAATTTTCTCCGCACGTCATAGTAGTGGAGGGTCCCTAACGGTATGGGGTGCCTTTTCTTACAGAGGGACGATGGAGCAGGGTCGTCAGAGAGCGGCTGGTTGTGTTAACATGCTACAAAAAGCATCTTTGATGACGGAGGGCCATCGTTTGTGTGGGGATGGATGGTTATTCCAACAGGATAATGCTGCAATCCATGCTGCAAGACGGACCTTGACCGTTTTACAAGAAAATGGGGTCCATCTCTTGGGACATCCTGCATGCTCACCTGACTTGAACCCAATTGAAAATGTTTGGGGATGGATGACAAGAGATGTTTATTGAAATGGCAAACAATATTCAACAAAAAATGAACTTTGTGAAGCTATCTTCAGAAGCTGGAGCAACATTCCCCTCACCTTAATGGAAACGCTTATTTCTAGCATGCCCGACAGAATTTTTGAAGTCATCAAAAGCAGTGGAGGTAGACTTTATTATTAAATTTGGTTGTTAAATATTTTCATACACTTTTTGTACAATTTCGTAGAATTTTTGTCTCTGGTCTTATAATTTTGATCATGTTTAAATCGCCTCATTTTATAAAAATGTAAATTTCTGAATAAAATATTTGGAATGTAGCTTTTTGTTTCCATAACCTTTTAGATTGTAGTATTGGTAACCTTAAGTGGGAGGAGTTTAAAATCTATCTATAAAAAAAATTTCTTTTTAAAGATTTTTAAATGGTCTTAAATTTTTGATCGGGAGTGTATATACATATATATTCATTTTATTGGCAAAATTTTGTGTTATTAAGACCAAAGGATATTTTTACGTAAGAATTACTTAAAACCTCGAAAATGCTGGTTAAAAGTTTGTTTGTCTAGCGTGAACGTATGATCATAAATTTGTAAAAATTGTATGAGTGTCTTTTTTTCGGTTGAAATTCTTGCAAAAAAAAAAACAGATTATTGTCGAATTTTTATTAAATTTTCAGGTATTGAAATGAAAGAAATTATTTTAAAAATGTTTCTCGTTAAGTAAGTTTTTGTTAAAAATATTTGTTTGATATCTGTTAACACCCACTTATTTCATTTATTGAAATTTCCAGAAATTCTTTTTTGTAACACTTAGTCATTATGAGTTATAAAGACAACTCCTCGGGGAATTTAAATCATCAATTCTTTTGATCAAACAGTACTCATAGTTACAGTAAATTTGCTCTGAATTGGGGGGAAAAAAAAATGAAAAAAAAAACAAAAAAAAACTAGGACATTATTTAATTTGAAAAGTTTTTGATTACTTTTATGAATAGAATATATAGACAGTATTGTTTTACGGACAAAAATTGTTGACCAATGAATTTTTACAAGAAATGTTTTCATTAAAGAAAAAATAAGAATGATTATTAAATTTTTAAATCAGTTAACAATCTATGTTAATTTGTAGCAGTCAAGTAATATTGTTATTAAAGAAAAACTGTATTGATGAATCATAAACGGAAAAACAAGCTTACTACAATTTAGCGGCTCTCAGTATTTTAAAATGAATTTTGATTTTTTTATCTGTGTATAAACGTGCCAATTTTTGTAAATACGGTCTTTCTCTATATGACATTATGATATTAGTAGAAAATAAGAATGGTTACTATAGAAAACTTAAAATTTATTGGTAATTTTTTTAACATTTTCTCAACAAGCGTTTTCCCAAGTAGACTAAAATGCCAAACTACCTCAGATTCCATAAAATATTAGAATAACTATTTTATATTAGAATAACTATTTTTTTTTAATTTTGAAGATTACTGGGTGGTAAAAAATATTTATAGAAAAATATGTTTACGTTGTATTTATCATGTAATGTTATGTAATCGCCTCCTTAGATAAGGAGGCGATTCTCAAACCTAAGGCAGTCGATAAATGTCTCAACGTTTCATAAAAAAAAAACTCTGACTTCCGTATTCACCCGATAAAATCTTAATAAAGAGAATGTTCTTCCTATTTATCTATTTTCTTTATTAATATTTTACAGAGTGCATAGGCCGATAGACGTAATACACGCTGTTTTAAACAAAAAATAACAATGGGGCGTTTATTTCACATGCGAGTATGCAGTAAAATAATGTTTGAAATAGTGGAAATATCAGATCATTAGTAATATTAATAACGGTCATATGAATTCTTCTTTTTCTATATCCCGTGTTCCTTCAGGACGTAGGCGATCATGGCCTTCCACATCTCTTTATCCCTTGTCACTCTTGATACCTCTTCTCTTGTTATCCCGCTCAATCCCCGCTTCTCCATTTATCTGCTTGAATTCATTAAGTATGTCATGCGTTGCCTTCCCTTTTTCTCTCTTCTAGTCTATGTGTCCCGTGAGCATCAGGTTCTCCAAGCCCTCCTTCCTCATTACATGTCCCAAAAACTTCAGCTGTATTTTCCTGATGTTAAGTATCAGATTCCTTCTTGTGTCCATCCTCTCTAAAACTTCGTTGTTGCTTGCGTGTTCCGTTCATGGCATCCACAGCTTTCCTCTGTAAAACATGTGAATTAGGTTGTTGCAGTCTGTTGTTTTCACTGTGGAACAAACCTATTCCACCTACTGTTCACCTACTTTTGAACCAACCTGTATATATTTGTGAACAGGTTGTCTGTTCGCTATAAGCAGCTAAACTGTTTCGTAACCAGTCCTGGTATTTGGACCCATTAAAGGCTCTTTTTTATTATTTTATTATTGCGATGCAATAATAAGCTGATCGCTCACATGATAATTGCTTATTAATAGATTAAACCATTTTTTTTTTAAAGAACCACACATGAAAACGCTCTAGTAATAGTCTGGACTTAACAAAATCTGCCATTATTTGTTTATGGTTTGTATAAACTCAATTTCAGTTTAATTCATTGCATTTACTTAAGCGCAAATACCCTTGGGAAACGTATGAATCCATCTCTTGAGTTCTATAACCCTGGTTGGCAACTAAATTACCGCAGAAAAAAATGGTAACCTACTGTTGGAATATCTCCTACCTAGTAAGTCATGTCTTGAAAGAGACATGACCGTCCAAGCGTGCATCACGTATCGTACTTAACTGAGTGAAATTCAATACCTCTTCTTCTTCCACGTGCCGTGTCACTTCAGGATGCAAGCGATAATGGCTCTCTGCATCTCCCTATCCCTCGTAGCTATCAACAACCCTTCTGTTATACCTCTCCATCATCCTTCTACTCAAGTCCATCAAGTACTCTTTTCTTTGTTTCTAGTGAAATATTCCTGTCTCTCAATACTCTATTCAGCTTCTGGAATGCATCCGTGGCTATACTGATACGCCTTCGGATCTCGGTGTCACACTTTTTGTCCTCTGTTAGGACATTTCTCATGTATTTAAATTTCTGTACCTGCTTGATTTTAGCCACCCCATACTTGAATTTGGCATTTTGGGCTACTCTTTTTACTTATAACCATGCATTCAGTTTTCTTGTTTATATGTAACCCTTTCTTTCCACTTTCTGTGACTATTTCCTGTAGGAAATCTTGTGCTTTAGTGAATAAACTGTAGGAAAGAGTGCTGAAAGGTTCTAAGACTAACTCGCATTCTTTATAGGACAGAGGATTTACAGCACCCCCTTGTATTGCATTGTTTATAGTTAAAATTTAGATCTGAGATTTCCCAAGTGGGTGGAACCGAAACTTGAGGGAGGTAAAATGATCCAGTTGGCGATGAGGAAAAAAGGGCGGTATGAGGGGGTCGATTAGGAGAAAGGGCACAATAGGGTGTTGTCAGAAAGGTATTAGAACCAAGTAATAATTATTATTTACTTTTATTTAATCTATATAACTCAGTCTAAGCCACTCATACTTAAGGAATAAGTATACTTTACAAAGAATAACATAAACACAACATGCAAAAAATCTTTGAAAAATATATTTTGTTACTTGACGTTAAAAGCGATATAGCCATGGATGTTCATCTGGCGATAAATTATATAATGGCATCTAAGAAAAAGCAAAATACAAACTTGTGTTTACAATGTTAGACAAGTTGTTTTAAATTTGCAGTATATCTAATAACAAGATTGATTGATTTGTTTTTACGGCTTATCAGCCTTTTGCAGTAAATATTTTTTAGCGGATAAGAACTTTTTGGAGACAATAACGGGTTAGCGATAAAAGTCCTACTCATAACTGAAGAGAGAAGGGGCGAATTTATATTTTTTACCAAGGGTTTTTGCACGTAAGTGAATGTGACGAACTCGACTGGAATTGGAACTTGGCTCTCCGATTTTTATTCTTGGGCCGTTATCCATTACACCACATGCACATCTAAGCTTACAGCACCTGGTATTGTGAAATGGTTACCCATCTATGTACTGACCAGGTTCGGTGTTGCTTAACATCGGTGATCGTATTAGGTGCGGTGATTCAACGTGATATTGTCATAAATCTCTAATATCAAGAAAGGCTTTTCATATGTATAGAAGATGGGGTCACTTGGGAGCCAAGGAAGCGGCAGTCAGAAAAAATGAGAACGACTGCTTTATATATTTTCTTTTCTATAAATAAAATAAACGTTTCTTGCTTGTCACTAGAGGGAAACTGAAAGCTGTGCTATCTAAAGCTGAAACTATAGCAAAGTAACTGAAGCAAATGTATAAATCTTGTATAAACTTTTATCTCTTTTCTGATCCAATCGCGTTCAGTATGAAAGTATATGCGTTGAGAGAGGTTGAACGGAAAGAAGTTAATGAATAAGGCGAATCGTTTTGGATGCAATCGACCTGAAACTGTGAGTGAAAGCGTTCATTGAAGAAGGTAATCCTCGACATGTGGGCAACAGGTAGACGTTTTGACATGGAGGATAAAAAACAGAAATGAAAGAGAATTGACATCCAATTAGGATACGCACACAAATGTGAAAACTCTTTCGCTTTTTTCTATCACTATCTCTCTCTCTCTCTCTCTCTCTATCTATCTATCTATCTATCTATCTATCTATCTCTTATATATATATATATATATATATATATATAAATAATCACACAGATAATTGTACACACACACACACGTATGCACACACACACACACGCATATGTGTGTGTGTGTGTGTGTGTGTGTGTGTGTACATATCTGGGTTGGTAGTTCCGTGTGTATAGAAACAAAGCGAAATAACATCCAATTAAGTTACACGAGCACATGTGAAATAAACTTTCTCTTTTTCTATCACATATCGGCTCGGAACGAGAAGCCGGGGAGACGAGTTCGAATTCCAGTTGAATCCATTGTATTCACCTTACGCGCAAATACCCTTCGGAAAGGTATCCGTCTCTTCCTTCCAGTTATGGGTTAAATAGCAGGACAGATTGGGTTCTATAGCCTTGGTCGGCAACCAGTCTATCGCAGAAAGCAATGGCAACCTACTGCGGGATAATCTTCTGCCCAGTCAGTCATGTCTCTTTCGAGACATGATCGCCCAAGCGTGTATCACGTATGGCACTTAACTGACTGATTATATATATATATATGCAAACGAAGACTTGTACCCACAGAAAAAACAAATTGCTTTGAACAAATAATTTCAAGCAATATATGTGTGTGTGTGTGTGTGTGTATGTGTGTGTGTGTGTGTGTGCGTGTGTGTGTGTGTGCAGAAGTGGTAAAAAGTTATCGGCTCAACTGATTATCTTATCAATATATATATATATATTTTTTTTCTAAACATATACTGTTAAATATAACAGACAATGAATGTCTGCTATGTTTAATCATGAGCCGTTCTAAACATCGTATTTTGGCTTTAATTTCAGTTGAAAATAAAGACAAAAGTTCTCCAATATTTGGATAATTTTTTAAGTTGGTTCTATGGCCGTTACTTAGCGGAGTTTTATGTCAACACAAGATAAAATCGTCGCTGATGGTGGATATTTTTGTGTTACCGTCCTTATAACCTCTCTGAAGATGGCTCATGCGAGCCGAAAGCTTAGAACCAACTTAATAAAAAATGATTAAGATGTTGGACAATTTTTGTCTTTATTTTCAACTGACATTAAAGCAAAAATACGATGTTTAGAAGGCTCATGATTAAATATAATAGACATTCATTGTCTCTTATATTTAACAGTATATGTTTAGAAAATTATTTGCTGCCTCGATACACTATATATATATATATATATATATATATATATATATATTATTTGGAAATGTGTTATTTCTGCAATCTAAGTTTTACTTTTTCGGTATGTTCAGGCGATTTATAGTAAGAGATTTTCCAACGTTTTTCAAACGTACAACAGATTTTTACGAACGCGCGAATGGAATTTTTAAACAACCGAAAATTTTCAAAATTAAGCAATAGTTTCTTAAGGATATTAAAACACTTTTATCCAGGTTTGTATGATCCTAAGCTATATAATGGCTAACATCTTATGTTGGCTTTAATTTCAAATGAAAATAAGAATAAAAAATTGTCCAACATTTGGATATTTTTTTATTATGCTGGTTCTAAGCTTTCGACTCACATGAGCCATCTTCAGAGAGGTTACAAGGACGTTAACATAAAGACATCCACCATCAAAGCTGATCTTATGTTGACATAAAACATTGTCTTTATTTTCACCTAAAATTAAAGCCAAAATACGATGTTTAGAACAGCTCATGATTAAATATAATAGACATTCATTGTCTCTTATATTTAACAGTATATGTTTAGAAAATTATTTGCTGCCTCGATACACTATATGTGTGTGTGTGTGTGTGTGTGTGTGTGTGTGTGCGCCGCTGTAGGATTAAAGGGAATCGGGGAAGTGTTAAACAAGATATTTCTTGTTATTTTGTTTAGGGTTAATGCTTGAGATTATTTATAATGACTAATTAATACAGCATATTGCCACTTTTGTTTAATTATTATCGGCGCAGAGATATTAGCATGAAAACAGAACGGTCCAGTCCGTTTTCTAAGAACTTTAATCTATAATATTGTCGGTCCTGACCTGACATCTCGGCTTCAGTTACTTTACTTCCTCCGTTTGTTCTAGTGACTTTTCCTCTTTGGTAAAAGGAATTCACGAATTTAATCGCAGTACTAGATTGGTAGGTAGGTCTCGTCATTTTAGAGTTGAAATGGTTAGATACAAGGGTAAGTCCCATGCTTACAGTTTCTACTCTAGCACTTCTTCTTTGCTCCAATTTCGGTGAATGGTGAAACCACAGATAAGGTGGATAGCTATATTTATTTGGGAAGGATGGTCAAAAGTGATGGGGACATCTTGCCTGAAATTAAATGGAGGGTTTAATTCTGATGGTCAGCCTTTGGCAAGGTACATCACATCATGAGGTGCAGAAAATGTACCATGGTAATCAAGCGCACAATTTTCAATGAATGCCAGTGATGACCTATGGTAGCGAAACGTGGGCACTCAATGCTGCTGCTATTAACAAACTAACAGTAGCTCAGTGCAAGATGAAACGCGTCATGCTCGGAATAAGTCTGCTTGACCGGAAGAGAAACACTTGGATCAGACAGCAGACTGGAGTTGAAGATATCATCACCACCATTCTAAAGAGCAAGCACAGATAGGCAGATCATGTCTGAAGGCTCACAAACAACCGTTGGACATCAAAGGTAACGGAGAATAGAAAAGACCAAGAGGAAAGCCAAAACAAAATGGCGAGACGACTTTGACAGCAATCTGGGCCTTATATGGCCGCGCCTGGCGAAGGAAAGGAAACAGTGGAAGTCATCCAGGGAGAGATTTCTCAAACGAGAGTGAAAAACCCTGATTCAGACGAGACTTCTCATTTGCGAAACTCTGTTCCGGCTTCTTATTTCCTTGTCAAGTTTGATCTTCAAAAAGTTAATTTCAATATCAATCGTTGTCTGGTTTCTATTTTATTTCCGTTCTTTTTTTGTTCTTTCTCCTAAACAATGTTTTCCTGTTACTCGTATTCTTTCACACTCAGTAACCTCTTCCGTCTTAGTGGCTTTATTGTCTTGCCTGGGCTGAAATGATGAAAAAATACGTATAAACAGAAAATTCAAATATGCCTCCATCTTATTGTTATAATGATTAGTGAACAGTTCTATAGCGTTTATATTAGCGATATCTTTCGTTGTATATATGTATAAAATATTTCTCATAAAAACAGAGGAAGTTTTTATACATATATTTTCCTTAACGATTGTGTATTTATATGCTTATACGCACGCACACAAACACACACGTAGGCACACATATATGAGCATTTTGAACATAGGTATCAACACTGAATTGCAATAGTGTGTTTCATACTTTAGCATAATCGTTTTGTCATGGCATGACAATTGCATTTAAGCATAAAACCGATTGTCACAAATCAATATTGGTACCTGCCCCAACTGCTTACGTTTACTACAAATTATTCCAGGTAATGAGCACTTTCCTCAAATTCTCATTGCATACCTTAAAAAGTATATATATATATATATATATATATATAGTCATCCGCAGACAGATCAGTTTCGCTGTATCACAGCTCATCGGTACGGTTAGACTCCGACTGCTTTTTACCCATGATTGATTGAAACCCGACCGAATTGGCGTCAGTCGACGATTCTACCTCTGGGCTATGGGCGTTCGGTAGCAGAAGTGCACACTTTTTAGCTTGTATATTGTCATTATACCCGCCCAATAGCCAGAGTGCTCTAATCCATTACTTAATGAGCGTTGCGTACATGCCAGAGTAGCTACTGTTTTTCAAAGGCTACCATTCTTACAGAGTGCTCAATCAGGGTGTGAGAGCGTAACTGAAGTCAAAACGCCGAGTCAGGTCCAACTGACTCGGCGTTTTGACTTCAGTTACTTTCTCACCGATGTGACCTGGCTTCCCTCTGTCTTTTCTGCAAAGATTTTCATGGCAAATGCTCTGAAGAGATTTTACCTGTTGCCACGTCCACGTGAATTTAAGCGTGCTATTAGATTGGCATCTAGGTTCCAGCATTTTACTGTTGAAATATTGAAATGTAACCCTCACTTTTACTCGAACAGTTTCTTTTCTCTCACTTCCTCCCTCTGGAACTCCCTTTCCGTTTCCTTGATAGATACAATCTTCAAAAATTTAAATGCAACGTCAATTGCCATTCGCTTTTTTTTTTTTGAATACCGTCCATCTTGTACCCTTTTTTTTAATATCCACTGTACCCAGTATTTTCTCTCACTGTGACTCTGTGCACTAGCGGCCGTCTCGCCGTGGTTAAGGTGAAATGATTAAATGAAAAAAAAAAATATATATATATATATATAAGTAAATTAACCTAGTGAGCCAACAAACCTACCAAGGTTTCACCTAAACGGATCTTCAGGGAACGTTGGTTTGTTAGCTCACTAGGTTAATTTATTTATTCTGCCCTGCTTATGCATTGAGCGCTTTTTTGTTATTGATTACTCGTCTCCGGTTTTTTCTTTGGGCTACGTACTGGCTCGGCCCAAATCACTTTGGCTGATGTTCATGTGCTTAGCTCTTTCTTTTTTTACAACCATTTTTTTCCTTCCGCGTCTCTACGCGGAGGGTTTTTGAAACGAGTATAGTGATAAGTTTTCATTTATATATATATATATATACATATATATATATATATATGTGTGTGTGTGTGTGTGTGTGTGTGTGTGTGTTTCTAATCATTTATGAATGCATAAAATTTTGCATGTGAATGTGTTCGTATATATAAATCTAGGTGCATTTATATCTGAAATTTTTTCAAGGTATAGACGTGTGTGTTACGTAGATATAATGAGATAAAAACACCGACTCTCTTAGTTGACCTACGTATTTCGAAATAGAAGCTATCGTTCACCGAAAGAGATCGTATAAGTAAACAATAAATTGTACGACTTCTCTACTCTTATCGCAAGCAGTATTAATATACTTACATAAAACACAGCCTTTCCCGAAAGACTTGCTTGAATACATCTAGTTACATACCAGAAGGCAAATCACACAGGCGCACCTGTAGAAATATATGCATGACTGTATTTCTCAAAGTACAATACTAGTATTAAGGCACCCGTAATTGTCTTTCTCGATCAAAAGAGACAAGAAAATCCTTGTTCACAAATGCTTTTGATTTATGATTGCTTGGTATGGCCTGAGCACACGTAAACGAAATTAAAGAAAAATTAGCTGGTAAACCCACGAGAATAAGATCAATCTCTGTGTGTCTGTATATATATATATATAGTCATCCGCAGACAGATCTGTTTCGCTGTATCACAGCTTATCAGTTCGATTAGACGTCCGAATCCTTTTAGCCACGATTGAAACCCAGCCGAATTAACGTCAGTCGGCGATACTACCTCTGAGCTATAAGCGCTCAGTAGAGAAGAGGAGACGTTTTAGCGTGTTATGTACAATGTACACGCGCCAGTAGCCGAGAGTGTTCTAATTAATTACTGAATGAACGATGTGTAGATGCTAGAGTAGCTACTATTTTTCAACGCGCGTGTGTATATTAGGACTTTGAGTTCTCGCTTATTTTTCATGAAAAGTAATGCTTACCAAAAGTGAGTAAGAAACATGTCACTGAAAGCATTGTCTATCGCTAGCCACTACTTTTTCGGATCTTTCTGGCAGCATCTGAATTCCACGTCGGAAGAATGACACGTAATTAATGCTAACCACGAGTCGACTCAATTTTTGGCATCTTCATAAGATCGAAATTGTTGTTCAGCCAGACCATGAGTCATCGCTAGAAAAAAAAGTGATTATCAGACGGGGCAATGTCTGGTGAATATGTCTGATGGGGTAGAAATTCTCATTTAAGCGTTCCCAAGTAAGTTTTAATCCGTTTTGCAACATGTGGCATAGCGTTGTCAAGTTGCAAAATCAATTTTTTGTCGTGTCTCTGTTCGTATAGCGGTCGTTTATTCTTAAATGCTTGGCTCAAACGCATCGATTGTAGTCTATAGCGATCTCCCATGATGGTTTCGGTCGGTTTGATAATATTAAACTATACCCAGATGATCCCACCAAACACAGAGCAGAAGCTTCAAACCGTAGATATTTAGCTTTGCCGCCGATGTTGATGCATGGCTGTGCTTACCCCACAATCTTTTACGCGTAAGGTTATCGTAATGTATCCAATTTTCATATCCGGTCACGATATGATGCGAAAAAAAAAAAAAAAAGAAATTTTCCTTTTCTGCCGTTGAAGCAGCTGTTCAATCATGACAAGACGCTATTCGACATCTTTTGCCTTCAATTCATACGTCACCCAATCTCTTTGCTTTTGAATCACTCCAAATATTTTCAAATGTTTCGAAACTGTTGTGAGATCAACTTATAATAATTCTGCAAGTTCAGCTGCTACCTGATATGAGTCTTCATGAAGTAATGCCACCAATTCTTTGCCTTCAAACTTTTTTCGGTGCGACAGAGAGTTTTTGTATTCAACATTAAAATCATTAACCAATCTCTGCATGTTGTTTCCGACAGAGCAATGGTCGCTGTAAGTCTCAACAAGAATTCTGTGCGCTTCAGCTGCAGATTTTTTTTTCATTAATGTAGTGCAGTAAAAGTCTCCGCAAATTCACTTTCTTTAGCACGAAACCCGACATGTTTAACGCTATGAAAAACAAAGCTCTTTACTCTTCTGCGAAATGGCATATATTGAATTTCAAGCATGGTTATAGTACTTCCTTATAAATGCGTTACCATCTGAAACTACACGCATGCACTTCTGGGAACTTCATTTATTCAAGGTCCTAATATATATATATATATATATATATATATATATATATATATATATATTAGAACTTATTCAATATATATTATATGTATTCTCGCTCTACCTTCGTACTTTCGTATCGAGCACTTTATTGTTAAGGTTTCGTCTTGGGTTTTTTTCTTTCAAACGGGCACTAGACGTATTGTTCTTGTGCGCTGTTTGTTTCTTTTTTTCTCCCCCCCCATTATTTAACCCACTAGGTAGTTCTCGACAGGTTACAAGACGGTTTAAATTACTGTTAAGTTAGCACTATTTTCGGAAGTTTAGTCTGTTATTATTAGTGTTTCCTTACTGTGATTAGTTTCATTACTATATATATATATATAATTACTATATATATATATATATATATATATATATATATATATATATATATATATATGAATGAGATAATGATATATTTTGATATATCAAAACAGTATTAGAAAATTTGTATTAACTTTTTACATTTAAATTTGTATTAACTTTTTACATTTTCTCATATGCATTTATATATATATATATCGATGACTAAGCTAGCACGAAGTCACAAGTCATCATGATCGAGGATTTAATGATGCTTGCCTTGTTCTGACTACTGTTCACGCTAAAGATTTCTTAGAATCTGTAACTAAGGTTCGCTCAGCATAGTATAAACTACAGGTGGGTTCTGTGGGTGTTGAACAAACACAAAATGTACCTGTGCAGGCGTTTGCAACACGGATTTGCGACCCGCCATACTGAACGAGCATCATCGGATACGAGTGGCTAGTCTCAATATATATATATATATATATATATATGAACAGTTTGGTACGTTTAATAACAAAATCGATGAAAAAATCAACAAAAAGAAAAAAAAGAATCTAAGTGAGATCGGATAATATATATATATATATATATATATATATATATATATATATATATATATATATCCGAGTTAGTATAGACTGAGGAGAGAAAAAAGAATTTTTTTTTCCGTTCAAAACATTAATTTAAAACAGTGCTCGATATATGATGTATAGAGCTGTGAATATATATCATATCTAAACTTATTTATAAATGGAACTTTGTATGTGTGTGTGTGTCTGTGTATCCGTTACCTATAGACTCCAAAACGGCTGAACCGATTTTCTTGAAAATTTATACAGTTGTACTATAAGCGTGTGCGAGTGTTCTTGGTTAGGTTTTGTGTCGAGGTACCCCCGATAAATATCGAAAATCGAAAAAATCGGGTTATAGAAGGAATGGTCCGATTTTAATCAAATTTCATACACTCATAGACAAAGACATAAGAAACGATATTCAGAGGTTTCAAGGTTGCAGTTCTTACAATAGTGCAGAAAATCGATAATATATATATAAAAGCTTTCATTACACCCGAGCAACGCCGGGCTATACTGCTAGTGGATAACATAAAAACATTTTCTTTTAATTTAAATTTCTGTCTCACTTTCGTTCGTGCTCATGTATTCCGATGAATTGCTAAAGCACGAAACGCGTCACACAGGAAAGTTTTCCACCTTGTGTGTGTGTGTGTGTGTGTGTGTGTGTGTGTGTGTGCGTGCGCGCGTCTGTGTATGTGACTGTCGACTCGATTGCCATAACATGGCCATCACTGCACCATATAGACATATCTGCTGCTGCTGCTGCTGCTCGACCTCAGGCTCAGTAATGATTTTTAAAACCAGAAAGGCTTTTAAAAATTCTATTACGCTACTGACACATTTATTTTGGATATTTGTTTGTCCAGTGTTTTTATTATTCATATTATGTACCCTCCTATACCTGGTGACATTAGTCTTGTTCATATATTGCTTGTGACCAATAAAATCTGCCTGTTAACGGTAGTATTTATATTCAATATGATGTCTCAGCACAAGCTTCTATTTTCTTCCTTATTTTCTTTAGAATTTTTCCTCTTTTTTTCTTTAAATTTTTTCTTTCTGTATTCTTTCTTTCTTTCTTTCTTTCTTTCTTTTGTTGTTTGCTTCCAAAAACTAACGAGTGTAAAGGAAATCTGTGTTTTTTTGGCTTCCTAAAACTAAGGCGCTCATAGAAAATCAATCTTTCTTTTTTTTCTTGTGTCTCCAAAATAATGAGCACTTATGAAATTCTTTTGTTTCTTGCATCCCATAATTTTTGGTAGCTGCGTGACTCGAATTCGGAGAGCGGATTTAGAATTTCAGTTGGGTTTCGTTCCTTTTTTGAGCACAAATACTTTTTGAAAAAATTATGGCCTTATCTCCTACATCTACGGGTTAAATAGTAGGACTTATATCTGGAAATATCTTTGTTATTCTCAAAAATTGTTAATGCAATATTCACTCACAATTACAAAAAAAAAATTATTGTCACAATTCAAAATATGTGTCAGCTTTAAATAAAGTTTTGATAATTACTAAAAACGAATCAATCAATCGATATTTTTCGACCCAGAGGAATTAGCTTCCTTTCTTTATTGTTGTAGAAAAGAAAGAAGAATTCTTACCCCGATCGTCCAAAGAAAAACAACTAAGTGCGCATTACAAGTTAATGAAGATGGAAACAAAAGCAATGAATTTCTAATACCGTTTTAGTTTAACACGTTTCCTTTTTTAAATATTTAATTCTTTATTTTTCTATCAGACCTTATAAACCTCGTCGTCAAAATTATATTTTATAAACCTAGTAGCCTGAATTGTACTATATAAGCCTAGTAGCCTAAATCTACTAGCCTGAATCATACTTCATAAACCTAGTAACCTGAATCATGCCTTTTAAATCTAGTCGTCTGAATCATGCCTTATAAACCTAATTGCTTAAAATATACCTTATAAAACTAGTAACCTGAACCATGCCTCATAGACCTAATAGCTTGAATCATACCTTATAAACCTAGTAGCCTGAATCATGCCTTATAAACCTAGTAGCCGGAATGAGACCTTATAAACCAAGTTATCGGAATAAAACCTTATGAAACTAATCGCTTGAATCATGTCTTATTGTTGTATCCTTTAAGGAGGTTACAAACATACAAGGTGGTATTTGAGTGAATGAAACACTTGTGTAGATGAAAGAAGAGTGGTTTATTGTAAAAGGAATACATTACGGCAAGGCTAGTAATTAACGAAGCAAGTCACAGGTATCTTCTATGCTCACTATATATGGCTACTAATATAGTTAATCCACATAGGCGATAGGGAGTATGGGACATTCCATTACAACATTTATATACCTAGTAGTCGAAATCATCTCTTATAAATTAGTAGCCTGAATTATACCTTATAAACCTAGTCGCCTGAATCACGCCTTATGGACCTAGTAGCCTGAATCATACCATATAAATCCAGTTGTTTGAATCATACCTCATAAACCTAGTCGCCTGAACTATGCCTTATTAACCTAGTCGACTGAATCTTCATGATTAATTCCTGGCTCTTTTTACATCGAGGCTCCTTTGTAAAGAAAACGTTCCTTTTTACATGCTGAAGTAATAACATCTGATAGTTATAATATTTAATTGAATGACTGTATAGTATCTCCTCCACAAATTTATATACAAAATATACAGATTAATTCTTGGATTAATATCTAGCTAATAAGATAGACCATTTCTTGGTCTCATTCGATATATTTATTTCTTTTTTGTCTTCAAGTCAAAATGCTGTGATCTTTTGTCTGCATTCCTCTTGCGTGTTAACCCCATTCCTAGTTTGTGAAATTTGTACCTTTTTTGCCATGCATATATTGTCTGTTTAATATTATTTTTACCCTGTTCTTTTCTTTTCTTTCTTTTGTTATTATTACAAACTTTGTTAATTCTGTTTCTTTGAAATTTCAGTTAACTACATTTAATCATAGCCAGTTACTCTACAATATCCAGCTACTTATCCTTTCTCATTATTGCTTTAAGTCAATGGTCACCCTTTGGTCTTTCCTTTTGTTCATTTAACAAAACATGGTCACTTTTATTTTCACTAAAGTCACCCTTTGATTGCCCGACCACTTTAATATTTGGGAATACATCCGTTCGCAAAATCATTCACAAAACGTAACATGAATTGCACTTGTTATTTATCTGCTCATTATCTTTCCATCTTTTTCTTCTAAAATTATTTTCTGTTAAGCGAAGAAAAGAAAAAATACGTTAAAAGTGAAGAAATAATTATCTGTTAATTAAAAGTGAAGAAAAGAAAAAAATATTTGTTATAACTAACGAAAATAAAATTAATCAAAAGTGTGGAAAAGAAAAACTGTAGCTGTTAATTTTTCTTAAACTTCTACAATAGTACTACAACAATTACTACTTGTTTGTAAAGTCCGTCCATAGAGGTGCTGTATCTTGCCACATTCAAAAGGCAGACATATGTCCGTTTTAAACTTGCGTCAAAACGTTGATCTGATTTATATACAAGTATACATATATCCACTAACTGGCACTTGTTTTTAGAAATTTCTTATTATTTTGTAGCCTAAAAATATTTGGACAGGGCCATAAAATGAGAGAAAGCTACCCCCTAGATTAAATAAAAGGTTCAGTTCAAATTATCTAGAAGGTTACAGAATGTTACAGAATATTAGACTAGGTTAGAGAAGGTTACATAAGATAACATGTTATAGAAGGTTAGATAATATTAGAATGTTAGACAATGCTACAGAATGTTAAGTTGGTTGGTTGTTTTCTTTTATGGCATATCAAACTCAGTGGGTCATTTAATGCCAACAACATTTTGAAATAAATTCATAGTTTTATGTTTCTATTTTTATACTTTCATAGTGTTTTGACCCCAGTTTGGGTGGGGGTTAAGTATTTGCCCATAGCTGGGACCCTAACAGGTGCTACCACTCCGGGTCAGGTTGGAACAGGGAGCAACAGCAATTAAGAGGTGGTTTCATGCTTGTCACAACCTCCCAATCAGAGACCTTGCTGCTAGATGCAGTTTACCGTCATATCCAGGACCAGAATGTTAAGGATGCATAATAATAGAATAACAATCGATTAAGTTATATGCAGATACCAGAGTGATGATAACACATAGGAAGGAAACTGCAGCAACTCCGAGAGAAGGTAATAAAGGAAAGTCAGAAGAATGGTCTAAACATCAATTCTAAGAAGACGGAATGTATGGGTGACCGCAAAGGAATCAGCCGAAGTTGCCAACTACGAACTGGAGATAACAAAATCAAGCGAGTAAGAAAATTTCTATATCTAGGGAATATTTTAACAGAGGACAGAAAATGTGACACCGAAATTCAAGGTGAATTAGGATAGCGAAAATGCCTTCCAAAAGCTAAACAAAGTATTAAGGAACAGGAAAATTTCGTTCGACACAAATACAACTGTGCTGGACTGTCTTGTCATACCGTTCCTCCTATATGGCAACAAATGAAGAAGAGACTTTAGGTAGCAGAAATGTGTTCTAGAGAAGAATGCTGAGAATACCATGAAATGACACATAGACGTAGATTCAGAAAGAAACGCTTCCCAAGGGCTCAAAATAAGAAAAGAGGGTTTGGTGAATTTGGCACTCGGCGGGTATAGCAAGAGGGAAAGAGAACAGCAGTGAGTTACATACTTAACGAATTTGTGCAAATGGAATGCAGAACAGGGATTAGGAGATACAGAAAAAACTTTACTAAGGGCTATAAAAGATAGAAAGTTGTGGAGGATACGATCACCGAATTTAAGCAACGTCAAGCCTGCTCAGTACTTAGATGGGTGACCGCTTGGGAATACCAAGTGCTGTAACCTTGGATGTGTGGGTAGTGTAATGGTTAGTGACTCGCAATTGATAATCAGCGAGCTGAGTTCCAATCTCATTTGTTACATTCACTTACATTCAAATACCCATTGGGAAAGCTATTAATTCACCTCTTTTCTCTCAGTTATGGGTCAAATACTGCAGACTTGAATCACTAAAATTCTTATTAACTTAAAAAATAAAATAAAATTACATACAAAATATTTAGATTTCGGCATTAAATATCCCATAGAGATGTTGATGTGTCGCTAAGCAAAAACTACCAACAACCAATCAACCTGCTTATTGTGGTAGGATGTGACACGAACTCAGATGGCTGACCATACTCGTACTTATGATCCAGATTTAGATATCCAGTGATTCATTAGAGTCTTAGGGCACAACATTTACTGTTTCTTTGGGCACGACAGCTTGATGGAGCCCAACCCTCTCCAGGCTTGTTTGAATTTAGTGTTTTTCTTCTCCTAGACCAGTTGCCACCCAATGTTACAGAACCCAGTCTTTCCTGCGTACATTTGAACACAAAGTATCCAGGCCTGGTGCCCTCTGTTACACTGGCGTCAGTATTCCTCAACCTTTTCTCTTTTAGTGTAATGAGTGAAGTGTTGGGATCATCGGGAAGAGGTAGAGATAACAGACACATCACTTTGATCCCAGCTCGAAGGCCGAGTAAAGTCAGTAACCGGTCTGATAATGCGGAATGTTTTCGGGTGGTGATTTTAATTCTACGTGAAAAATATACCGACAATTAACCGTCTGATTATTATGTCGGCTTCTTTAAAAGGCAAACTACAAGATTATCAGTTTTCTGTAGATTATCGGAGACATGAATCGGCTTGAATTCCAAAACCTGCTAAATTACACATTTTCAACATAATCTCATTTTTACCCGGCCATTAATCTATTACAGTGTGCAGAACGAACGAAAATTACGGGTGACATTTAAAAGAAAAAAAATGAAAAAAAATTCCGCTTTACTGTAATCATCATGGCACGTGACATAGCAATAAAAACTTGACTGAGTAACAGTGTCCGAATTTGTCTTTCTCTTACAAGTAGCTATTAGATTTATTACGTCGGTTGTTGATAAGACACGTGTTCCTGATGAGTGGATCTTATTGCAGCTGGTCTAATTGTTCTGATCTATATCACAGTGTAATCTCAGTCTCGTGGTTAGAGCATCGACCTGAAGTCCTAAAAAACATAGTTTATTTCCTCATGTCTGAGTTGGAGCTACCCTATCCTCAGTTCGAAATCGTTTACGCAGGCTTGTAGTGGACGACAGATTACAGCCTTATTACCAAAATCTACAGCAACGCTATCGCTATTTCCATGGCAAATATTCAGAAGAGCTCCACTCTTTTCTTTTTTTCTTTTTATAATCATTTCAATCAAGCACTAGCGCACAGGGAGTTACAGGGAAGGAAATTGAAAAAAGTCAAGAGACAAAAAGGAGGATTGAGGAAAGGACAAAAGATGAACGGCATTCAAGAAGACAGAAGATAGCAACTGACATTGCATTTAAACTTTTGAAGATTGTAATTATCAGGGAAGCAAGTAAACGGAAAGGGAGTTTTAGAGGCGGGAAGTGCGAGAAAAGAAACTGTTGGGGTAGAAGTGAGGATTGCATTTAGCTATTTCAACTGTAAACGAGTGAAACCGAGATGCCAGTCTAGTAGCACGCTGAAATTTGTATAGTCGGAGTTCCAGAGAAGGAAAACTCGTCAGAGAAGTTTCCATGAAAATATTTGTAGAAAAGACAGAGAGAAGCCAGGTCACGCCAGGGAGAAAGTGATTGAAGTCAAGACGCCATTACAGAATCGATTATATTATAGATCTTTCTTTGGATTTTGTCAAGAACCTCGAATTAATAGAATATACTGTCACTTTGAAATGACATGAATAAAATTCTACAGCACATAAAATGGGGATGGATTTATTATTATTATTATTATTATTAATAGTAGTAATAATAATAATAACAATAATAATAATAATAATAATACTAATAATAAACTGATCTCTTATATGAATATATACTAATATAATAATCGGAGAAAAGGTAGGACCTAGATGCCAATCTAGCAGCACTCTTAAATTCATGTAGTCGCGGTACTACCAAAATAAAAGATTGTCAGAGCAGCTGCCATGAAAATATTTGAAGAAAAGACAGAGGGATGCCACATGGCGTCGATGAGAAAGTTTCTACTTGTTCAGACTTTTATAGTTTGAACTACTTCCATAGAGTCGAATCATCCTCATTCACTCTTTATTCCACTTGTAAATCGGAGGTTCTACTGTGAACTGATACTTTGGGAAATAAACTCCCACTTAGATGCTTCCCCAAATACTAAATTATTAACCGCTTCAAATCAAATGTTAATCGCTATCTTTCCTCCTTATTCTCCTTCTCTTCACTTATTTCTATATCTTCTTACGTTCATATTAAACACCTCATTCAGTAACCCTCTACCTTGAGTGGCCCTTGAGTTTTGCATAGGTTAAAGTGAAGTATTAAAATAAGTCAATTTTGAATTCCCATTCCTAAAAAATAAACAAATAAGACCTTGTTTTCCACTCTACACCTCTTTCCTCAACGCCTACAACTATTTTGTCGCTATTTTCATGACTTACAGACTAACTCGATATCTTTTTCATTTTATGTCATGTCCCTTCGGCAAGTGTGCGATAATGGCTTTCCACAACCTCCGTTCTTTACCATCCTCATTGTCCATGTTATGCCATCTATTTGCATATTTCCTGATGCATCTCTTCATGTAGGTATTAAATTATCTGAGCCTTCTTTCTTCATTATGTGTTACAAGTGTTTCAGTTGTCTTTTTCTGACTGCAAACGTATGTTTCTTTAGTTTCTACTTTTCTGAACCCTTTCTCTTTGTTCATATATTTTGCCCATTGTATTTTCAGCATGTGTCGATATAACAACATCATTGTCACTACGAGGCTCTTCTTCATCTGTAAAAGTATTGATTTTACGAAGAAAAATTTGACGCAGAGTCCAGTAAGTATTGTCCAACATGCATCATATATCGCCAAATGGGAAATCAGATATAACAGCAGTTCACTGCTCTTTTCCTTGTTCGTAATAAAATTACACCGTTTTAATATATTACTTAGTTTTTTTTCTTATTTACCTACGCTGAATCTATCATAAAAACACAAGATGTGGAATTAGTAAATACTAAACACTTCAGATACCTCGGAGCTGTAGCAAATTAAATATAGGAGAAAAATAAAAGGAACATACAATGGGTTCTGAAAGAGTAATTTGGCCCAACACAGCCGGTTTCTACAAAACCAAAACATTAACCTGAAGACTAATGTCATGTTCGTCAGATCGAGACTTCCATATGGATGCCATGCATGGCGTCAAACCTGTTCATATATATATATATATATATATATATATATATATATATATATATATATATATATTACGGAAATTAACAAGGATAAACGAAACTTGGTTATAAACAACCGACAATTTGCAATGATTTGTTTGAACATTATTTTTGATCGATACTCATATGTAAGTAGATATTCTGTTTGTAATTAAACCATATTATATATTTATATCTTCTGGCCTGATTATTTACGAGAGATTTTTATTACGAAAATGTGTCATTCGGCAGGATTCGAACCTGCGACCCCTATCCACATAGGGGAACCTACCATTTGATCTGGCAACGTCTTAGACCGCTCGACTTACACAGTTTATATATATATATATATATATATATATATATATATATATATAAACTGTCAACTGTATACAAATGTTTCTTAAGATCAATGCTGAAAAAAGGCTTTGAACGTAAACTCTGATGACCTTGAAAAAAATCATATTTCTGTGAACATTAGAATGTGAACTACAGAATTACAAAAAAAAAAAAAAAGAACTGTACCGTAATTTGGAAACTAATTGACGACTACCAACAGCAGCAACAACTAAAATAGATAACACGTGTCATTAAGAAAAATAATAACATAATCAAGATGATAACATTTCACGCCATTTCAAACAGTGTTGTGGATCCCGGAAATGGGAACCGCACAAAATAAAGGAACAACAAACAGAATATGGAAATAGAAAAATAAGTATATTAAACGTAAAGAATATAAATTTGAACGCAGGTTAGTAATCCAGGAATACAGTTAGTAACACGGATATATACAATGTCTCTGAAGTGAAGCCATAGTAGAATTAGTAAGTCCACATCGAAAGCTGATTGGTGCTGTGTAACAATGTTCTTCAGGCTGAGTGGAGCTCAGAGCTACTATGAACTACTGACGCTGTATCTCTCGGTATCTTACGGTATCTCTCGGATCTGACGTTATCTCGCGGATCTTTCGATGTTTATCGATCTCACGTCTTGCTTTTATGCAGGAGTATATGTATACTCTAGACAATTCTATTATCATGTAAAAAGGGGAAACCTCACAACAAACAGAATATTCAAAATGATGAATAATAATGGTAATATTTGCCATTTTCCTATAAGGAAACTTTTGGCATTCATTAACCAGTACTGTTTTTGGTGTAATTTATATGATCTTTCTCTTAAAACATTTTTTAGGAAAACATGTTTCCGAAGTCCAGTAGCTTTTATTGCTCTTTCCAATATTGATGGAGGTTTCCTTCCTAACCCTTTATTCATTATTTCCCTACTCATATCGCTTAGTTCTATTCCTACTTGATTTTGACGTCTTCAATACGCAGCTTATAACTTGTCTCTTTTGCTAACGACTATTTTTCTCTTTTTGCAGTTAACAGTTAGTCCTTTCTTCGCTCACCGTTTATTATATTTTATAATTTCTTCTACCCCTTACTATTCCGATCTCCCTTTGTATCATAAATTATTATAAATGAAGATATAAAGTGCATACTAAATATAGACACTATCTATTCCAGATCACAATCAATGCAAGGTTACCCCCGTCCTCCGAATCTATAACACGCCACCACAATCTATGATACGCCCCTCAATCCTGAATCTATGAGACGTCCTAACTCCAATACATCTTATTTTTCATAAGTTACTATTCATGTAAAATACAAATTTTTAAAAAGGAAACTTATAATTAGTATCAGAAAGAGACAGCTGGGGTTTCTGGAACACGTAATGAAAAGAGAGGGCCTGGAGAATATAATACTCACAGGACAGATAGAAAAAAGAAAGACCGGGGAAAACAGCACGAGACATACTTGATGGGCTTGAGCAAGTGGGTAGCGGAACGGAATTAAGAAGAGATATTAAGAGGAGAAATGTTAAGAACGACAAAGGATAGGGGAAAGTGGAAGTCCATGATTGCCTACGTCCTGAAGGGATAGGGCACATAAAGAAGAAGAAGAAGAAGAAGAAGAAGAAGAAGAAGAAGAAGAATTATCTACAATAACAGATCATATGCAATATACACCCTTATGCAAATTAATTGAAACAACTCCTTTCTTTTACCATACGGTCGGTTTTAAACCCACTGGAGTTATAGGGTGTTATCGATATCTATTTTTGATTTAGATTAGGTCATTTGCAGTGGTGTAGAATAATATGAATCTATTTTCGGGGTGTATGATGAAATTTGCTTGACCTTGAAAAATGTTGCGTCATCCGTGATGGCATCAGATTTTTATCACGCTCAGACACTATTGTCTCGACTGTCGATTAGTTGTACTACAGCCATTGTCTGTGATTGACGTTACTTTAAAGAAGCGTACGGAAATTGTAATGCTGCACGAACACACTGAAAAGCCTTAAAGAAAGATCGCTGGTATTGTTGGTGCCAGCCTTTAGACTCTCAATCATGTCATCAAAGCGAATAAACAAACTGGATCCATCAATACGAAACCTAAAGGAAAATGTTGTCGGAAGAGAAAAACAACGCCAAGAGATGTTGAATTAATTTCTTCAAGGGTGTGGATTAATATTTCAACTAGAAAAGTCTAAATAAATACAATGTATCTAAATGCAAATTAGAGACGTCATAATATATCATTCTATCTTAAAGAAATGAACAATTTTTTACCCAGTACCCAGTCACTATTTCATTCAAGCGAAGGCTTACATCCATATCACATTAGAACACCGGTTCACGTATGATCACCGAAGTTAAGCAACGTGGTCAGTACCTAGATGAGTGAACGCTTGGGAATACTGTAAGATTCGGTATGAATAACTTCTCGGAATTGGAGATATTCGAATTCCTGTTGGGTTCTTTATATTCACTTACGTGCAAATACCCTTGGCACACTTCTTCTCCCACCTTAGCTATAGATTCATTAGGAGGATTTTTATCAGTATATCATTATCTTCAAAAAATCCTTAAATTAAAAATATTTTCTGGCTTTAAATAACCTGCAAATCACTCAGTCAATCAAACCTTCAAGAGTAACATTCTAAAAAAATTAACTGGCCATATTCAGAATCAAGCATGTGTCGAAGTTTCTTGTGGTGCATTGGATATCGGCTCGGAACGAGAAATCGGGGTGCTGAGTTCGAATTCCAGCTGAATTCATTGCATTCACTTGCGCGCAAATACCCTTGGAAAAGTTATTAGTCCGTCTCTTCGTTCCAGTTATGGGTTAAATAACAGGACAGATTGGGTTCTATAGCCTCGGTCGGCAACCAGTCTACCGCAGAAAGCAATGGCAACCTACTGCGGGATAATCTTCTGCCCAGTCAGTCATGTCTCTTTCGAGACATGATCGCCCAAGCGTGTATCACGTATGGCACTTGACTGACTGAGTGCCATAACATACGAAGAAAAATTTGACGCAGAGATCGGAAGGTGCATTAGAATAGCAAAGGAAACCTTCCAGAGGTTAAACAAAGTATTAGTATAGAGTAATTAGCCATAGTTAAGTGTAATTATCAGAAATATCCAACAAACGGAATTGGCAAAGTTTCCAATAAACAATAACAAAAGAAATGAAAAAGAAGTGGGCAACATAATAGTAAACAAACAGTATATATGCAAGAAAAAAGTAGGCAAAGCCACAGAAATAAAACAAAAAGTTAATGGTGTTAACATGCAAAAGTCGAGTGGTTGTAATGTTCTGACTTAAAGACAAGAAAGAACAAAAATCTTATAAAATTTCTAATATTGTTAGTAAAACATACCTAAAAAAAGCAGAAGCATAAACCTGACCAGTGTTTGTCTACAGGTTCAAATATTAAAGAAAAAACGAAAAAGCAGAAACGATTTCTATGGAGCAATTGGTCATGGTTAAGTGTAAGTGGTAAGACTGTCAACAAGCAAAATTGAAAAATAAAACAGATAATAAAATAAGATAAACACAGGGAAAAATAATACTAAGTAAACAATGTATATGCAAGTCAAAGCTAGGCAAAACAACAGTAATAAGGCAAAAAGTTCACAAAATAAGAATTGTGTTCACACACAAAAAGGGATACGGACGAAAACCTTTCCTGTCTACCATCAGAATGACTGGCGCTAAACTCCTGCGTCTTTTTCGCCTGGGGTTTTCAACTGTCTTGAAATGGTGTGACTACATCGAATCAATAGCTGCATCTATTGCAAATAAATTTGGGTTACTGTGTAGTGCCAGAAAATTTTTCTTGTTAATGTCCATCTTGCCATTTATAGGGTGTTCCATTAACTTGGATCGATTTTAAACATAAATTAAGTTTAAACGTCTGATGATTTATTTTATTTTTTTCAGATTTGACAACTTCAATGCTTGACAATTTTAACCATGGAAACATTAACAATAGAACAACGTGTTATAGAAGCCTATTACGAAAATGGACATTCAAACAGAAACGCATTTCGGGCGATTTTTCGATCAACATAATCAACCGAGAGTGTAATTGGGAAAATTGGCCACCACAATCGCGCGACTTGACTCTTTTAGATTTCTTCCTTTTGGACCATCTCAAAATTAAAGTCTTTGCCAACAAGCCAACAACAATTCAACAGTTGAAGGATGAGATAATGAGGCATATTGGTGAGATCGAGGAGCAACTATGCAGAGACGTCATCAAAAATGTTGACCATCAAGTGGGGATGCACCGCCAAAGCCTTAGTGGACAGATCAAATATTGAAATCAATAAAAGTTTACCAATAACACTGTTTTATTTACTGCTAGCTTCGATCCGTCTTAATGAAACATCTTTTATAAATTTACCATTCGTCAGTGTATTAAATACTGATGGCATATCTAGTCTGGTGCTCCTGTTATTCAGTTTGAGATTCTTGACAATATCCGTGGAAAGATTTTTAATGTAATCGATCCTGCTCTGGCATCTCTTCGTAAGTTGCTTTCTTACCGATGTGTCTTGTCTAAAATATTTTTATGTCATCTACTCTGAGGAGCTTTTATTCTCCTGGGGCCCCGACTACATGCATTTAAGCGTGCTACTAGATTGGCCTTTCGGTCCCACCTGTTAACTATTGACTTAGCTAAATACAACAGCCACTTCTACTCCAATAGCTTCTTTTCTCGCACCTCTGGCTTGTAGCACACCCTTTTGTTTACTTGCTTCCCTGATAAATGCAATCTTCAAAAATTTAAATGCAGCACCAATCGCCATTTCTATCTTATTGAATTCCGTCCATCTTTTGTCTTTTCCTCAATCTTCCATATACTCAGTCTTTTCTCTCACTTTCACACCATTTAACCCGTGCGTACTAGTAGCGTTTCTACTTTGCCTTTGGGAAATTTGTGGAAGGGGTCGTTTTCGCACGAATTTCCATGAGAAATTAAGAAAGGAAAGTTTTGCTAGAAAATAGCGTTGAATCACTATCGAATATCAATCCTCTTATATGACAATGTTGTTCGTGCAAAATAAGGATGCTGAGAATATCATAGGAAGAGCATGTAATCAACGAGGAAGCCTCAAGGAAAATGATAACAAAATATACACATATACTGAAAATCAGAAACTGAAATTTGAAATATCTGGGATAAATAATTAATAGGTCTTTTAATACTTGAAGGATATTTGTCTATATTTCTGAGATGAGGTATTGTAATTATTTACACTATTTACATTGTTCAGACGGTTGTTCTCATCTTTGTTGCTACATTCACCTTCAATTTCTGTCTATATTTCTGAGATGAGGTATTGTAATTATTCACATTATTTATATTTGTTCGGACTGTTGTCCTCGTTTTAGTTGTCATATTCACGACGTTTCGGCCGATGTACGCTCAGACCTTCTTTAAAAATACATGGCCCAGTGGATAAAAGTATTGACTGGATCCAGTGACATGACCCAGAGAGTTCAATACCTAGCGACAGCAGTGCTGAAAAAAAAAACTTAAAGAGTTAAGTTAAAGGGAGATAACTAAAACATCCGGAAGTGACATGATACATGCACCAATCTAAGTATTACAATCTACCCAGGTGGACAAAATAAAGTTAAAAATTCCAATCACCTGAAGAAGGTCGGCGCGTACAACGATTAAAACATCGTGAATATGTCAACCAAGATGAGAACAACAGTCTGAACAATGTAAATAATGTAAATTACTCGAAGGATATAATGCTCAAGTCAAGATGAGTAGAAGTAAACATAGAATTATCTACCTAATGGTCTTGTAACTAAGTGGATAGCAGAGGTGGGAGGACTAGGAGGAATAGAAAAGGGACACAATTTGCAACGCATAGGAGGCGTTGGAGAGCCATGATCGTCCTGAAAAGATACGGTACATAAAAGAAAGATATCATATCACAAGAGTAGGACTCTGGGCGGCTAACGTGATCTCATATAGAAAGGCGATACGTCGTTCCAAATATAATGCGACACTCCTTTCCGTGCAACTAGCAAACGGTGATGATTTGTAAGTTGTCCTCCTTTGATGTCTTCCCACTTACCTCATTCGCCCTGTATCGAATGACCAACAGCTGTAGCGAGACGCTTGCTTTCCTAGATATGGCCAATTTCTTCTGTCGACATATTTCTTCTGTTTCTTGTGGTCTCCTACGATCACTATTGCTTTAGAAGGTAACCCCCAACCGACTCTGCATAGTGTTACAACACCAACCACTTCGTTTATTGTAAGGAGTGATTTTGCATTTTTCTAATGCATTTACATTCTTTCTATCCGTTCATGACGGACGGTTGGGCGCTTTTCACAAGTGAATCTCAAGAGCCTCGCAGCATTACTAATCTTATAATTCCCAACAAGGGAAGTTCGCAGTAGCTTTATCTTTCATGTCGAGCTGTGTAATATCAAATGTATTAAGGAAATATGTTCTTCCAACTGTCTTTTTTATAGCATGTGCGTTGTGGTGCAGTGGATATAGGCGTGGAACAAGAAATTGGAGAGCCGAGTTCACATTCCATTTTAATTCGTTGCATTCACTTATGCGAAAATACCCTTGAGAAAGGTATGAATCCGTCGTTTCTCCCTCCAGCTATGGGTTAAAAAGGAGGACAGATTGGGTTTTATAGCCTTGTTTGGCAACCAGTCTACCGAAGAAAGTAATAGTAAAGTATTGCTGGAAAATCTTTGCCCAGTCAGTCATGTCTTTTTCAAGACATGATCGCCCGAGCGTGTATCACGTATAGAACTTAACTGACTGAATGTTTAAACGCTACAGTGCTTGCAATCCCGCGAAAATCAATATATCCCTAATATAATCTTTAAATCATGAAGCCCCAGTAGCAGTGGCGTTTCCTGTGAAAGATAGACTTATTCTGATTTTAATGCTCAATATTCGCAGGTGTGTAGCAGGATCTGGAAGGCAAATGCAGGCATCAGTTTGATCTTTCATTTCAGACATATGTTCTTGCTTTTTCAAACAGTGCTTGGTCTTTTAACAGCTATTGTTGTTTGTGCTTCTCTTGAAATAATTTCAATTCTGGAGTCTTCTTTAATTATGATAAAGATATTTGAATGACTCGCTACATTAAGTTCCTGATAAACAAATTTTATTTTTTTCCGGCATTAATCCGCATACCATTTGTAAAGAATGATTCAACCAAATTCTTTGCCAAACTGATCAGTTCCCCTCAATTTCCAAATAATTCAAAATGTTGGTTTGAGACATAGCGATCTCTGATGCTGACTAGGTCCTGTTATTACCCAAGGATGTGAAATGATGCATTCAAGGAAGGATTAGTATATACCGATTGATGTGTGGAATCATTATCCAGTGGAGACCTGAAACCTTACTGCACTGGATGCTTTATTATAAAGTCACTGGATACTGTGGGGATTTTAAAAGTAGTTTAGATGTGGTACAAGGCAGAAAGTGTGGAACTCCAAGTGAGAATTGAATTCAGTCATAATTCATCTAGCGAGACAAACTTGCTGACCATTACACTACATCAAAGCGCTCGAATGGTTTTGTATGCATAGCTTAGAAGGTGGTGCAAGGTTAAAAGTGTGGACATCCAGTGAAGATCGAACTCACTACTCAGTCGTAATTGATCTAACGAGACAAACCTGCTAACCCTGATAAGACGTCGAAGTACACTAGACA
The DNA here is from genome assembly GCA_037127315.1 of Ascarosepion bandense. Taxonomy (NCBI): domain Eukaryota; kingdom Metazoa; phylum Mollusca; class Cephalopoda; order Sepiida; family Sepiidae; genus Ascarosepion; species Ascarosepion bandense. Next base: position 2,194,176 of record JBBBDQ010001100.1, on the reverse strand, counting down.
TTGGATACTATGGAGTGAACTAATTTGCAGGCAAGTGTAGGATGCTCTCTGAAATGTGAAAGGACTTTAACTTATGTTTTATCGATTATGCATAGGCGTTCGACAAAATACGCCGCAACGAAGTGAAAGAGATGCTCAGCTTTTGGAATGGCATAAGAGTAATCAAGAATCTCTACTGGCAGCAAACTGCCTGCATACGAACAGGTAACGAATTCAGCAGATATAAAAAGATAGAAAGGGGCGTAAGACAAGGATGTGTCTTTTCACCGGATCTATTCAACTTGTACTGCGAGGCTATTCTATAGGTCCTAGATGTTATGCCAGGATTTGTCATCGGGGGGCCACAATTTGAACAACATAAGGTACGCAAATGACACAGTGCTGATAGCAGACACGGAAAGCAAACTATAAGACCACTTACAAAAGATAGCTGAAGAGAATGACAAGAAAGGACTACAAATAAACTGCAAGAAAACCGAATGCATGGTCATCAGCAAAAAGGGCAGGCCAAAATGTCAAATACAGGTGGAGGATACTAAAATCAAACAGGTACAAACATTTAAATACCTTGGAAGTGTTCTAACAGAAGACTGAAAGTGCGACACAGAGATTCGAAGGTGAATTGGCATGGCGAAGCACGCGTTCCAGAAGCTGAGTAGAGTATTAAGAGACAGGAAAATTTCGCTAGAAACAATGACGAAAGTACTGGATTGCTATGTGATATAATTCCTTCAATATGGCAGTGAATGCTGGAAAATATCATCAAAGATGAAGGAAAAATTTGAAGCAACTGAAATGTGGTTCTACAGAAGGATGCTGCGGATATCAAGTATCTCGCATGTGAGCAATGATGAGGTTTTGGAAATGATGGAAACAAAAAGGAAATTAATACTGAGTATCAGAAAGAGACAGCTAAAGTTTCTGGTACATGCAATGAGGAAGGAGGGATTGGAAAACCTGATACTAACAGGCCATATAGAGGAAAAAAGAGACAGGGGAAAGCAGCAGATAACATATTTGAAGGGCCTGAGCAGGTGGATGACAAAACGGGGGTTGCGTGGTGTAAGAGGAGAAAACGTGCTAAGAGCTACCAGGGATCGTGAGACGTGGAAAGACGTAGAAAACCATGATCGCCTACGTCCTGAAAGGATAAGACGCATAGAAGAAGAAATATAAATATTATATTTTAATTAATAGCATTTCGTTCACCTTATTTCTGTTGGTTTTATCGAAGCTTGCAGATCGTTATTCTACGATCGTTAAATAAATAATAAACCATTACTTAATTCGAACTCTTTTGAATATCAGCAATTATTAATATTATTCTTTTTACCAGTATTTCATTCATTTAACTGCTTTTCGGGACACCTGCTAAAACCGTTAGTCTACAGTTAATATATAGCACGGACTGACAAAGGAAAAAAATATCTTGCATCATATTTTACTCGCGATGTCTCAATATATTTGAAGGAAATGGTTTTATTTCTTTATAATCTTCATCCTTTCCAACATTATTACCCCTTGAGATCTACACACGCTTTTGGTTTTAATCTGACAATTGTAATACAAACCTGCGCTTAAAAATTGACAAAATCCATGTTTTGATTCTAACAATGTAGACGAAATAAATTAAGCAATATTTCTGACATATTTTGCTTTTTTTTTATAGACTAAACTCTCGCCCGGTTCACACTTCACCCATGTGTAGAGGCTCATCCCTTGTTCCCTGTTTAGGATGTGGTTTCCGGCTTTCTCTTTTCCAATCTTTTCACTCTTACGTAGCCCTCTGCACATCAGTGGCATTACCGCCTTGCTCGGGGTGATATGATTAAAAAAAAAAAATTAGTAAAATTAAATGGACTGAGAGACTAGTTGACGTTGACAGTGAACAAACCAAGACGCAGTTTGTGAATAATCAATGTTATACGACGCCGGAAAAAGCAACAGAGCCAAATAATCTAAATGGTGGACTGATGACTCTTGGCATCAACTTGGTTATGCTTGCTGTTTTAATGTGTGGCTTCCAAACAAGTTAATCAAAGTTAATCAAAAATAAACTGAGAAAAATAAAAGTAACATAAAATAAACGACTGGTTTGTATTTCCATGTGTAATTCATGACTTAGATGTAACGAAAATATTTCACGTTTAAAAAGGGAATTGAGACGGACGATGAAAATCGAATACTTTACAACTATGTGGAATGCTGTAAGGCGTATATAAAATTAAATAAAAAGTCATCTCACTTGCTCTCGAGGAACTCTTAGGGACCTTTTGCGGAACCTTTGGGTTCTGCGGAACCCCACTTGAAAAACGCCGGTCTACATCATAATACAATGTATATATATATATATATATATATATATATATATTAATCATATTACCCCAAGCAAGGCGAAAACGCCACTGATGCGCAGGGGGCTACGTAAGAGTGAAAAGAATGGAAAAGAGAAAACCGGAACCACATCCTAAACAGTAAACAAGGGATGAGCCTCTTCACCTGTTCAATAGACGTGGGTGGAGTGTGAACCGGGCGATAGTTTAGTCTATCTACTCCAATTGAATATATAGAAAATATAAAAAGTGTCTGTCTCAATCACAATACATTGTAATGTAGTTAGGTACTGGAAATAGTAAATCATTTAGCATTCAATTAAAACTAAATTAAAAGTTTTTCATTTTTAAAAAATTCATTTTAAAAGTAACTATCCCCTTTTTTTCGGGATTTAGTGGAGGTACCTATAAAAAAAAACGTCAGAAGTGTCTGTCTCGATCACAATACAATATATTTTGCACGCGATTCCATGATAGCCACGCATTTAATTTAGAAACTAAACTGGAAAACTAAAAAAAAAAAAAAAAAAAATTCTATGATATTTCGAAGGGCAGGCTGACCATCCCAGCCGAACACAAACGCCAGGCTTTATTGCAATTGACAAAGAAAGAGCATGCAAAATAGAAGTAGCTGTGTTGTCAGCCGTCCACAAAGTGCGCAGAAAAATAATATGTGGTCTTTGGCTGAGGGACACGCTAACTGCGGAATACGAGAATGCCTATTGAAACACTAAAAAATGTCGCGTAAAACCCTTTCATGGGTATAAATAAAAAATTGCATAAAACACAATGCATATCCATTTCCCAGGTGTACACACACACACACACACACACACACACACACACACACACACACACACACACCTCTCTCTCTCTCTCTCTCTCTCTCTGTGTCTCTCTCTCTATATATATATATAAGAATAAAGACAACAGAAAAACTTATCTTAGCCAACGTGTTTCGTCTGCTTATGAACTTTATGAAGACAAATGTAAGACTTTTCAAAATATTTAATTCAAGAGACACTCATAAATATTCATCAGATTAACTGAAAAGTAAATAAAAATTATGGAGGGTGCTAAGTGATGTAATTTAATGTCTAAGAAATGAAAGTGAGGAAATGATGTTGAAATCTTTTTCTGTAATTAATATTTATTTTAGTATAGGATAAATTTATGTATCATACATATTTCTAAATAGGCGCTTATGGATTTATCCATTTTCTTTTCATTTTTAAAATAGAAAATTAGTTATTTTTCATTAGAAAATTAGTTATTTCCGCAACCTAGGTTTCAACCTTTTGGTATCTTCAGATGATTTATAATAACTGGTTTTTCAATGCTTTTATAACGGGAATTTTCATGAAAATAAAAAAAATGTTTGAAAAACTTTTGTAAAATCAGTAATTATAAATCACCTGAAGATACCTAGGTTGCAGAAATAACTTATTTCCAAATAAAAAATATTCAAAAGCTCTACACTAAAATTTTTTATTTGTATAACATTATTATTATTATTATTATTTCAAGTGGATACTCGTATTTGAGTATAAAGTCTGTTTATTATATATATATATATATATATATATATATATATATATATATATATATAGTTAAACAGTATATTATAATTTTAACTGACCTTAATCGTTTAAGAATTCGTTTGGAAAATATATATCTTCAGGCAGAATAAACAGACATAATAATTCAAATATGTCAGCTTATTCCAATTTTGTGGATTTCCGTTAATATATATATATATATATTACGAAGTATCCTCTACAGAAAACCAATAAAGTGTATCAGTTTACATGCCCGGAAAGAGATTGTATCTCTGGTACTAATAATAAACTCACTACTTATATTGGTTTTACTACAACCACGCTCTCCCGTAGCTTACCTGCCATCTTTCTGATTATAGTTCAATTAAACAAAATTTATTAAAAAAAACATAGCCATGTAGATTTTAGTCGATAACACAATAATACACACTCATACATACAATAAAAAGAACTTTCAGATATTGGAGGCCATCTAAATTAAATCAAAACAACCCAGACTTAATGAAACCACATTTCTTTGTGGTCACATTACATTGCATTTAGAGATATGGTTCTGTTAACATTTCGGTGTCTCACGTGTTGTGACGTCATAGAACCACATCACAAATTTACGAACTGCGTCTGCTATTCGGTTATCGTTGCATAGCAATATTTTCTGTTAACACAAGATAAAATCATCTTTGATGGTGGATGTCTTTATGTTAACGTCCCTGTAACCTCTCTGAAGGTGGCTCATGTGAGCCTATGCTTAAAAGTAGCATAATAAAAAATTATCCAAATGTTGGACAATTTTTTGTCTTTATTTTCACCTGAAATTAAAGCCAAAATGCAATGTTTAGAAGGGCTCATGATTAAACATAATAAACATTCATTGTCTGTTATATTTAACAGCATATCTTTAGAATATATATATATATATATATATATATATATATATATATTTTAATTCAGATACTTCAATCCAAGGGAAAAAAGCAGGAAGGTAAATTCCAAAAACCCGATCCTAATTAATATTAAAAAATTTATTTTAATATTAAAAAATGATACAGGAAGAAAGCTCCATGTAATAAAATATTACAGAGCAAATATATATTAAAAAAGGATTAATTCAAAGATGTTGAATGGACATTTCGATATGAAGATCCCCACGGGGATAACACATCACCTCAGCAACAGAAAAATCCTTTCAGAAACTGTTTCTGTTGCTGAGGTGATGTGTTATCCCCCGTGCGGATCTTCATATATATATATATATATATATTACGGAATATATAAGAACCGACTTAGGATTATATATATATATAGTCGGTCCTAGTCAACGATAACCAATACTCTAGAAGTATGATCCATGTTAATCTTCAAGTGTGTTCAGGCCAATGTGATTAACATCTAGCTTACTCCTCACAAGTTAACGCGTCGTTCGTTTTGCCGCTGGTATCGTGTTGGTGGCACGGTTCCACTCGACTTAGCTGACGTTTGTCTGCTCACGTCCATCCACACCTCTGCCACGTGTTTTTGATCTCAGAGGGTGAGAAGATCGCTGATGAAGCAAACTTAAAGTAAAGACCTGTCCGACAACAGGGAGGCGCGCGCGCACACACACACACACACACACACACACACACACACACACACACACACACACACACACTCTCTCTCTCTCTCTCTCTCTCTCTCTCTCTCTCTGAATTTGTGATTTCTAGTGCAAAACCAAGACCGTACTATATAGTGCCGTCTTGGCAAAGCTGTCTTTAATTTTTATTTTTAATCATATCACTCCGAGCAAGGCGGTAACGCCACTGATGTGCAGGGGGCTACGTAAGAGTGAAAAGATTGGAAAAGATAAAGCCCGGAACTGGGCGATAGTTTAGTCTATGTACTCCAACCGGGCGATAGTTTAATCTATGTACTCCAATTGAAAAAAAAGAAAAAGGAGTGAAAAGATTGGAAAAGAGAAAGCCGGAAACCACATCCTAAGCAGGGAACAAGGGATGAGCCTCTTCGCCTGTTCAATAGACGTGGGTGTAGAATTTTCCTTTTCAGCTAACTTTATAGCAGATGTGCGTTGTGGTGTAACGAATATCGGCTCGGAATGAGAAATCGGAGAGCCGAGTTCAAATTCTAGCCGAATTCGTTTAATTCACTTACGAACAAATCCATCTATTCTCCCTCCAGCTTTGGGTTGAATAGCAAGACAAATTGGGTTCTATAACCTTGGTTGGCAACTGGTCTACCGCAGAACGTACTTCTGCCTAGTCAGTCATGTTTCGAAAGAGACATGATCGCCGAAGTGTGTATCACGTATAGCAATTAGCTATATATTTTAGTAAAAATAAAAAAGGTATTTTGTTATGGCCCATGTGATCCACGAGTGGATCCTTATATCCGATATTTCTTAAATCGAGAAATCGTCAACTTAATTTTTTACTGTAATACTGAATTTTGACAGCAGCGATGGCCGGAATAGAGAGGATATGGAAAACCAGCTCCCATATCAACTTCAATCTCTACAAATTGATGGTCGTATACATTCTCTTCAGCAACTGAAGGAAGGAAAAAAAGATCCAGTCGTTCGAGAACAAATGGCCGCGAAAACTCCTCCGCATCTACTACTAGGAGCACAAAATCAATGGCTATGTATAGAGCAAGATTAAAAATCTCGTGGGCCAGCAGGAATTTCTCCTCACTACTATTAACCATCAGAAGATGTCATGGTTTGGACATTTCACACAACATAACAAATTCTGCAAGATACTGTTGAAGGCAGGTCGGAGTAATAGCAGCTCGGATTGAGAAAACGAAGAGCCGAGTTCGAATTCCAGTCGAATTCATTACATCGATTTACGTGCTAATACTCTTGGGAAAGGCATGAATCCCTCTCTTCTCCCACCTCCCAGCTATGAGTAAATAGCAAGACAGACTGGGAGCTATAGCCTTAGTTGGCAACCAGTCTACCGTAGTAAGGATTGACAATCTACAGCAGGAAAATCTCCGCGCCACATGCGGTTGGGGACCGCTTGTATACCCAAATAGTTTCATAACACTTTTTCTAGGGAAGAAGCCGGCTTAAACCGCCAGAGAGAATGCCGCCACAGTCTGACAGAAAGCGGGGGCAGCAACTCAAAAGAGAGAACGGGCATGATAATGCCGAAACACATGAGAGCCACCACCAACAAATCATCTTGGGGAAGTTTGTCTCTTTCTGCTGCTCTTATGTCTACGCAACGATTGAAGCAGTCAAGGTGATGATGATAATGATAAATGATGATGACGATGAATGTGATGATGATGATAATGATAATAATTTTTAGTTGCCTTCTCCGCAATCCTTCACTTTGATCTACAACCAATTTCTACAAACTTATTTCTTACAAATTAATTTCTACAAACTAATTTCTTACAAAGAATACATATTCTGTTCATACGAATCTATCGTAAAAATCTTGTCGGTATTAAAATAACTCATTGAGGTTGATACACCGTAAAACAAAACGAACCAAACCAAACAGGCACACATTCTTGGATGAAGACAACATGAATAAAACAGTTGAATAAATGCAATTGGTAGTGCTGGTAAGAATTAATTCAAAGCAAATCTAAGAATCAGTGGCAAAGACTCCATGTATGCCACGCTTTTTTTTTTTAATCGTATCATCCCGAGCAAGGCGGTAACGCCACTGATGTGCAAGGGGCTACGTAATAGTTAAAATATTGGAAAAGATAAAGCCGGAAACCACATCCTAAACAGGGAACAAGGGATGAGCCTCTTCACCTGTTCAATAGACATGGGTGGAGTGTGAACCGGGCGATAGATAGATATATCTACTCCAATTGAAAAAAAAACAAAAAAAAAACAGTGAGATGATTGGAAAAGAGAAAGCCGGAAACCATATCCTAAACAGGGAACAAGGGATGAGCCTCTTAACCTGTTCAATAGACGTGGGTAGAGTGTGAACCGGGCGATAGATCTATCTACTCCAATACATATTTTTTGTGTAATAAAAATATCAATTATTTTTGCAATCATTTTTGCATTGGTCATTTATAAAATACTCCATTACTTCATTTCTTAGGATAACTATGGATAAACGATATTAGTAGTCTGTCCTCCTATATAACAGCGCTATGCTGGAGAAGATGAAAGGAAAACTCGAATCAACAGAAATGTGGTTCTACGGAAGGATGCTGAATATACTATGAACCAAACATGTGAGTAACGAGAGAATGGGGACGAAAAAAAAATATGCTTAACATCAGGAAGAGGCAGTTGAAGTTTCTGGAACACGTAATGAGAAAGGATTGATTGGATAATCTTATACTCACTGGGCGGATAGAGGGAAAGAGAGACAGGTAAAATTAGCTCGTGACTTATTTGACGGGCTTAATCAAATGGATGGGAAAGCAGGGTTTGGGAGAAATAACGAGACAGAATTTATTGAGAGCTGCAATGGACAGGAAAATGTGAAGGGTCATAATCGCCTACGTCCTGAAGGTACATGGTACATTAAATAATAATAATAATAATTTTATTATATAAAAGAATAATAATTTTATTACACTTACTGCATTTTCGACATTGCTTCTTCTTTATGATTAATGAACCTCTATGAGTTAATTCATGCCAAAATCTGAATATTTCGTTCAGTAGATTTTGTTTAGCGGCTAAATCATATGCATATCAACCTCTCTGATTTAATTCATGCCGAAATCTAAATATATGTTGTGTCCAAGCCGCATGCACTCTAGGTGGGTTGAGCCAGCTTCCTCCCCGATGCAGAAAGTTTTATTGGGATTTGTTTAAGAGCAGGGTCCCAAGTCCTACTCTGTTATTTAACCCATAACTGGGGTGAAGGGACTGATTATTACCTTTCCCAAGGGTACTATCGCGCAAGTGAGTGCAGAGCATTCAACTGGAATTCGAAATCGGCTCACCGATTTCTCTTTCCGCGTCGACATCCATTGCACCACAATGCACATTCGTCAATAAACGCTTACAGCGCCTGGTATTCCCAACGTTACTTAACTTTGGTGATCGAACGAGAACCGTTGTATTCAACGTGAGATGGTCGTAAGCATAATCTAAATATATCGATTGGTTTGGTTGTCTGACTTTCTTTAGTACTATATCAACCTCTACGGCTTATTTTATGCCGAAATCTACATAATTTTTAACGTAATTTTATGATTGAAACTATAAATATTTTGTACATAATTTTATAGTTTCAAGGTAAAGTTCTGCTTTTTTTTAGATATATATTTTGTAGATCATAAAATGTATTTTTGGTAATTTTACTATAAAAATATATTTTTATATTTTTTAGTATTGAATTGAGTGTCATTTTATGATAGAAACTATTGTTGTTCATTTTATTATAAAATGTACTGTTGATTAATGCGTGTGGGGGTCTCTATTTGCACATAGCTGGGACCTTAACAGCTGTTACCATTACGGGTCAGAGTGGACCTGAGAACAACAATTAAGAGGTTGTTCCACACTCTTCAAAACCTTCAATCTCCCAATCAGAGGCCTTGCTGCCGGATGTAGTTTATCGTCATACTCGGGACTATTGACGAATCAAAGTAAAAGGTAATGCGCCGAAAAATGCAGAGGAAATAGCTCAAGAGGAAATGGTGATTTTTACACGGAAAATCGCAGGTACGTTCCGACCTACACGGAAAATCGCAGGTACGTTCTGACCTACACGGAAAATCGCAGGTACGTTCTGACCTACACGGAAAATCGCAGGTACGTTCTGACCTACACGGAAAATCGCAGGTACGTTCTGACCTACACGGAAAATCGCAGGTACGTTCCGACCTACACAGAAAATCGCAGGTACGTTCTGACCTACACGGAAAATCGCAGGTACGTTACGACTTACACGATGCATTATAGAAACGGGTCTCTGTCGTAAGTCGTGGGACCTTTTTGTAATTATTGCTGTTGGTGTTGGTATGGTAGTGTGGTGGTGGTAGTGGGTTTGATCTAAATATCTAACAAGCAAAAACGAATAAGAATAAACTAAACATAGAAAAAGAGAGAGAACAGAGAGAGAATGAGAGAGGGGAAGAGAGAGAGAGAGAAGGGGAAGAGAGAGAGAGAGAGAGAGAGAGAGAGAGAGAGAAAGAGATTGAGAGAGAGAGAGATAGAGAGAGAGATAGAGATTGAGATGAGAGAGAGAGATAGAGATTGAGAGAGAGAGAGAGAAAGAGAGGAGAGAGAGAGAGAGAGAGAGAGAGAGAGAGAGAGAGAGAGAGAGAGAGAGAGAGACTGCACTAGCATCTTAAACCAAGAGAAGAAGAGATGATTACGGAAGAGAAGTAATGTGAACGGAATTATCAGCCATTTTCGTCGGTCTCAGCTAATCTAACGAAAAAAGAGACATAATTGAAAGAAATACCAGTAATGGTAAAACACATATCCGGCGAAAAATAGCATTCAGGCTGCATAGAAATATATGTCATAGGCGGAAGACAAAGAAGAATGAAGGGATGAAAGGGGTGGGTGTATTTACATTGTTATTTCTTGCATTATGATCAGGTATATACTAGCTTGCTTTTTATATGCAGTAATGTTTCCTGCTATCGCTAAATTGGATTTTGTACTGCTGTGTAATGTATGTAGCTCGATTCAAATACACTAAAAATATTTTCTTGAATATGATCGTACGTATTTTATGCCGACAAAAGCAGTTGTTGATGATTTGTTGAGAGTTCAATGCGTATTCTGAACAGAATTAAGTGTAATTTCTTTGTTGTAAGTATTTGTTTTCAACAAGTATGTTTATCGGAGTTTCTTTAATCCTTTATACTGTTAAACTGTCACATGAACAATGAATATAAGGGAGACTAGCGATGTGCTTTAGCATTTGTGTAAGACGATATTTGTGCACGTGTGGGTGAGTTTCAAGATTAGAATATTTGGCAAATATCTAGGAGCGAGCAAAAAAAAAAAAGAGGAAGCAACTAAACAGAGAAAAATAAAGAGAGACAGAGAGAGAGAGAGAGAGAAAGAAAGAGAGAGAGAGGGGGCAGAGGGAAAGTGATAGACCACACAAGCATCACAAATAAAGAAAAGGAGAAGCGATTATTACGAAGGAGAAGAATAGAGAAAGAGAAAGAGAAACAGAGACTCTAGGCATAGTGATCAATCCTGGTTGACTAAACTAGCCGGGGTAGCTCAGACAGGTAGGCTAGAAAATAGGCAGGTCTGTATGGTCGAGTACGGTCGAATGCTTTAGAGTCACGGGATATGTCAGAGGTAGGGTGACAAAAATAGAAGTAAAGGCGGGTGTATTTAGGAGAAGGTTGAGGTAGATGTAATGGAAGGAGTGAAGGGAGTCGTAATGTTGGAGAGGGTAACGGTGACGGAGGAAGCAGGTGGTCCTATCCATCCGTCACCAACACTGCCACCTTACCCAATCACAGTGTTCCACAGTTCGGCCTCCCGACTTACCTTCTCCCCAACCCAAGCCGTGTTTCTTTCAAACTTCTCTCACTAGTTACACAAACGTCCTCTCTCGGCAAACTTAATACCTCCACCACCATCTCTTTATTTTCTTTTCTGAACCAACCTTACTCGTTTTCTTATGTTATATATATATATATATATATATATATATATATATATATATATATATATATATATATAACGCAAATTCCCGAAGATTAACGAAATGGTTTTAATAACTGATATATTTAATTTTTTTAACATTATTTTTAATTGATACTCGTATTTGAGTAGATATTCTGTTTTTAATCAAACGGTATAATCATATATTTACGATAAATTTTGTTATGAAAATGTGTTTCATTCGGCAGGATTCAAACTTGCGACCCCTAACAACATAGGAGAAGCCACCAATTGATCTGGTGCGTCTTAGACCACTCGACCACGAATAATTCCGCAGTCTAATCGAAGGTAAATCAAGCCTTATATAACACAATTGTCGATTCTACGTAAATAACCATCTCTATTCTGAAAGTGTGTCGTAATGTCAACAAATGTAAACATACAATATTACAGAAAGTCCCGAAGATCAACGAAATGGTTTTAACAACCGACATATTAATTTATTAGTTTGAACATTAGATTTTAATCGATACTCTTATTTGAGTAGATATTCTATTTTTAATCAAACAGTATAATTAAATATTTATTTCTACCGGCCGGATTATATATATATATATATATATATATATATATATATATATATATATATATATATATATATATATATATAATTAAAAGAGAAAACAATTTACTTATACTAAAATATTCAGGTGTTTTAATCGCTAGATCATCCACAGTAAATTTGCGTCCAGGTTCTTACAAAGTTTTGCTATTCTTATTAGAACTTCTTTTATCACAACGAGGAATATTTAATAAAAAAAGTGATGGAAATATAAACAAAAAGAAAAGAATATAAATGCAACTGGGTAGTTTATATGACCAAAACACGCATTAAAAATAAAATTTTAAAATTCCCAACTTCTCTCGTTCTTGAACATGCGTAGTCGCATCAATGTAAACATAAGACTTTAACCGATTACGTCCTAAATGATGAAACGTGTCACAAAAACTCTTTCCACTCTGTCATACTTCCTTCCTCTAATATATATATATATATATATATATATATATATATATATATATGAAATTTATTTATTTGAACATTTTTTAAATTAAAAGGTATATTTATATATAGGTAGCAATTAAAAACAGAATAATCAGATTATCTACTCAAATACGAGTATCTATTAAAAGTAATGTTCCAACAAATTAATTAAATATGTCGGTTGATAATACATTTCGCAAATCTTCAGAAATTTTCATAATATATATATATATATATTCATTTCGAAATCCAGCTGAATGCCTTGCATTCACTTACGCGCTAATACCATTTATATGCAACGACTGAGTGTATCAAAAGTTCCGAAAAGTGTGGATGGTTTCGCACACGCTTTCACCACTTTAACCAAATCACTTTTGTGGGTTTTCTGGCGGTTTAGCTTGGTTTCAGAAATGAAGCAATTAGCAATATATATGTGTGTGTGTGTGTGTATGTGTGTGTGTGTGTATGTGTTGAACTCTTCTGTCGATTTATTTCGATGTACGAGAATCCCCAAACCCCTTTCAGTTTTTATGTTTGTGTCCTATGTGACACTTCAGTCCCGCTAGCAGCCTGCATACATATCTGCATATTTGCCAACAGGATTTCAGAACATAGACACTGGTATATTTACTGATCCTTTTTGCCGTTGTCTTTCGTCTCTTAGCCGGTCAATACGACAGATTTCGAAATTTCTGATACAACTGTAGCACAAATAACTCCAGTTATCCCTATCCATAGCAACTTGCGCGAAGTTAGTATGAGATACATTGACAGCTGAGAGGTTATATATATATATATATATATATATATATATATATATATATACTGCTAATGTTAATAAAACAGCGCTCGATGTAATATAACAGCGCTATTAAGCATATATTAATAAAACTTCAGGTGCTATACACAGCACTTAGAGATTGCGTTGTGCATAAAACAACGAGTAGTGTCACCAGTGTGGGATAATATATATATATATATAGTCATCTGCAGGCAAATCTGTTTCGCTCATCAATACGGTATATATATAGGGTTCGTAAGGTATTTGAGGACAGATTAAATTACGCAAGAATGACTCTAAAAACAGATAATGATGTCTTTTAACTAAAAAAATTTTGAGGTTAAGAATTAGCATATTGTTTGATGATTTTCTTTGGCAAAGTCTCCTTCACCTTCGATAACGGCGTCTATGTCAAGTCTGAATCCCCTTCATGCTCGGATCATGTGGTCCTTTTTCTTATTAGACATCACTCTGACAATGGAGGCTTTTAGAGAGTCTTTAGTGTTATAATGTTAACATCCTTCTCAACTACGCATCATACATCGTGGTCCAGTGGATTGAGGTTTGGGGAACTAGGAGGCCAAGTGTTACGGTTATGTGATCTTCTGAAGTTTGTTTAAGATCCTCTTAGATTTGATTAATCGATTTTACTTTGCCTAAAACATGAAATTTTTGACATAAAATGACCTTTTCTTGTATCTGATGTCTTCGTGGACAACATTTTGGATTGTTTTCCAATCGACCACATAGATTTTTAGTGATTGCCATCAATGGTCTGCAGTATTTCCCGAATGAATTCAGGTGTTCTAATAGTATCAGTGCGTCTGGAATGTTTCTTATGTTTTAATACTGTTTTCCATCTTTGACCTCTAACTCCTTGCGAACTTAGTAAACGAAGGATCTAGCGACTTTTAAAAATCGTGCTATCTCTAAATTGCTATGTTCAGCTTTTATAGCCAATATAACTGCATGTCTTTTCACTTCTTGTATGAGTAGATGGTCTGCCATTGAAAATCTGAAATAAAGAAAATATAAAGTCAAATAATATGCTGCTATAGTAAGAAAACATATGTCCTTTTTGAGATTCCATTGTTTTGTGGACACGAAGGTCCTAGATTGATTGCCAAATTATCTTTGCAGGTTGAATAAAGATTTAAGACTGACACGTTTCTTAGTTCGATAGGCACCTGAAGAAGACTATCGTAAACAGCAATCGAAGTACGATGACAACCAAAAATAATGACATCAGACTAGGTACATTCACTCATTTTTTATATCTAAATTTTAAACTGAATTTTTAAAGATAAAAAACTTTTCTTGAAAATTTTATTTTAGTTTTAATTTCAAGTTAAATAATTAAATTTACTATTTCCAATATGCAAAATACTCTGGTGTATTTCAAACAGAAATTATATTAATTGGAACTAAAATTTTTAGTTTTAAAATCTTTTTAATTTTTCAATTTTTCGGACATTTTTGAGCGATTGACAGATTTATAAACAAAAGTTAATTTTCGGTTTTAAAATTATGGCGAAAATAAAATATACATCTGTGACACATGATTTTTGAAAAATTAGAAAATTTAATGATAAATTAATCTGATTTAACAAGTATTACTTATTTATAGTATGAAATTTAGAATAAAACTATTTTTAAACACATAGTTGATCTTTCTAACCTATCCACCGTAATTGAAATGTGTTGACAGATCAATATAAGATAAGCATATGGTGATCGCAAGTGCCATAATTTTACAATTTTTTCTGTAACGGGGAGTAACCCTGAAACAAAGACTTTTTAATTTATTCATTGAAATTACCATACAAAAAGGCTTCAAATGCAAACACACAGAAAAACAAATTGAAAATTATTTTTAAAATGCGATGGCTAAATGATTTGTATTAAACTTTTCAATTTTCGATTAGTAAATACAGTCTTCAGTATGTAACCTGCCAGTCTAACGTCTACAAAAATTGGAAATATTTAAAAAATATTTTTGAAACATTATTAATTATTATGATTAAAAAAAAACGAAAACGAAAACAATTCTTTTAAAATTTCATTATTAATCAAAAATTTTTTCTTTAGACTATAATGTCTGATATTTATATTATTTATTAAAGCAATTAAAATCTTATCTAAATAAAAAACATCATAGTTTTATTGCATTTTTTACTTTACTATTCGAAACAGATTTTTAGTAAAAATGGCTAAATGGTTTTAAAAAATAATACATGATTTACATTCCCCAATGAGTCCTGCGTTTAACTAATAAAATCATTTTTGCCACAAAATTTAATTTTTTAAAATTTCATGAATTTACAAGGAGGGGTGTAACAGATGTAAAAATTATTTTTACCAAATTTCTTTTAAAAATAATAATTTAATAACTAATTTAATTCATTTACAAATAAGTCCTGAAAGTTTCATTAAAATCAGACAATTATTTGATTTTTGCAAGAATTTCCAAATTAATGTGTTTGCCACCGGAAAAATACTGAGTTATGTAATATTACGTTTTCCATTGTAAACTCTCGTAACGATTTGGTTACCCGTTAACTCAAATCAAAACAAGAAATTTTGCCAAAATTTCTAACTTGTTAGTTGATTTTGTAAGTGACGCTTAGATGTGGCGCAAGGTCGAAAGTAAGGGGTACCCAGTCAGGATTGAACTCACTAGTTGTAGGTTCTAACAAACAAGGTTACTAACCATTACACCCCACCTAGGTGCCCAATTTCTAACGTGTTAGAAGGGAGTAAAACAGTTTAAAAAATAATTTAAAAACACTTTGATCTATTCAAGGATCGATCTTATACTGTATTTACATAGTGGTTAAGACACCCTTTTCTATAATGATAAAACAGAGCTGTTTTTCGAATATGATCAATGTTGCAGCTTCAAGTTGCTCAAATGAATGTTAATCTGGGAAAATTATTCGTTTATAATTTCTCCTCTATTTTTTTTATGAGCGTTCCAGTCAACCTCGGTAGTACCATCGCCACAAATACCTGATTTACTCTAAAATCTACTCCTCACCCACCTCTTTCCTATCCAATCGTTCATCTACTACCACACCCTGCAGCTTCGCACACGTCCATTTTGCTACCGTTGTTACTCTAAGTGCCCCTTTTATTCAGCCTTTGTACGTACTGAAAGAAACAACGTTGTGCTAACTGTCGCTCTAAAGGGACATTTTTTGTCATAGAATTTTTCTCATAGAGAATGCTTGTTTCACTCATCTCAAGATATTTCTTTGACAGGTTTTCAGTCGTAAACGGGTATCTGATTCCGTCTAAGACAGTGTAGGGGCATTTCTTTATATTCTGTCGGGAGACTTGGAATAATGTGCTTCCGCGCGCAAATGCGCTTGTATTTAGAGTGTGTGTGTGTGTATGTGCGTGTACCCGCGCGTGTGTGTGTGCACGCGTATGTGTGTGTGTGTATGTGTGTAAGAGAGAGAGAGAGAGAGAGAGAGAGAGAGAGAGAGAGAGAGAGAGAGAGATTTTAGTATTTTTTTAATTATCCCAAGCAAGGCAGTAAAGTCGCTAAGACGCATGCGGGTTACAGGTCGGGGAAGAATTAGGAAGAGAAACATTAATAGTGAGCAGAAATATGTAAGAGTAATCAGGAGGACAATAGAAAGCGATTGACATTGCGTTTAAATTTTTGCTAATAAAAGTTGGCTGGAATGCTTGTAGCTGGAAGGGAGTTCCACAAGTGAGAAAAGAACCTGCTAGCATAGAACTTACGGTTACATCTAGCCAGCCCAACTGTAAATTGATAAGATCTCGACGCCAGGATGGTATTACGTTTAAACTCATAAAAGCTAGGTACCAAAGTGAAGAACTCATCCAAACAATTATCATGAAAGTATTTCTTAAAAAGGCAACCTTAAGGCAGTGGGTAAGTGATTGAAGCCGAGCCACCAAAGTTTGTTTTTGCGTTAGTATGTTTTATTGGTGTCTCTTCGCTACTCTGAATTGGGTCACAAATTCAGAACGTGGGACACGGTTTCGAATCTTGCCATATTCGATTTGTCAAGAAGGCAAGTTTGGGATCATATCAGTCTTTGCAGGCAATCCTAGCGTGCGGCACCGTTGGGATGTACCTAAAAACAATACCCCACGAGTTGACCCACAAGTCCTGTGACTAAAATTGGGTTGGGACTGTTCGGGACCCGTCAATGGTTGTGCTCGCACGAAATCACAAGTCATCGAGCCTGAGGGTTTGAGCTTACTGGCCTGGTTCTAGTATTTATCTCGCTAGATTATGCTCTTACTTCCAGAATCTGTAACAAAGGTTCGTTTATTATAACTGCAGTATAAAATACGGATTAGATCTTTGGGTACTGAAATAACACTAATGTGCTAGAGCAGGTGTCTGCAATAGGATTAGGTAGCCACCGTGGCAGACGCGTATACTCTGAAACGAGCAGCTATTATTATTATTATTATTTTAAATAGCTGTTCAACTGGATATATATTTGGAATGTGTCTGTGAATATGCACACTATATATTTTGAATGTACTTGTGGGTGATTCGGATGGGGTTTTGTCTTGAGGCTAATGACGAGGCTACCGTTCTTGTTCCGCATTATTACTGAGTCGTGAGTTTTATCTTCACTGGACAATATATTTAGAGCCATGTTTTATCATTCTTTTCTACTAATGTTCACCCTATGCAAGGCCCGGTTCGCGGCCATATCATGTTCGAACACTAGTTATTGTCTGATCACCGATGTTAAACAACGTCGAGCCTGCTCAGTACCAAGTGAACGCTTGAAAATACCAGCTGCTATAAACGTTGATTTGTCTGTGACGTAATAGATAACAGCTTGGAATTGAAAATGGGAGAGCTGAATTGCAATTACAGTCGAGTTCGTTCTATTCCTTTATGCGCCTATACCTCTTCTCCTCCAGCTATGGGCTAAATAGTAGGGCTTGGGTCAGTAAATCATGATTATCTCTAAAAATCTTGTGTCAGAAAATCATTATTATCTCTAAAAATCCTTAAAATCTAAAAATATTTTCTATTCCACAAAGCAGAAGCTCTTTGAAGGAAGCTATCAGAGTAGTTTCACTTTCCTCAATTTCCAGTCTTGATAGAATCCAAAAGCGTCTACGCGGCCTTGTGAGTGATAGATTATTTTACACTCTACAATCCCCTCCCCAGAGACGAAATGTAAATTTTCCGCTATTCTATCGCTATTTCCATGGAAAATGTTCAAACGAGTTACATGAGTTACTTCCCCTAACGCTAAGGATCCCAGTTAAGACTTGCCACACCGAGTTCATCCATGCGAACCTCGTTCCCTTCGTATTCCTTTAGTAAGAAGTAGGCGGGGATATGGTTGATCCACTTAGATCTAATGCGTTATTTGATGAATATTTGAACATTTTGTACCGGAGCAAAGGTATAAATTAAAATTATCATTCTTGTAAAATTTTTCCCAGTTGTGTGTGTGTGTGGGGGGGGGGGGGTGCGTGTGTGTTTCGCAGTTAAAGTGCAATTAACAAAACCCAAGACTTGAAATAACTGTTTAACAGCTTTTATTTTTTATTGAAAGAGAGTTCAAAATGGAGGTATTTTGAAGGAAAAAGTGTTGGCTTCCTCGTTAACTAAATTCTTGAGTAGATGTTTTGTAGAGAGATAGTTACTCGCTTGTTACCACGAGAGAAGCAATAAATCTGAGTGTGAAATTGCTAGGACTGGTACAAGTCTTCTGCAGCATGGAGATTGTGTAGTTTTTCCCTTGGGTAGGTGTCTCTAAGGGAGATTACTCCGCCTGTTCGTTCGACGAACGAGAAAAATCTGAAGTCAAGCTGCCAGAAGAGGCCTCGTGTCTCTTCAGCAAGGATTGAGTAGCTGAATACGAAAAGTGAAAAAGAGGACGAATAGTGCTTGTCGGTTTTTTTTTGTTTTTTGTTTTGTTTCTGGGGCTTCCATTGTTGCTGATGCTAAATCGGCTAAGGTAAGGAAACCCCCACGTATCACAATAGCCAACAAAAAAGATATCTTCTTTGATTTTAGGCAAAAGTTTTACACTGGCGTTATACGACATCCTTTAAACCGTCCAAACACATTCAAATTTTAGGTTGACCAGAAACTTCTGACTCACTTAGGAAGCGGAAAGGAACAATAAAATTTTATGGAGCAACACCAATATCTGTTCTTCAAAATAAACCCCATCGTTCTCGACAATACCAATCCGATAATAATAATAATAATAATAATAATAATAATAACACACCACGACCTGCCTTAGGTCTTCCCGCAGATTTGGTAGGTAGTGCGACCATAGCAGAAATAAAATTAGGATGAAAAATGACTTAATAATAACACCTTGTCGTTCATTTTTAATAAAACCTGCATAAAAGAGAGATTGCTACCCATATACTCTCTGAAAAAAATATCAGACTTTGATAAACAGTAGCTACTCTGGCGTGTACCCATCGTTCATTCAGTGAAATGAATTAGAGCGCCCTAAATATTGAGCGCGTATAATGATACGCGCTAAAAAGTCTACTTATTTCCACCGAACGCCCATAGCCCAGGGGTAGAGTCGCCGACTGACGCCATTTCGGTCGGGTTTCAATTCTGGGTGAAAAAGCAACCGGATAATTATATATATATATATATATATATATATATATATATATATCTGTCACGCACAGGGGAGATAATCTCCGAGGAAACAACTACTAATCCTCTCAAATATTTTTTTCGTCATACTTTTGAATTTAATACACAGTTATTTCATTCAGTTTCATAAATTTATTTTATTTTAATAATAATAAAAACTGTAAACAAGTTTCCTTCACGTCATTGAAAGTGTTGAATCGCTGGCTGCGGAGAAAGTATGGTATTTAGCGGAATAGGCTATAGTCACTCGGAGCAGCACCAGGACTGAATGGTGGAAACGATATTCAGAAGTTTCAAGGTTGCAGTTTTTACAATAGTGCAGAAAATTTTATATCGATACCAGGAAATCAAAATTTGACTTACATCCATTCATTTTTCTTTCAGTCTACGGTTTCGCTTTAACTGGAAACAACTATCACTTTTTAGTCTTTCATGCCAACATCCAAATAGTCTGAGCTCCAGGTCCATGGATTAGTTTTAAAGCTTTCATTACACCCGAGGAACACCGAGCTATACTGCTAGTACGAAGTAAACAGATTGTTAAATACCAGCTTCGTTGAACCAGGGAAACCTCTTTAAAATCGTATACGTGATGGGGGGTATCATTACTCTGACTTTTTCGTATCTTCGACGCAAATCACAGATCGTCACAAAAAGCGCACTATCAAGAATAAGATATCATTAGCATAAACTATTTATTGTACGTAATCACATATTTACAACTAGCAGTATAGCCCGGAGTTCCTCGGGTGTAATGAAAGCTTTAAAATTAATCCATGGTCCTGGAGCTCAGACTCAGCCTAAAGAATATTTGTGTGAAGTTTGGTGAGAATCGGATAAAAAATGTGGATTTGTATAAAGGACATACAGACAGATAAACAGACACACACACAAACATATTGCCTTTTATATTTATATATATTATCGATTTTCTCCACTATTGTAAGAACTGCAATCTTGAAACTTCTGAATATCGTTTCTTATGTCTTTGTCTATGAGTGTATCAAATTTGATTAAAATCGAACCAATCCTTCTATAACCCGATTTTTTCGATTAGCGATTTTCGGTATTTATCTGGGGTACCTCGACACAAAAGCTAGCTAAGAACACTCGCAGACGCTTATAGTACAACTGTGTAAATTTTCAAGAAAATCGGTTCAGCCGTTTCGGAGTCTATAGGTAACGGACACACACACACACACACACATACACACACACACACACACACACACAGTTCCATTTATAAATAAGTTTAGATTCTTACAATTATCAAGGATTCTCAACATTGACTTTCGAGGGTTTCTCCTTACCATGACTTCATGCATAAACATTTTGATTATCGTTGACCCGGAATAAAGGTAATATCAGCTTATAGCCTGTAGCCTTATACGAAAATTTATTTTGATTCTTGTTGACCCGGAATCAAGATAATATCAGCTTATACCTCGTAGCCTTATCCGAAGATTAATTTTGATTCACGTTGACCCGAAATTAAGGTAATATCAGCTTTTAGCCCGTAGCATTATCTTAAGATTAATTTACACATTTGGTTATAATATATCGTCAAAAGATTAGTTTGCAGCTGAGCATCTAACCATTACTCACCACATATCTGGGTTGAAAGCCGGTGAGGTATTCATGCGTAGCGTGTCATTGGCAAATAGACCTAGTGGAATCCATTCCTCTCCAGGCTGAAACACTGCCAATGTTCACCATCTTCAAAGCTCTTCCTAACCACGGAAACAAGACTTGATTCCCTCGAAGAAAAACGTTCGACTTGGCCGTTGACTTCAATCTATGGAAGCCCTCAGCCAAGCGATACCGTACCTGCCCACATAGCTATAGAGCCCAGTGTACCCCTTTGTGATAGATGATCGTTGACCCAACAGAAAAGTTCATCCGCATTTTAACAGGTCCCGTTTTAATCTTGCTGTGGTGTTTAGCCACTCTCCTCATCAAAAAAGCCTTATAGGGGAACCGATTTGTTTGACGATGACCCGACCATGCGGTAGGTAGTACTGAGTTACATGGTACCAATAGCTCTCGTAGAGTAACTGACATATGTCTTTATTTAATACAATTTTTTTATATGAACATATTTAAAAAGTGTATATTTGATCTTTAATCTTTTTCTGTTTTATAAGTATATTTGTTTATAACACGCCTATGATCAGGTTGCAACAGGTGTTGAGTGCTATTGATAACCAGACCCAAAATAAACCATCTGTTTTTCAAGCAGGATTGCCAGACGAAGTCACTTTTGACAGCCAAGCACGATTATATATTGAATTTCGATACTTCCAACTTTTCTGTTTTTGTTTCGTTTTTTTTTTTAAATAATGAGAAGAATTAATTTTTTTTTAATCAATTCACCCCGAGCAAAGTGATAATGTGACTAAGATGCAAGGGTCTACTGGGTAGGGGCGGAAGAAAGGAAGAAAACTGTAGTGAGGAGAAAAGTCAATAAAGGAACAGAATGCAGGAAGACAAAAGATGGCGATTAACATTGCTTTTAGTTCTTTAAAGGCTACAGGGAACACTCGTATTCTTGCATTCACTTACGCGCAAATACCCTTGGGAAAGTTATTAATCCGTCTCTTCCCTCCAGTTATGGGTTAAATAATAGGACAGATTGGGTTCTGTAGCCTTGGTCGGCAACCAGTCTATCGCAGAAAGCAATGACAACCTACTGCGGGATAATCTTCTGCCCAGTCAGTCATGTCTCTTTCGAGACATGATCTCCCAAGCGTGTATCACGTATGGCACTTAACTGACTGACAGGGAGCGAGGAAGCAAGAAATTAGAAGAGAGTTCTACAGGCGAGAAATGCAAGAAAAGAAACTATTCGAATAGAACTAACGATTACATTTAGATACTAGCATCATAGCCCGGCGTTGCTCGTGCAACTCAGAACATTTTAGTCGTAGAACTCGGTTGTATAAAAAAAATAATTATTTAAAAATTGTTGTGTAAAAATTGTTAAAAAATTCCTTTAAAAAATCTATTTTCTTTTGTTTTGCTTAAACGTGATTTGATGTTTTGTGTGACATTGTAAACAACATTGCGTTTGTTTTTGTTTCAAAATTACGGGGGAAAATATTTACATTTTTTGTTGACTAAATGAATTTAACATAAAATAAAAATTATTTATTTTGTTTTACTGAAATTAGAAATATAAAAACTATTACACTCTTAGTTATATATATATATATATATATATATATATATATATATATATATATAGATAGATAGATAGATAGATCTAGTCAAATATCTAGAAGTGTTACTTTATACTCTTCGCTGTTTGAATTATCCAATTATTTATAGATACACTTGTGAGCATTGATGACATATCGAACTTATACGTAGCAAAGGGGTCGGCATTTGTTAAGCTCTGCTAAATTTAATTAGAAGTAGGTAGATTCGCCTATCGTCCAGTTCACACTCCTCCTCGGTTTTTCGAACAAATTTAGAGGTTTACCCTTGTTTCCTGTTTTGGATTGGGCTTCCTATTCTTTCTAAAATCTTCTCATTCCCTTTCACTCCCAGCACTTCGACTTCAGCTACTTTCCTTTCACCGTGACGTCGCTCTCCTTTGTTTTTTTTAAATTTTTTCTATAAATAATTTCATAACAGTTGTTCTAATGTGCTATCCTCTTTAGTACGTACACCGCATGGATTTAAGCATACTGCTAGATTGGCAACTAGGTTTCATTACTGACTGCTGAAACCTATATATATAAAAGGCAATCTGTGAGTCTGTGTGTGACTGTTCCCTATGCACGCCTACATTTTTAAAGCTACGCCATTCAAACTTTCTAGGGACAGATATCTACAAGGAAGCCAGGTCGACACATATTTTTTGAGTTTTTAATTCAGCAATTTTTCCTTTCGCACTTTTTGGCCAATGAAGCCGATTGTTTACTTTTGCTCGTAAATTCTACGTCACAGAAATCAAATCACACGTGTCAAACGCGACTAAAAAAAAAAAAAAAAAAAAAAGAGAAAAAAAAAAAGAGAAGAAAAAAGAGCCTTTATATTTAATTTTTATTCCGACGTTTTAAAAATTCAGAAAGCAATGACAACCTACTGCGGGATAATCTTCTGCCCAGTCAGTCGTGTCTCTTTCGAGACATGCTCGCCCAAGCGTGTGGCACTTAACTGACTGATATTTAAGTATGTACCGGAAGTTAGAAAAATGGTCCGAAATATATAAAAATCAATAAAATATTTCGTAACAAAGAATGTTCGTTCGTCGTTAACCAAACTTGTATATTCGTACATAAACTTACATCTATTTAGATGCAGTGACTACGTGTATTATTATTCGGGCTTAAAAAAACATAGTTACAAAATATGGTATATACAGGATTAGTCAAAATGATGTCACCATTATTGTTACTGTTCGTGCTTATCTCGACCTTACATTTTCAGATCGATAGATAAATTGCGGTAGACCAGTGTATTAAGCTTTACAGTCTCCTAATTTGACAACCTGTAGTTTCTGGCTTTGGGGGATGGCGTAGAAGAGCATGTATAGCAAGAGAGTTCGTGAGATCAATGACCTCAAGGACAGGATGCGGACTGTGGTATCATCTGTTTCCTGTGAAATAAGCGTCCTGTTTTTAAATTCTATTGTTATTTGCTAGTTTTTGTGTGTTGAACATAACAGCGAACAGGTTGAGATCATTCTGTAAATCATCTTACACATATGATGTATGTTTTGTGAATAGATGATTTCTACTGTTTAACATAATTTTTGAGTAGCCCTGTATATGTGCGTGTCAGGGTAAGATGAGATGATTTATCTATTTTTGCAGTTGTAGAGAATGAATAAATGCAAATACGCTTTTGTAGTTTTTTAATTAATTATTTAATTTTATTTAATTATTACTTCTATAGTAGGATGGATTGCAGGGAAACGATAGGAAAACGTCATTACTTCGATTTGATGATACAAATAAATCAATATAGTAAATAAAAAACATTTTCATTTAAAATAAATAATAATTTTTAAATGTACAGTCTAACCGCAATTTCTACTTCAACAGCTTCTTTTCTCGCACTTCCCGACTGTGGAATTCCCTTCCACATGATTGCTTCCCCGACGGCTACAATCTCCAGGAGTTTAAACGTAAGGTCCATAGACACCTCCTAACACACTAACTCGCATCCATTCTTTCAAACACTCTTCCCATCTACCCAACCCTCAGCCTAGGTATCCTTACCCATCTATCACCCTCCTTCTGACATTTCCTATATCTAACCACTCTTTCTCTTTACCTTCCCCAATATAACTATATTATTATTATTATATTATTTAATGATCGTTAGCAAAAAGGACAACACGAGATACGAACAAGAGTCGTCAAAATCAAACAAGTACAGAAATGTAGCTATCTAATAAGTGTTTTAAGAGAAGGCACGGAAGATAGTGGCTTGGATTGAGGATTCGAAGAGCCGAGTTCGAAATCCAGTCGAGTTCGCTACATTCATTTAGGTGTAAATAACACCGATTCTCGTCTCATCACCGAAGTTAAGCAACGTCAAAACTAGTCGGTACCTAGACGGATGGTGGCTTGTAAGAAACCAAGTTCTGTATGCGCGTGGTGTAATGAATAAATGTTCGGAATGAAAAATCGGAGAATCGAGTTCGAATTCCAGTCGAGTTCGTTACATTCACTTACGTGCCAATAACTCCAGTTCTCGTTCGATTACCAAAGTTAAGCAACGTCGAACCTGGGCAAGTAGGTGCTGTAAGAGTGGTTGCGCAGGTGGTGTAATGGATAACTGTTGTGGAGTAGTTTTCGCACTAAAGGGTATAATAGTGCTATTCGGTTGCTAATCGACTTAACGTACCCAAAATGTTAGGAACTTGGTAATTTTCCACTGAAAGCTGATTTTAGTATTCGGCTAACTGCCGACTAATATCAACTGCCTTAGTCCAACTATGTCCAAACTGGAACTAACTAATAGTTCTACTGAACTCCAATAGAACTCTAAGAAACTCTCTAGAACTTCTAAGAACTTCCCATTAAATTCCTGTTAACTCTTATTAATATAGGAGAGAGAGTCCATTATCTGAGGAATAGGTGTGTTTCACCAGAACAATAACCGATTGGTTACATTTAAGTAAATGCAATTACCCTTTGGAAAGGTAGGAATCCATTACTTCTCCCCCTGCTATGGATAAACAACAATAAAGTGAGTTAGATAGTCTTGGATGGAAGCCGGTCTAGGAGAAGGAAAACTCTGGATTCAAACCAACCTGGAGTTGGTTGGACTCCTTCAGGCTATCTCACCCAAGAAACATCATTGCTGCTATAGCTCCAGTATATAATGCAAAAGAGTTATGGTATTTGTAAAATGTGACACGATCATATATATAGGATTGTTGTACTTCCAATCAGATAGAGACAATGTAAATTTCTAAAACACAGAATAAAGAAAGTGGGTTTAGAGAATTTGAGACTTGCAGGACATATTGAAAGCAAGAAGGACAGAGGGAAACAACGTGTAATCTACCTAACGAGATTGTGTAAAATGATGGCAGGAAACGGTGTAGAAAGTATAGTAAGGAGACAAACATTCCTTAGAGCTACAAAGAAAAGAAGTTGTGGAGAGACATAATCTTTTTCGTCCTGGAGGGAGACAGTACAAAGAAGAAGAAGAAGAAGAAGAAGAAGAAGAAGAAGAAGAAGAAACTTATTTGGCTTTTTTGTTTGTTTCTTTTTCTTTTTTCCGTTTTTAATTAGTTCAGAAAAAATGGCTACCAATGTTGACATTGCATTTTTAGAAACATTTTAAGAATTTAGCTGATTTTTCCTGACTCTCCCGTTTTCTGCTGCTTCAACATACACAGACACACGATCCATATATATATATATATATATATATATATATATATATATATATATATATATATGAAGTGGTAGAATAATTATTAGACACCCCACAAATATTGCTTGCAAATTTAAAATATTAATTACTGTTCCTTTCATGTTTAATTTAAAAGTATTTAATGGTGTCTTTTCCGTACTAGAGTTTTTTTTCCAAATTGCATATATATATGCACTGAGATTACCTAGCTAAAATTTATTTCAAAATAGAATTTCGTATCAATTTTCTTCCCATTTATGACTTAAATCGGAAATGCGTTTAACGTAACGATTGTCGGCGCGGAAATTAAAATCATCGAACCGAGTTCAAATTCCACATTAATCTGTTACGCTCGCTTTACAATTTATACCCTTGAGAAAAATATGAATCTCCCTCTTCCATCGCAACGTATGGATTAAACAGTTGGGTAGACTCAGCACTCTAACCTTAGGCGGCAGCTAGTCTAAGAGAAGAATATTTGCTCTTTCAAATTTTTATTGATCAGACATTTGGTCTTTTAATTCCATTTCTGTTCATATCGCTGTTGAACATCTGCTTACTTCTACAGTAGGATGGATTGCAGGGAAACGATAGGAAAATGTCATTACTTCGATTTGATGATACAAATAAATCAATATAGTAAATAAAAAACATTTTCATGTAAAATAAATAATAATTTTTAAATGTACAGTCTAACCGCAATTTCTACTTCAACAATTTCTTTTCTCGCACTTCCCGACTGTGGAATTTCCTTCCACATGATTGCTTCCCCGACGGCTACAATCTCCAGGAGTTTAAACGTAAGGTCCATAGACACCTCCTAACACACTAACTCGCATCCATTCTTTCAAACACTCTTCCCATCTACCCAACCCTCAGCCTCAGTATCCTTACCCATCTATCACACCCCTTCTGACATTTCTGATATCTAACCACTCTTTCTCTTTACCTTCCCCAATATAATCCCATGCGCAATAGTGACAGTGGAATGCCTTGCTTGGGGTGAAATTATTAAAAAAAAAAATTAAAATATTTTTTTACTCAAGATATGTAGATTAAATAGACGAGTAGACTGAGGTCTTTAATCCTTAGCTTACAGCCAGCCTAAAAGAAGGATGACTCTGAATTCTTGGAGAAGACAACGGGAAAACACTCCACTATATTTCCCAAGATGTCACTGTAATTCTCAGATAATAAAGAAAAAGGAATCTGTAGAGAAGGCAATGAAAAACCACTCTAGTATCTTTACCAAGAAATCACGGTAATACACTGATAATAAAGACAGAGAAACGGTAAAGCAGGCAATGGCAAACCACTCTACTAATTTTACCAAGTCATCACCGTAATTAATATGCAATAAAGAAAAGGAATCTGTAGAGAAAAGGAAACTACTCCACTATCTTTCACAAGAAGTCATTGTAATTCACCAATAATAAAGAAAAGGAAAATGTATAAAAGAGAATGGAAAAAGCTCTCCACTATCATTCCCAAGAAGTCATGGTAATTGACCGCTGATAAAAAAGGAATATGTAGAGAATATAATGGGGAAACACTCCACAATCTTTCCCAAGAAATGGTAATTCACAGAAAATGTATCTTGTGGAGAGCCATGATTGCTTACCTTCTGAAGATACATTGTATTAAAAAGCGGTTACTCTTTTTGACCATTATTAAAAATTTACAATCTATACACCTAAGTGAAAGTGTATACACTGGTGCCGTACATACATCACTAAATATATTCCTAATGATTGTAATATTTTTAATAAGATAATAAGTTAGATGGGATAATATATATATATATATATATATATATATATATATATATATATATATATACAATAACAAAGAATATATATATATAATAACAATAACAAAGAATATATATATATATATAATAATATATAATAATAATAATAATAATAATAATAATATATATATAATAATAACAATAACAAAGAATATATATATATATATATATAATAAAGAATATATATATATATATATAATTTTTCTCCAGTTTCTGAAAGGTTTTTTCTGTTGCTGAGGTGATGTGTCGTCCCCCGTGGGGATCTTCATATCGAAATGGCCATTCAACATCTTTGAATTAATCCTTTTTTAATATATATATATATATATATATATATATATATATATATATATATATATTCTTTCATAATTACTTCCATAACCTGATCACTGTGATCTCTTAAAATTAATCTAATATTCATTTGATCAGATAATTTAGAATTGGAGCACCAAATTTATGGGCTCAAAAAATTATGCTTAATACCAAATGCTTGCATCCTAGTGACATCATCGCTTTACTTAATATGAACTGATTAAAAAGGTATTACTAAGTGAATACGGTTATCATATGTATATGTATATAGAAATGTATTGAAAATCAGGAAGTAATTAATTGTTTGCAATCAGAAGTTAATGCAAGAATTACTTATAGCAGCGTTTCTCAACCTTTTTACCCTTGCGTAACCTTTAAAATAAATTACATTTATCAAGGAAACCCTGCGCAAAAATTATATGCCATATTTTTCTCATTTCATTTTCATCGTAGTTTACGTGGTAGATATCAAAGTATATATTTTTGAAAAATTGGTTTTGAAAAATATTAATACTTTTTGTCAATTTTTTCGATAATGCTAAATAAAATTCTTACTGTTCGTTTATAATACTTCATCAGGAAGTTTTCATTCACCCCCCAAAAATACTAAACTCAAACGTAAAAAATAAGCATAAGAAATCAATATCATAAACCTATAATATAAATGTAAATAGAATGAAAACAGATAATTGCAGCATCAGTTTATTATTTATTTATCCTTTACTGACAATATTGAAAAGACATAAGGAAATTCAAGACAGAATAACTTGTGAACCAATAAATGGACTATAAAATGTTACTTTCAGTGCCATTTGATAAAGTGAAACATGCTTCTCTAATGAGAAACGTGTGCCCGTCTGTTGCTACACAAATACTTAATTCGAGGTCGAAATTTAGATGAACTCACACGGATTTCATTCTCAATTGAACTCAGTTTCTAGAAATTTCAGGAAATTAATTGAAGTGGGAGTAGCATATGTAAAAGATATTTTTATCGAGATTTTATAAAAAAAAATGATTCTAAAATTAATTTCATCCTTTTCGGAATAAGTCCTCAAAGTTTTGTCAAAATCCGATCATTATTTTGATATTTGCAAGAATTTTCAAATAAATGTTTTATGACGAAAAAAAAAATTAATTAAAATTCTGAACGTGTTAGAAAACATTAATTTTTTTAAATAATTAAATAATGCTTTGATCTTTTCTCTTAAAAATAACATAAACATTTTGATGATAAAACTGTTCTTATTAATTTTGGGGACTTTTAACCTTATGCTATGCTGTTTTTTCAGTGAATGAGTGGAGGTACTTTCACTTAAGTGTATACACTTTCACTTAAGTGTATACACTGGTGCCGTACATACATCACTAAATATATTCCTAATGATTGTAATATTTTTAATAAGATAATAAGTTAGATGGGATAATATATATATATATATATATATATATATATATATATATATTACAATAACAAAGAATATATAGTGTTTAGTAATATTACGAATATGAAATTAAATAAAAAGTCAAAAGTGCATTAGCTTATCTCACTTGTTCTCACAGAAACCCTTACAGACCTTTTGCAGAACCTTAAGGTTCCAGGGAACCCCGGTTGAGAAACACTTATAGAATAGAATTATCGTCTCTACATAAAATCGATCAGTAATGATTTTTATTATAAAATGTATGGAAAATCAAGAAAACGTTTATCCGTGTTGAGGATTTAATTTAAGTGTTACTAGAAGAGTAGTTACATATGACGTATACACCCAGTTCTTACTTAACGACCGAGTTCCGTTTCAACATTCTGGTCACTAAACGAGGTGATCGGTGAGAAGTAATACCTGACCGCTATTCCAGGAATGCTACAGACACCTTTACTGTCATTTTTGTGCCATTTGTTACATTTCTAATTGATTTCTCAACTGTACTAAGTAGTGTCCTGAACAGTAAACATAATGAGCTGTATATTTTATACATTTCTTTGGTTTGTATAATTTACTATTAATATATTTACAATATATCAAAAGTAATTTTTTGTTTCTCACATTATTAATTTCATTTGTTTTGATTCAATCAGAAGGAAGACAAAACAATAGCAGTCACTGCTTCTACAATGGGGTTGAAATCAATGGCGATTGTAGAACTCTGAAAGTGAGGGGTCAATTAGGGGCCCAGATTTTTCTGAGCAGAGAGGCAAACACAAGCAGTGTCTTCATTTTCATACTAGACCCCCTATCGCATACACAACTTAGGAATGAGTTTGAGTATAAGACATTGGATTTATTTTATGTAAAGGTAAATTAGGTATTCGTTTACTTCAGTATAAAATTTCGTCTAGAAGCGTATTTGCGTTGCAAGATTTGAAAAATATAAATGTTGTTTTAAAATGTCAGTGAGTATGAAAAATGCAGATGGCAAAGCTAGATTTTGTTTTTCCAAACGGAGGTCAGAGAAGTCAGCACCCGAGGTGTGACAGAATGCAACGGATGTAACACGTGTCGAGCGAGGCTCGCCTATTTAATAGATCAGAGAGATAGCAGTCAGCAATTGGAGTCAGTCGAAGAAATCAATTGAAGTCTGGCAGTTGAGGAAGTCATCTGAGTCGGGCGCAGCTCGTATGCGCATGTCTACCTTCGACCAAACCTCCCACTCCACAGCAAACTCACCGAAGAAGCGAATATGTTGTAAATTTTTTATTTATACAGTAACGAGCATAAAGATCAGAACGATATTAAGAAAAGGTCTAAATATGAAATAACTTCTTATTTTAAAGCTTCAAAGAACATCTTACCAAGGAAAGAAAAGGATATAAAAGTAAATTATATAATTCCAAAATATATAATTCGATAAACTTATTTTGATAACGTTATAAGAATAATTATATAACATTCAAAAAAATAGATGATCCAAAACATCAGAACGATTAAATAAATCCATAAAATTTAATAATTATTTTGCATTGTTGAAAATTTTTTAGGGTAAAAATATAAAAACGAGTATTTTACTAAATTACACCGGCTCTTTACTGGCTCTTGCATTGTAAACATGCCGAAAAAATCTGTAACGTCATTGGAACTTAGAAAACTAATAGTCAAATTACGTAATGATGATAAACTCTCGATTGGGGATATTTCAAAGAGTGTGGGGAAATCTAAAAGTGTTATTCATAGTATTTTTTTAAAAACTTGAGGAAACTGGGTCATGTGAAGCCAAGAAACCACCTGGCAGGTCTAGGAAAACTACTGCAAGGGAAGACAGGCGGATTGGTAAAGGATAAAAAAAGAGCTAATGCTAACCTTGGCATTAAAATATCAAAGCACACTATTTCCCGAAGCCTTAATGAAATAAATCTGAACAGTCGAGTAGCCACTACAAAGTCTTACACATCTAAAAATAATCAAATGAGCCAATTGAAATTTGCCACTGAACACCTCATATGGACAAAAGAACAGTGAGATTGTATTCATTTCAGCGATGAGTTTAACCTGTTCGGTTGTGACGGGAGAAGGTTCGTTCGACGCGGTCCCAAGGAACGATATTTGCCTCAGTGCACTAAAAGTAGCGTTAAATTTGGAGGAGGAAGTGTGATGGTGTTTGGCATGATTTCATTTGATGGTACGGGACCTTTTGTTAGGCTACATGGTAAAATTAACGCAACTGTATACAAAGAGATATTGAAGAAACATGTACCTAATTTGAGAACTGCAATTAATCAACCAGCTGTATTTATGCGCCATGTCACACAGCGAAGTCTGTTAAAACATTTCTTTATGAGGAAGATGTTACTGTTATGGAGAGGTCTGCTCAAAGTCCAGACGTGAATCCTATTGAGAATATTTGGGAGTTATTAATGAAAGAGCTAAGGAAAAGAATGCAACAAACCTCGAAGAACTATGGACTAATTTGAAAGGAGAATAGGAGAAAATATCCGTTAATGAATGCAATACATTAATTCACTCATGTAGCAAAAGATGACAAGCTGTTATTGAAAGTAAAAGTTTTTCACATTAGGTACTAATGAATTATGAACGCTATTTTCATTTGAATATGATGTATCCATTATAACAGTAATGATTTTGTTAATCGTTCTGATGTTTTTGATCATCTATTTTTTTTCCAATGCAATATAATTATTTTTATAACTTTATCAAAATAAGTTTATTTAGCTTTATATTTTGAAATTATATAATTTGCCTTTATATCCTTATTTTCCCTTGATAAAATGTTCTATGAAGTTTTTAAATAAAAAGTTATTTCACATTTAACCTTTTTCTTAACATCGTTCTGATCTTTATGCTCACTACTGTATATACATGTGCGTTGTGGTGCAGTGGATATTGGCTCGGAACGAGAAATCGGGAACCCGAATTCGAATTCCAGTTGAATCCATTTCATTTGCTTACGCATAAATACCCTTGGGAAAGGTATTAATCCGTCTCTTCCCTCCAGTTATGGGTTAAATAGCAGGACAGATTGGGTTCTATAGCCTTGGCTGGCAACCAATTTACCGCAGAAAGCAATGGCAACCTACTGCGGGATAATTTTCTGCCTTGTCATTCATGTCTCGAAAGAGACATGATCGCCCAAGCGTGTATCACGTATGGCACTTAAATGACTGACTGTATATACGTGTTGCTGTCCGTCATTTTGCTTGCGAGAAGGTAATCAAGATAATCCCAGTTTATTTTTGTCGTCAAGGCAGAATAAACCAGAAATGGTATATAACAAATTGATTGTTAATGGTTTTATTATGAAAATGCTCTGGAAATAAAAAGGAAAGGATGCTTCCATGTTCAGAAATCAAATTAAGCGTTACTGGCAGAACAGACCTGTTTTATGCATACACAGACAGACATGCATTGAAGATCAGGATGAAAGTGTTAGTAATAAGAAATTGATTAAAAGATTTACAGAGAAAAATAGAATTATAAATAAGAAATGCATTGGAAAACCCGTGGAAAAAGCATTCACAAAAGTCTTGAATTAATGCAGGTTATATTGACATACAACTGCTTTAACCCAGTCAAGATACGAACACTACCAGACAAAAATAAAAACAACCACTAGACACGCGCGCGCGCACGTACACCCCCCACACACAAACACATTATCATCAAAACCCCGCAAGACCAACTAGAAATATAAAACAAATACACACAGACACAACAACATATTCCTACTATCTATCATTTTCAAACTTTATACACACGGACACTACAAAAAATTCCCACTATAATGCAAACGTACGCACTCACGCTCACACTCAACAACATCATAAGACGAAGACACGTGATGTGTACATAACTAATTAAAGAAAAACAGCACGAAACTAAAAGTACGGAACATTCTATTCCAAAATAAATTTCCAGAAGTTTGTTTCTCATCCTATAATTTTTTATAAGTTTTAGTGCCGATATAGTATGTGGCCTCCCAGTTTGATTCTGGCATACAATATGGCCTACCCGGTTTGAATGTGTCTCATCTCAATAAGAGTATATTTATAAATATAATTATTCGGCAGTTTATTGAAACTAATTATTTTTCCTAGTGCAAACTCAGCCCTAACCATCATCAGTTAATATTTTGAAAAGGTTTAGTATATATATATATATATATATATATATATATATATATATACCGTAATGTGTGTACTTTGTGATTACTGAAACCAATACAAATTAATAATTTAAAAAAGTTCATACATGGATAAATTGTTACTGCATACATGCATTTTTTAATATTTATGAAAAATTTGAAACAAAATGTGTATCTAACAAAAGCGTATCTGTAAACTTTGTTCGTCTTTTACAGATCTCAAACATTTGAACTTTATCACATGTGCCTCTTTGTTTAAGCCAGTCCGGTCACCCCTGTTATATACCTTTATATTCTGCCCAGTAATATCATCTCATGTGCAAGTAGTGTCGGATATCAGCGCAGAAATATATAACCGGCGAGACGATTTGAAATTCCGAGCTAGTTTGTTTAGTCCAATTTCGTACAAATGCTCTTGAGAAAAGCATGGACCCGTATCTTCCAACTAGCTATGGGCCACGTAGCAGGATACACTGCGCTTTCTAGCATTAAATAGAAGCCAGCTTAAGAGAAGAGAAATTCAAAATAGTGGAAAAGACAACGAGAAACCACTCTACCCTCTTCCAATAATGCATGGTAATCATCGCTCTAAACAAATTTATTTTCTTTGAAATCTGCAGATGAGCTTTGCTACGATTGCTGGGAATAGTAGAGCGTCGCATTGCATGTAGCCAATCGGCAATTCCACAGCACGGACGCCAACGCTACATCGACAACGGACAGTTGGCTTTAAGTTTATTTTTATTCGCTTTATTTAAGATTGGAACGTATAGTATTTGATATCGTCCCGTAGATGAAGTAACAGGAAGAAGAAATTAAAATGTATTTTTACAAATACAACCGGGTGGGATATATTGAAAATTTAAGGCAATATAATATACTATTGAAGAATATACTATTGAAGGCAAACCATTTAAATGCAAAGTCAACACTCATCTACTAACCACTGGCCTCTAGCTCTCTCCCCTCCCCTGTATAACCTTCCCTTTCACTCCACCTATGTATCTGTCATCGCACCTGCTTTCTCAGCTTTCTATTGTTCCTTTCTAACTAGTTTGTACTCCTCACTCTTTTCTAATTAATCTTTTTACATTTATGTAACCCCCTGCACATCAGTGGCGTTTCCGCCTTGCTCGGGGTGAAAAGATTAAAAAAAAAAATACGAATGACAAATGTAACATAATCTACGTAACATCACAGCGCTCTCTACCGTAAACTTTCATTAAAATTAATAACTCAAAAACGAAGGATCCGCGTATTATGTTTATATGAAGGTTCGTTCTTGTTTTGGTGTGCGGAACTCTTCCCAAAAGTCTGTAAAAGTATTTTTGATAAACCAAATATATATGGTTTATCAAAAATACCTTTACAGATTTTTGGGGAGAGTCTTGCAGATTTTCTTTTGTATTTTCACATATTTTCTAATGAGGCTTTTTATTTCCAAATTATATTTATAGAAATATTGTCTATATGGTAACCGAGTACTTTCGAACGTCATCGTTCATCATCAGGGTCCACATTTTACAGTTTTACAATTATTAACCATCAACATTTGCCTTGCAGCGAAAACGTGTTACTACATTTTGAAGAACTAAATAAAAGTTAAGAAATATTTTTAAAAAGTTAAGGGAAGTAATAATGTGATCACGGGCAAGCGTGAAAATGTGTGATCACGTGGAGGTGTGAATTATCTGATTATGTGGAATATTTAGAGTTGCAAAAAATTTTTTAAATACCATAAAAATACATTAGGGAATTTAAAAATTCAAGGGAAGTAATTGTGTGAATTATCTAATTACGCAAAAGCAAGAATTATTTACCTTAATTATATTTCAAATATACTATACACATTGAAGAATGTGTCCAGAAATTTGGTAAGCTTTGCGATTAATAAGAGGTTTATTACTTCTGACATGTAGTGCCTCTAAAATTTTAAGGTGTCGACTGTCTGTAAGTTGATCGATAATTTTAGTATTGTCTATAAGGATTTTACGAATGCCGGAATGCAGAAGGAAAACAGTATGTGACATAAAATATTGTGTAATGGCGCTAGAATCATTTAAATGCAAAGTTAATCGTCTAGAGTTCCGGGTAGTCGTAAATCCAATGTATGTCTGTGGATTATAGCCTAAAACTTCCCAAAATTATTGAAAGCTATAAACCTGGCTATCTATATGGTACTGTTAAAATTCATAAATCTAACGCCCCTCTTCGTCCCATTATTTCTCAAGTAACTACTCCTATTTACCAATTGACAAAAATTATCAATAAATTAATAAAGCCATATCTACCTAATAAATATAACATTAACGCCAGTGTTCAAATTCATTACTGAACGATACGTAGATGCGAGAGTAGCGACTGTTTTTTAAAAGTCCACTATTCTCAGTTCATTAGAGAAGCAATAGCAAGGCAGCGTCGGCTTAGTTCATTCTCTACCAGTTATTAAAGCTCCTGCGGCGTGTTCGTTCTTCAACAGGGTTTTATTTTATTTTTTTGCAATAATTACGTCGTCGAGTAGTGAAAAATATTATATATATATATCTTCTGCATTACAATAAACAAACTATGTGTGTGTGTGTGTGTGTGTGTGTGTGTGTGTGTGTGTGTATTAAGGTTTGAATCATTTTTTCTTTTGTCTTAGTGTAAGATACTCAATAATAGGTACATCAATATATAGAAAATTTTTCAAATTATATGGGAAGAAAACTGCAAACATTGGTATGAACACCACTCAGACTGGGTTACAGGCATAAGACTAGTAAAAATTTTATAGAATTTTACAGCACACAGACAGAAAAAATAAACCTAGACGCCAAGAAATAGTGACCAAAGACCACAAAAACGGTACTCCTTTCTTATTGACATGACAGTTCTTTAACACAGTAATGCAGCTTTGAAGATATTTAAAAAAAAACTATAAAAATACAATGATATTTTAGTGGAAATAATGAAGACATCAGTTATTTTCTTTATGTTTGAGGCCCTAAGTTTAATTGAGAAAGATTCTGATAAACTCATTGAAGGAATCCCTGTCAGCATATGTCTTAAGAAAATACAAAAATCTTTCCCACAAGCACCGTTCCCATCCTACGAAGGGCTTTAATCTGTAATTATGTATGCACTTGTATTTTCTTTTTTTTCAGTCACAAATATTTGAGTTTGAGTTTGAATTTTGTTTAACGGCATATCAACACCTCTGTGGGTTATTTAATGCCAAAAGGTAGGGTTTTAAGGTATTTTTTAATGCTCTGTTATAGTGAGAAATTTGATTTAGTCAGATTTTAAGGAAAATTTTTTATTTTATTTTAGAAAACTGAAGATGTATTCTAGTTTTGTATTCAAACATTTATTATTGGCAATATTTTGCCTTCAAAAATGTATATTTTTCTATAAAAGTCTATTTTTATGTATATATTTCTATAAAAAATCTATTTGAATACTTTCATAGTGTTTTGACACCCAGTTTGGGGGTTAACTATTTGCCCAGAGCTGGGACCCTAACAAGTGCTATCACTCCGGGTCAGGGTGAACCTGAGAACAACAGCAATTAAGAGGTGGTTCCATGCTTCTCACAATCTCCTATTCAGGGGCCTTGCTGCCGGATGAAGTTTACCGTCATAACCAGGACCAAATCACAAATGTGAAGTGGAAAATGTCATACCATTTCTAACTAGTTATTGCAGACAAAGAAAAGAAGTCCTGTTAGACCGTCCATTTCCTTAGCCCTTACAGATTACAAAGTACAACTGAAAGAAATCGCAAGACTCCACAAGTATCAGAACTCTGTCAGCGAACTGCAAATATTGTGAAACATTATTATATATATATATATATATATATATATATATATATATATATATATATATATATATGGGAAAATAAAAATCAAATTTAAATCATTCGACTTTACGTCTGTCCACCGCAAAAAATGAATTCTTAATATTACTAGAAAAGCGTTAGAAGCGCATTAAATCATGTTACTGTATTGTTAATGCTGTCGATCCACAACCATCTTCGTCCGCGATGTAAATAAACAAATTAAATGTAAATATTGGTAAATTTAAAATAAATTATTTTATTTTCTAGTATCGCACAATAATTTTAATTGTATTTCAATACTTACAAAATCGTTTTATTTTATAATATCATAGAGCAAACCACATTGACAAATAAAGAGTCCGCGATGTACTGTAAAGATCGCCAAACTGTAAATATCTACATTTACAAGTATGTACGTCCATGTATCCTTAAATTTAGGTTACTCTTTTTCTGCACTTCAGTAAAAATAAAATTTATTTGTTGGTAAGCTTAAAATAGATGCTTATTGACATATACATAAAATACAGAACTGGAAATGGTTATTTCTGATTTAGCCGAGTGACATGTAAATTCGGAGACAAGTAAATTCGACTTAAGTCACCTCTTCTGAAATAAATTACCGACATAAGTTGAGGTATACCTATATTGATCTGAATATTTAAAACAGTCAGAAAAAGTTTAGCAAACTGGTTGAACGAACAAAAAATATGAATTGAAAAATAGGACAGAAAAGAAAGAATTTAAACTATCATGACCAAAACGAATAATCGTAAAGTGAGTTCTGGAATATTGAAGAGACTTCTTTGCTGTCACTTGATTTTCTAATAAACTCGACAGTTACTGTTCGTACAACAATTTTAATTAGGCCATCTACAAATAGTTTATATGACTTAGATTGTTCTAATGAACTTTTCCCTATGGCGCCTAGTTTTTATGAATTTAAACGAAGTATTAGTTTGGTAGCAAATTCTTATCATTTTACTGTTGAAATGCTTAAATGTAACCGAAAGTTCTATGCTAACAGTTTCTTCTATCGCACTCCTCGCTTGTGAAACTTTCTTCCGGCTTCTTGTTTTCCAATCAAGTTTGTCCTTCAAAAATTTAAATGAAATTTTAATCGTTATCTTCCATCTTCTTAATTCCTGTTCTTTTATTGTTCTCGCTACCTAAAAATATTTTTAAAATAAAATATTTTTAAAATATTCTTCACGCCCTGTGTCCCCCCCCCTGTAACTTAGCGGCTTTATTGCCTGGTTTGGGGTGAAATCATTAAAAAAATAATCTTTATAATTTACTGAATTGGCTGTGTTTTATGAGGCTCATTTTATAAGCGCACTTTTGTAGGAGGTTGGTGGGGACAACTGAAAGCATGTCGAATTAACTTAAGCATTGGTGCTTGGCTTTCCTTCAACAATAGCTAGGTATTTCTTTCATAGCTAGAATTAATATTATCAAATTGTTATTTGACATACTATTTGTTAATTACATATTATTCGACATCATTTTCACATCAAATAGAAAATTGCGCGTATGAAAAACTGGTTAATAGATTACCAGTAGTAAGCGTGATTTAGTCCTCATTAGATGACTTACACTTGTGACCTTGTGCCAAATAAGTTTTAGTAAATAGCTATGAGGAAGTGATGAAAAATTCTCAGCCCGATCAAGACGCTCTTCCAAAAAAGACTATTTGGTCATTTGGTCAGATAGTAGCTTCTCGAAAAAGATTTTGTCTCAGTACTTTTCAATGTTCTCTTGTATGCGAAATAAAAGCGGTCTTTTTACGCGAAGTCTACCCCCATAAACCCATCACAAAAAATGGACCGTACTTTCTCCAGTATAATTCCAAGAAGGGAGCCATAGTCAATCCTGGTTATGCGTAGCTCACCAAAAAGGAGAGTATCGAAGGAATTGGACAATTTCTGGGGACTGTTAGCATCTACGTATGCGGTGCTCTATATTAATTGTCACCTTGTGTCAAACATAATCGTGGTTGGTGGGTAGGTAAAGCTTATATATCGTTTAGAGATTAAAATTAGATTAATTCCTGAAAAAGGAGAGAGAAAAACTGTAAATCTATTAATCATTGAATGGAACGAGGAATTTCTTCAGGACAATTCGGTACGGTCATTAGGAACTCTTTTTCTTTATCTAACTAAAAAATAAAACAATTTTTAAAGCACTTGTTATTCATCTATCTTTGTTCGCACTCTATTCACCGTTTACCTATTATTATTGTCATAATAGTGTCAAAGTGTCCTTGAGTCCGGTTACTATTCACGGACACAATTTTTACAAATTGCTAGGACTTGGTTGGGGCGGGTAGCTAAAGCTAATAATTTCTTTATTTTCGTCTTTGTTTGTCCCCGTTTGGACCCGATTTAATATCCCGCTAAATGAGTAAGCAACACCCGTCGACGACTATCAATTCACATTTTTTCTCTCTGAATAAAACCAGTGCTAACAGTATCCATCAATTCTTAGCAGTAAGAAATATTGAGGAACATGTCCTATTTGTGTACCGTTTTTTAACAGAACTGATACAATTTCGTAAAAGACATTCAGTCACATTCACAAGAAACATGCAATCGATTTTCAAAACCATCAACTGATTTTAAATTACACTAATACCCCTGTTAGTGCTAACTCGGTTAGTGCTGCTCCTGTTAGACCTACCCTGGTTAGTACTACTCCGTTTAGTTCTACCCTGGTTAAGACTACTCCGTTTAGTGCTACTCCGATTAGTGCTACTCCGTTTCGTTCAACTCCGTTTAGTGCTACCCCGGTTTAGTGCTACCTTGGTTAGTGCTACCTCGATTAGTGCTACTCCGTTTAGTGCTACTCTGTTTAGTGCTACTTTGATTAGTGCTACCCTGGTTAGTGCTACTCCGTATAGTGCTACCCTTGTTAGTGCTTCCCCGATTAGTGCTACTCCATTTAATGTTACCCTGGTTAATGCTACCCCGCTTAGTGTTACTCCGGTTAGTGCTACTCCGTTTAGCGCTGATTTGCTTTACCGAATTTTATTTTATTTTTTTTTTTTTTAATCATATCACCCCAAGCAAGGCGATAACGCCACTGATGCGCAGGGGGCTACTCCAATTGAAAAAAAAAAATAAAAAAAAAAATAAAGAAAAGTGGAAAGATTGGAAAAGAGAAAACCGGAAACCGCATCCTAAACAGGAAGCAAGGGATGAGCCTCTTCACCTGTTCAATAGACGTGGGTGGAGTGTGAACCGGGTGATAGTTTAGTCTATCTACTCCAATTGAAAAAAAAAAAAAAGAAAAGAGTGAAAAGATTGAAAAAGAGAAAACCGGAAACCGCATCCTAAACAGGAAACAAAGGATGAGCCTCTTCACCTGTTCAATAGACGTGGGTGGAGTGTGAACCGGGAGATAGTATAGTCTATACAGTACCAAACAACAAAAGCATGCATGGAATACTGCAGTCATATGGTCAGGCGCTTCCTCTGTTCATCTCAATGTTTGTGAGAAAGAGTGACAGGTTATAGGGGTGTCAGGAAGTGGGTAAGAGAAAGATGAGAATACTGATGAGAGTAGAGTGGACGGAAAAAGAAGCATGAGAGAGAGGATGCAGGTTAGTGAGATAGGAGATGACTATTGACTTTACATTTAAATTCTTGGAGATTGTAGCTGTCGAGGAATTAAGTAAATGGACGGGAATTCCACAGGTGGGAAGTGCGAG
Organism: Ascarosepion bandense; assembly: GCA_037127315.1. Taxonomy (NCBI): domain Eukaryota; kingdom Metazoa; phylum Mollusca; class Cephalopoda; order Sepiida; family Sepiidae; genus Ascarosepion; species Ascarosepion bandense. The sequence continues at coordinate 2,152,115 of JBBBDQ010001100.1, read as the reverse complement.
AAAAGAAGCTGATGGAGTAGAATTTGTGTTTACAGTTTGTTGGTTTCACAGTAAAAGGGTGGGAATTAATTGCTAATCTTGTGGCTTGAGTAAATTTATATAAAAAGTTCATTGGAGCAGAAGCCGTGAAAGTATTTGTATATTTCTTTAAAATTACTTTTGCCTTACCAGACTGTAAATTATGGTACTTTGTGTCCTTCATGTGTTTTGATTAACCTTTCAATCACCTGATGAATATTCATGAACATTCTCAAATTTAAAAGACTTGGTAAACTAATGCCATACTTGTCTTTGTATAGTGTTATGGTGAAACACACCTATTCTATAGTGAATAGACTCTTCCACCTAATTTAAGTAGGAGTAGTAAGAGGAATGAGGGTCAGTCAATGTTGGACGATAGTAGTCGACAGTTAGTCGAATACGAAAGTAGTCAGCGACCTGGCAAGATTACACTGCATAATACATATTATATCAAGTCCATAACATTTTGTATGTTGAACCTATTAGGATCAACTTTAGCACAAATACTAGCCTCCACTGTGAAAATAACTCTACAACATATTGACACACATGCAACAAAATAAAGACTACATTTACCTTGAAAAAGTTCCTTAGAGGACAATGTACATCAGCTAAGAATAGTTTTTCATCATCTTTTTATTAATTTTGTTCCTTTAGAAATACTCTACCTGAATATAATGTACACACACATATATTGCAAAAAGAGATTTTCAAAGTATTGAGTTACTATTTAGTGTTGCTTCCTTTGCCTAAATTAATTGCTGAAATTTGATGTGACATTGAATGGAACAAAGTCCAGATTTGTTTATTAGGAATTCTTCTTTCCAGTAATCCAAAAATTCTTGGAGATTGTAAGGTTTTCATTGCAGCACTTGTTTCTTCAATTTCCACCACATTGGTTCAATTTGGTTCCAAAACTTGAAAATCTTCATCCACAAGAAAGCTTTGTATTGCATGTGATGTGTGATAATGAACACATCATGTATGATAAAGAACAGCATCATGCTGGAAAAAACACATTTTCCATCTTTGTCATCTGGCAGAAAATTAGACCATAGCAAACTAACATAGTTTTTTTTATTAGATTCCTATAACTGTGCCAGTCTCCATCCTTCACTTGCTGCAATTAGTGACCGTCTGATTCTACTGTAGACCTCTCTTCCTCTCTCTCCAACCAAACCACTATGAAACCAAACAAACGAAATAGCAAAACTAAACCAGCTACTCTGAAAACGCCCAAACCTATCTGCGTATCCTTCACAAACATACGTGGTATCCACGCCAACTTTAACAGCGTAGAATCATTCCTCCAAACTAACTCACCTGATATCTTAGCCATATGTGAGACTAACGTTGACCCATCTATCTCCTCCTCTGTTTATGTCAGCGAACACCTCCCTCTAGCCAGGGTAACATCTCTCGAATCCTGGATCACTCTTTCATGTGCTCCCGTCTCTCACTTCACTGCTGGATGCTGTTTTACCGTCATACCTAGAACCTTCATGAAAAGAAATCGGTGAAACTCAGATTACAGTTTCGTATAAGTTAAGTGAACTATTTTTATTTAATATATATATATATATATATATATATATATATATATATATATAAGATGTGAAGGATGACTTATGGTCCTGGGGATGACTGTAAACTGTATCCGGCAGCAAGGCCTCTGATTGGGATGTTGTGAGGAACGTGGAACCACTTCTTAATTGCTGTTGTTCCCAGGTCCTCCCTGACCCAGGGTGGTAGCACCTGTTAGGGTCCCAGCTATGGGTAAATAGTTAACCCCCAAACCGGGATCAAAATGCTATGAAAGTATTTACCAACAAAACGTTTTTGAATGAAAAATATTACCAACAAAACTTTTTTGAATGAAAAATATTACCAACAAAACTTTTTTGAATGAAAAATATTACCAACAACTGTGATTTAAAATACAAATACGTTTCTGGCCTTAAATGACACTTTAGATGTTGATAGGCCGTTAAACAGCAACAAGCAAACATGGATGAGTTATCTTCTAAATTACGCAAAAATGAAAATAATACTGACATCTCATTTTAACAAATCTATTTACCAAAACTACACAAAAATATCTTAAAATACTAAGGAGTAAATTTATTCAATATAATCGCCATTTACTTCAACCACGGCCTCCAGACATCTCCAGAATCTCTTGTGGATAGTCTCCTTGTTTAAGTTGGTGAATGCTGCTACAAATCTTGCCTTCAGTTCATCTTTGGTGTTGCAATAGGTTTTGTTGGTTACTACTCGTTCAACTGCACATAAAAATCAAGAGGGTTGCAATCTGGAGAGTTAGGTAGGCAAATGTAAGGGGTGGTGGGGTCGCAGAAATTATCTGACAGCCATGACTTGGTTCTCCTGCTTCTGTGGCATGTGTAGGGTCCTGCTACCAGACATAGCCTCCCTCTTGACCCAGGATAACTACCGCCTCAAGGCCATTGATTTAGGTCTCCCTGTTGAGTTTGAGGCCCTCACAATCAAATTCAGGATTTTTTCTAATATCAGAACGATCAGAGTTAGTTTTCTGAGCTGCGTACCTTCGTAATCACCATTTCTGAATTCTTTTCAATGTTCTCAGATTGGCTCCCAAACACTCTGAAATGTTCGTATTGGATCATCCAGTATGCGGTCTCCAAATTTCTGGCGGAGTTAATTGCATTATAGCGTAATTTTTCTCACAGACGATACCCAACTGACCCTATTCTATTTACATACGATAGAATCGAAAAGAAACAACGCGCATGCGCGAAATTGAAGAATAAAATGGCCACAATTACCCATCGCACTATATATATATATGTATGTGTATATATATATATGACTAAAAAAAAAAAAGGAAAACTGTATTTGGTTTCAGCCGACGCGATTCGCCTACTGACGGACATTATCACGCAAAAAACGAAATTAATTTATTTGAAATAAAGTATCTATAAACAAAAACAAAATGCTGTCGGATACTAAAAAATTATAAACGCTCATAAATATTCATTAGGTCAACTGAAAAATATAAGATATTTAATTACTTCATTTTACATACTCGAAGAGAATTTTTTGCATATGAAGTGTATACTTTTCAGTTGACCTAATGAATATTTATGAGAGTTTTATAAAGTTCTCGTATTAAAAACTAAAACTAAATACAGTTTTCCTCTTGTCTCTTTATTTTAGTTACACTGTTTCTCTCTACAGATTATATCTGAAAATATCTACACACACACACACACACACACACACACACACACACACACACACACACACACACACACACACACACACACACACATCCAATGAATAAGAACGAAGAAAATAATTGCAACGTTCAAAACATTAATTTAAAACAGTGCTCAATATAAAAATAGAGCAATTAATATTTATTATATTATTAATTATTACTTTAGAACGTGTGTAAATTAAAAACTGCTCATTTTTAATTACCTGATGAGACTTTGTTCTTTTAATGCCGAGACAAAATGTAGCTTTGTAGTTTTTTGAAATTTGCACATGTTCTAAAGTAATAATTAATATATATATATATATATATATATATATATATAAGCCTCTGTATATGTGTGTACCTCTGTGTGTGTGTGTGTGTGTGCAAATTGTTTTCCATGCGTATTTCTGTCTATTCGCACAGAGGAATTTGCATTGCATCCTAAAATCCTGTTTATTATTTTAAAAGAAAACCGGAAAACTGATTTTTGTAATCCTTTTTATCTGCCGATTTCCATAGAGTTATTTCTTTAGGTACCTCCACTCCATTTTCAATATCTAAGTTTTAAAATAAATTTTTATAAATAAAAACATTTTCTTGAAACTTTAATTGAAAGCTAAATGATTAAATTTACTAGTTTCACTCAGTAAAAGGATCTGGTGTATTTCAAACAGAAATTATATTCATTTGAATCTAAAATTTCGAGATTTTCTTAAAATTTTCAATTTTTTGGCCATTTTTGAGCGATCAACACGTGGGTGGAGTGTGAACCGGGTGATAGTTTAGTTTATTTACTCCAATTGAAAAAAAAATAAAAGAAAAAAGTGAAAAGATTGGAAAAGAGAAAACCGGAAACCGCATCCTAAACAGGGAACAAGGGATGAGCATCTTCACCTGTTCAATAGACGTGGGTGGAGTGTGAACCGGGCGATAGTTTAGTATGAGATAGAAGTAGACACCTTTGATTATAGGTAATGATATTTCCGCCTCGGGGTTTGAATTAACTCATGGTCATCATCTGATAAAGGCATTACTGGGATAACTGCTACAGATACATCTATAATGGTTCTTAAATTTGTTTTAAATTGAAAATTGATTCTTATTTTCTTGAATGAAAAAAATAATAGTTTCCAAATTTTCAATTAAAATATAATGCAAGTTTTAATACGCGGGAAGTAAATGTATGGCATTTTAAGTTTAGGTGTGCAAAACTAAGCTAAATTAAAGCTTACAGTTACAATGCAATAACTGTCACATTGTCGGAATATCGACGACTAAACCAGATCATCAGGGTTTTCTACGGTGGGGGTAGGCTAGACACTTTCTTCTTTTATATGTCGTGATATTGGCCATCATGTCTCGCCACAACTTCCTGCCCTTTGTAGAACTCAATAAATGTTGTCTTTTCGCCATCTCTCCCAGACCCTGCTCCACCGTCCATCTACTAAAGCTCGACCGGTAGGTTGTGGGGTTGTTTTTCTCTGTTCCTCCTGTCTTTGATCTGCCCTGTAAATATATCAGATTTTCCAAACTCTTTTCCCTCATTATGTGCCCTAGAAAATTCAAATGTCTCTTTCTTTTGTAGAACTACATTTCTGTTCCTTCAATTCTCTTCTTCATCTGTGAGAAGATTGTCCAGCATTTACAACCATATAGAAGGGCTGATATTGTATAACAGTATGTGCATTGTGTTGCAGTGCAAATCGGCTCGGAATGAGAAATCAGAGAGCCGAGTTCAAATTCCAGTTGAATTAGCTACATTCACTTACGCGCAAATACCCTCCAGCTATAGGTTAAATAGCAGGACAGATTATTTTCTATAGCCTTGGTTGGCAACAAGTATACCTTACCCGGAGGATAAAGGGGTTTGCGTATCATCAACATCCCTGTCTGCAAATTGACATGTTACCGAAGCATCGATGACCCCTCTCGCCGATGGGAGCGATGGGGATGTTGTATATCAGTTCAGTATTTTTTTTCTTTGTTTCCAAAGAATTTTTCTATTTCTTAATATTTTGTTTAGCTTTTGAAATCCCAATCCGGCTTCCGATTTCAGTGTCACACTTTCTGCACCCCCCCTGCAAGATTAAGCACAAAACTTTTCAAAAGACCGATGAATCTTCTTGTAGAGTCAACAGCCATCTAACATAATGTCGATCCGACCATGCAGCAGACGATACTGTTTTACGTGGTACCAATATCAGTCGTAAAGTGACCTGAAAAAAAAAAGTCTGACGTAGAATTCAGTTTAAACTATAGGATACTTACCAGATTTGAATTCTACTGCAGGACATACGCCTCACATTATCCTCTAATTGTATTCTTTGAAACCTAAACACCAAGGGAGCTCGTGTAATTTGTTCTGCAATCAAATGTACGTGATGGATTTTCACCTCTCAATTGTATCTAGACACGTGACAGCACCAACAAAGAGTCCCTTCTTGAAATGAAGGCGTTGCCAGAAAAGTCCTCCTTCACTGGCTAGTTTTTCTTGTTGCTTAATAAGATCCGATTTCCTGTTGCTCGTCTTTTTTGTCCCCTTTCCGCTGCTGTATTTTTTGATTTCTGTTCAAATAAAAATGATATGCGTAATTTTTTACATTTTCAAAGGTTTAGTAAAATGTCACTGATTATTATTAATATTATAATTTATATTATTATCATTATTGTTGTTGTTAATGTCGTTATTGTTGGAGTTGTTGTTGTTGTTAATAATAATAATAATAATAATAATAATAATAATAATAATAATAATAATCAAACTGTAAAATGCTTCAGCGAAGATATTGGAATGAAATTCAATTTGAATAAATGTGCTAAAGCTAGTTTTACGTGGATCAATACAAGAAACATCCTCAATTAGCTTAGACCCTGCTGTAACAATAAAAGAATTGAAACCAGAAGAAGCTTATAAATACCTAGGTGTAAATGAGAGTGAAAACATTCACCAAAAAAAAAATGAAAGAAATAGTGCGTAAAGAGTACTATAGAAGGCTACGAATGATATTAAAAACTGAATTGAATTCTCAGAACAGAGTTATGGCCATTAATAGCCTTGAAATCCCAGTTGTCCAATATAGCTTCAACATCTTAAACTGGACTCTAAACGACATCAGGCGAATGGATTCTAAAACAAGAAAGCTTCTTTCTAAGCATAAGATGCATCATCCAAAGGCTGATGTAGACCGTCTATACATACCCCGTAAAGAAGGTGGAAGAGGTCTTATTCAGCTGGAATTGTCATACAAGACAACAACTATTGGCATACTAACATACATAGAAACAACAAAGGATTGGATGATACAATTAGTAAGGCAACATGAAGAAAGAAAGAAAAAATATTCAATAATAAAAGAAGGCAGTAAATACAAACAAGATTTACAGTTAGTAGATTCTGTAGAAAAGCAAAACAGAAGCCAAGAACCAACTATTGCGGCAAAAAATATGAAAATGAAAGCCAAAGATAAAGCTCTTGAACAGATGAAACAGCGCTGGCAAGACAAACCTCTGCATGGCCAATATCCAGAACGTGCCAATAAATCCAATGTTGACAAAGTTAATACTCATCGATGGTTACATGCATCTGGATTAAAGTCTGAAACTGAAGGCTTTATTCTTGCAGCACAAGACCAAAGTCTTTTCACTAGAAACTTTCAGGCAAATATTATGCATAATAATATGGATCCAAAATGCAGGTTTTGTGATAAGCACCAAGAAACAATAGACCGCCTAATCTCAGGCTGTTCTTTGCTTGCTCCAAATGAATATAAAAATCGCCACGATAGAGTTGGGCAATATTTACATTGGGCAATGTGCAAACATTATGGAAAATCTGTAAACAAACACTGGTATGAACATCACCCAGCACCGGTTACAGAAATAGAAGATGTAACCATTCTATGGGATTACACCATCTACACAGACAGAAACATTGAAGCAAACAGGCCAGACATTATTGTTAAAAACCAGAAGGAGAAAACTTGTCTATTAATTGATATGGCTTGTCCAGCGGATTGTAACATAGCAATCAAGGAATTTGAAAAACTGTCAAAATATAAAGACCTGGGAATTGAAATAGAAAAAATGTGGAAATTGAAAACAAGAGTTGTGCCAGTGATAGTAGGTGCACTTGGAATGATAAAAAATGGAACAAAACAACACATTGAAAGAATCCCTGGAAACCCCAGCTTAAGAGATATACAAAAAATTCTTATTAAGTACAGCCCACACACTAAGGAAAACTTTATCTATGTAATGCTAGGGATGATAGGGAAGATAGAAAAAACATGAAATGGAGTCATAACAACACGCCACTACCTGCCTTAGGTCTCCCCGCAGACTTGGTTGGTAGTGAGACCAAAGCAGAAATCGAAATATGATGAAAAATGACATAATAATAATACTCTTGCTTACACACACATATTTCTTTATATGCAGTGACATTTAAGCATACAAAAGTGCACTATTATTTACAGTTTTAATAGATGCAAACAAATATGCAATATATATAAACACTTATAAGTGTTGAATTTTGAGAATATCATGGACAGATGAGCAAGTTTTAATGGGAAAGCAGTGAGTTGCCTAGTTGAGATGTTTGAACAAATGGCTGAAGAAACAAATCTGCAAAGAGAAAGACGCACCGTAAGGAGTATGTATCGCTGAGAGCAACAAATGCCAGGAAGCTGTGGAGAGCCTTGACCATTTATATTCTAAAGGGGCATGGCACAGAGAAAGTGAGAGAGAGAGAGAGAGAGAGAGAGAGAGAGAGAGCGAGAGAGAACCTACCTTACAAGTTTGAGCAAATGGATGGAGGAACAAATATCACAAAGTGAAAGAAGTATAGCTGAGAGCAACAAAAAATAAGAAACCGTAGAGAAGCATTTTTTAAAAAAATCGTATCACCTCAAGAAAGGCGGTAACGCCACTAATGTGCAGGGGCCTACATAAGAGTAAAAAGATTAAGTAGAAGAGAGTGAAGAGAAAGACGAACCAGTTAGAAAGGAGCAAGAGAAGGATGGGAATACAGGTGTGATAACAGTTGCAAAGGTGGAGAGAAAGGAAAGGATATACAAGGTGATGAAGAAAGAACTAGAGTCAAGTGGTTAAGAGATGAGTATTGATATTGCATTTAAATTCCTGGAGGTTGTAGCCGTCAGGAAAGCAAGAACATGGAAGCGAGTTCCACAGGCGGGAAGTGCGAGAAAAGAAGCTGCAGGAGTAGAATTGTCGTCTGCATTTGGTTAATCTAACTGTGAATGGGTGGAGCCCAGTTGCCAACCTGGTTGCACGAGTAAACACTTGTTGCAGAGGCACCAGTGACTTAAGTTCGTAGGAGCAGAAGCCATGAAAGTATTTATAGAACAGACAAAAGGAGGCCACGTCTCGTCGGTGGGGAAGTGGCTATAGTCGAGCCGCCATGTCTGTACCTATCATGATCACTTACTTGAAAGTACACCGGAAGAGTCATGGACAGCCTACTTGACAAGTTTTTTTTTTTTTTGTAAATGGCTGGAGAAACAAATATCACAAAGAGAAAGAGGGGTTATAAAGGAGTAAATATTGCTGAAAGTAACTAAAGAAAGAAAGCTACGGAGAACCATAATCACTTAGATCCTGAAGATACATGGCGTACAGGTAAAGATATAGAGAGTTTACTCTGCAAGATCATGCAAATGCAAAGATTATGCACTCTCTTTCTTATTGTTCATCCGCATGAACAATAAAAAAGTGAGTTTAATAAAAGAACAAATATCGCTGAAAATTTAAAGAAAAAATATTTTTCGATTCTTACCATTTCAGGTGACTTCTTGATGTTATCAGTTTAGGGGGGGGGGCGATTCCAGCGTGCGGCACCTTTGGAAAGTACCTGAAAACCATACCACGGGTGGGCACAAGCCTTGTGAGTGAAACTGGGTAGACGGGAGCCGTCGATGGTTGTGCTAGCTCGAAGTCACGAGTCATCATGACCGAAGGTTCACGCTAGATAACACGGTATCTCCTAGAAACTGTAACTAAGGTCCGTTGAATAAACCACAGGTGGGCTCTGTGCATGCTGAGCAAACAAAAATATACTTTGGATACGGGTGACCAGCCATACACATACATAGTCAGTTTAATGTGGGCTACCCAAAATGCTTGAACGAAACTGAACCTGGTAGATAGAGATTCATCGATGACCCAATGAGAAATATGACTTTCTTAATTAGGTAACATTAGGTTCAACCCGTTCGGTCTCCGTGGTAAAATTGGTAGAGGCGTAAAAACAGTGTTTTACTGATAAAAATAGCAGAGATTCAGGGTTCGGTTCCTGTCGGAGTTTTAATCTTTTTTTTTTCATTAGTAGGACTTCATAGCATGAAAAAGAAAATAGACATAGAAATTCAGTTGTGGCGCAGTGGATATCGTCTCGGAACGAGAAATCGGGGAACCGAGTTCGAATTCCAGTTGAATTCCTTGCATTCACTTACGCGCAAATACCCTTGGGAAAGGTATCAATCCGTCTCTTCCCTCCAGTTATGGGTTAAATAATAGGACAGATTGAGTTCTATAGCCTTGGTCGGCAACCAGTCTACCGCAGAAAGCAATGGCAACCTACTGCGGGATAATCTTCTGCCCAGTCAGTCATGTCTCTTTCGAGACATGATCGCCCAAGCGTATAGCGCGCATGGCACTTAACTGAAGCTCACTAAAAGTAACGCTAATAATAATAATAATAATAATAATCCTCTCTACTATAATAAGGTTGTGTATTTATATATACAGTCATCCACAGTCATGTCGTGTTTCGCTGTATAACAGCTCGTCAGACATCCGATTGCTTCTAGCCAGGATTGAAACACGACAGAATTGACGTTCAGGCGGCAATTTTACTTCAGAGCTATGGGCGCACGGTAGAAGATATAAACATAAATATAGACACACGCTAGTAACCGAGAGTGTTCAAATTCATTCCTGAATGAACGATGCGTAAATGCGTGAGTAGCTACTGTTTTGAAAGTCTACCATTTCTCCATTGCGCTCAATCGGCGTGCGAGAGTGTTTCGATCCCGGCTAAAAGCAAGTGGATGTCTAGCCACACTGATACACACTGTGATGGAACGAAACAGGCTGACTAATATATATATATATATATATATATATATATATATATATATATATATATACTTCCTGTCACGCTCATGGAGAGAGGGGCAATACCGCGGCAGTGACGGCTCAGTTCATTCTCTTTACTACTAGTTATTAAACTTTACTACCAGTTATGAAAACTCTTGTCGCGTGTTTTCTCTTTAACAGTGCTTTACTATATTATTTTTGCAATAATTATGTTTCGAGTGGTGAAGAATATATATATATATATATATATATATATATATATATATAACCTCTCTATTATAATAAAGACCGTTGTGCATTTGCATATATATATATTGACTCTTTGCTAAAAAATGTTTTGCAACTAGTCATTTTGCTATAAAATGTATTACTACTGTTTATTTATAAATATATTGCTGGTATTTTTACCAAAATGTATTTTAAACTTTCTTAGTGAATTACCAAACAAAAGTCAAAGCAATATTTTCCCATAGCTAGGACCCTGACAGGTGCTACTACCTCGGGTCAGAGAGCACTTTGGAACAACAGCAAGTAAAAGGTGGTTCCACTCTCCTTAAAACCTCCAATCTTTTAATCAGGGGCCTTGCTGCCGGATGTAGTTTATCGTCATACTGAGGACTAAGAAGGCGAGTTTCACGAGGAACTGCGTACATACACGACAAGAATAAACATTGCCCGGTCCTTGTGATCACTGTCACGCCTGGGTCGCAAAACATTACGTTTTAGTGCATTTGAGTAGTTACTGTTGCAGAGTAGGGATTCCTGGAACTAGGCTTTTTTTTAGAGGAGGAGAAAACAACGTTTCGTGCAAAATAGGGCACTGTGGAATCGTTTAATATATGACGTGACACAGGCGATACGCATATATTTTAATTGAATTTTCCTAAAATTTCAGTATGTTGCCAACACAATCCAATTGACATTTCAGTTCTTGGTGATGACAGAGAGGATTAAGCGCCATTCGTGATACAAGCGATCATGTCTCTTTCGAGATATGACTGACTGGGTAGAAGATTTTCCCGCAGTAGGTTGCCATTACTTTCTGCAATAGACTGGTTGCTAACCATAGCTGTAGAACCCAATCTGTCTTGCTATTTAACCCATAGCTGGAGGGAGAAGAGACGGATTAATATCTTTCCCAAGAGAGGATTTGAGCGTAACTAAATGCAACGAGTTCAACTGGAATTCGAACTCGGCTCTCCGATGTTTCGCTCCGAGCCAATATTTACTGCTTCATCGTATTGAAAGTACAAAACCATGAACGTTCATTATCATGTGCGATAGACACAACGGTAACGTTCAGTCAGTACAAGGTCCAAGAATTAAATGAGAGATGGTTACAGAATAAGGGACACCACTCCAAGTAATGATAATGCCACCGATATGCAAGAGGCCATTGGAAGTGAAATAGAAAGAAAAATCTTTAGAACCGGAAACCAAATCTTAGAGAGGAATCAAAACTTAAACTTCTACTCCTGTTTAAAGATAGGAAAGGCGAGTGAATCGATTTTGTATTGGATAAACATCAGTAAAAAATCTCTGAATTACATTAAAGTTTGACATATTTATTAATTTTTTTGTTACAAACTTCATAGTTTCTTATATGAAACAAATCCAAGGGGAACAACTCTTTTAGATTTATGTGCGTGTTACCTCCCATGTATTGTAAGTTAATATTTTGCAATTTATCGCTATACTTTTTTTTAATGTCAACATCTCTTTAGCGTGTGGGCATTCCACTGAGATTTTTAAAAATATCTTTTAATTGCCAAGTTTCCCGTTAACTTCTTCACGTTTTAAAATTTAGAGTTGATTTCTTATAGATTGGTTGCCACAGAAGATTAGAGAATCCAGTCTACACTTCGATTTAACCTCTATTTCATTTATTTTTGTATATAATCTCTAAGTTATAAATTAGAATTTTCAAAAATAAAAAAAAAACAGTTTTTTGAAGATTTAATTCTAGCTTTAATTAAAAGCTAAAGAAGTAAATTTACTATTTCCAGTAAGCAAAATACTCTGGTGTATTGTATTCATTGGAATCTAAAATTTTGATGTTAAAAAAAAAAAATTCCGTTTTTCGACATTTTTGAGCGATCAACACATTTGTAAACAAAAGTTAATTTTCGGTTTTAAAAATCTTGCAAAAGTACATCTGTGATACGTCATTTTTGGAAAGTTAGCATTTTTAAAGTTAAATTAATCTCATTTACATAAGTATTACTAGCATGAAATTTAAAATAAATGTATTTCGTTTAGGTACCTCCACTAAATCGCTAAAAAAAAAAAAAAAAAAAAAACAGCGTAAAGATCTAAAACTTAATTAAACAAACTTTTTCCATCAAAATGTTTATAATATTATTAAGAGGAAAGATCAATGTAATTTTTAACTACTTTTTAAAAAGATTTAATCCCTTCTAACATTTTCGAAATTTTGTCAGAAAATTTTGTTTTGATTTGAGTTAGCGGCTATACAAAAATTTACGACTGTTTTACAATGGGAAATGTAATAATGACATCAACCCTTTTTTTTAATTTGGAAATTCTCGTAAAATTCAAATAATTGTTAGATTTTAATGAAACTTTCATTACTCATTCACAAACTAATGAAATTATTTTTAAAATTATTATTTTTTAAAAATATTGGTGAAAATATATCTTTTTTAACTTTGTTACCCCACCTCCACGTAAATCCATGAAATGTTAATAAATTTTAATTGGCTGCAAATTTTTTTTTTATTAGTGAACTAATTGGAGAATATAAATCATCTATGTTTTTTTTATTTTAAAGTACACAACACTAACAGAAAATCTGCTCCAAAGAGTGAAATAAAAAATGCAATAAAACTCTGATATAATTTAATTTGATAAGCTTTTAATTGCTGGAATAGATAATAATTATTAAGAACATTAAAGTAACCAATAAATAATAATCATTAAGGACATTTTTCTGAAGAAAAAAAAATCTTTTCGATTACTAATAAAATTTTGAAAGAATTGTTTGAATTTTTTTTATTGTAATAATTCATTAAGTGTTACAAATCTTTTAAAAATCTTTTATGGAACTGTTGTCCTAATTTTTTTTAGTTAAGAATTGATGATTATATAGTTTATCGAAAATTGAAAAGTTTAATAAAAATCGTTCACTAATTTTATTTTTAATATAATTTTTTAAAATCTTTGTTCATTTTTATTAAGTACGATGTTCCATAGGGGTTATAAAAAGTTTCCATAGGGGTCGTATTGATTTTAGAAGTTAACAAGTATTTTTGATTAATTCCCCTACGACAGAAACCGCACTTTGATTCTGATTCAAGTCTCTTCAAGACGTTTATAAAATTCAACAGCCTGTTTTGCAAGTCATTTCTTAAACGTTTAAAGTAAGTATTTTTTTCAGTTCCTCAATTTTTTAATTGTGACTGTAGGTGCATTAATTAATTTATGATAATTTTAAAAAAATTATGTATAGCACAAAAAATGTAAAAAAGTTTTCATAATTGAACTTCAAGATTTTCGCTATAAAAGTTTGTTTTTAAAGCAACTTTTACATTTTAATTCCCAATTTTCTAATTTTGTTAAAAAAAAAAAAAAAAATGAAATTCACAATTTGTGGAGGTACCTAAAAAGAATATGAAAACTACATATTAAAAATAGAAATTTATAAATGCCATAAAATTTCATAAATTATTGAGTTACCTCTGCCGTTATTTTCATTCTGTTATTAAATTGTAAAATTTTTTAAAAGAAAGTTTTATATTATTTTAATTTTTATTTTTTATAAAATATCTGCAAACGTAAGCCTACAAAGCTAAACTAACTAAAATTTCATAAAATATTGGATAATTCCAGAAAACTTTGTGTTAAATTTTTAATTTTAACACAGTTAAAAAAAAAAAAGATTTGTATGAATATGATTTATACCAAATTATTCTTCCATACTTGGCATTTTTGGCTGGCTACTGTAAATCATATCATTATCGCCTCTTGATAAGGTGTTGACAGATGTGTTAGCAAGGATACCGTAACTGAGAAACGCTTTTTTGAAATATTTCAGGCAGTAAGCAAACAATTCTTGTTTCAAGCCAACCTAAATTAGGTAGTTTAAATTCGGTAATTTGAAGAAAATAATGTGTCAGCGAGGTGTATTTTATTTTTGTAAGATTTTTTAAAACCGAGAATTGGCTTGTTTGCAATCGATGAAAAATGTCGGAAAATTTGAAATTTTAACAATTTTTTTTAAACCTACAAATTTTTTTATTCCGATCAATATAATTTTAGTTTGAAATACACCAGGGTATTTTGCTTACTGTAATTAGTAAATTTAATCTCTTGCCTTTCAATTAAAGCTAAAAATAGAGCTTCAAGAAAACTTTTTTATTTTTAAAAATTAAATTTAAATTGAGTTATCGAAAATGAGAGTAGGTGCTTATTCTTAATCACGGAGGTGACAAGTGATTGATGTGTGAAGTGAATGATGACAGACAGATGTCATGTAAAGTATGTACCTCCACTCATTTTCAACAACTAACTTTTAAATTGAATTTTAAAAAAAATGTTTTCTTGAAACTTTTATTGTAGTTTTAATTGCACGCTAAATGATGAAATTTACTATTTCCAGTAAGTAAAATACTCTGGTCTATTTCAAACAAAAATTATATTAATTGAAATCTAAAGTTTTTCAATTTATTTATTTATTTATTCTAATGTTTTAGTTTTTCGACTATTTTTGAGCGATCGACACATTTGTAAACAAAAGTTCATTCTCGGTTTTAATAATCTTGCAAGAATAAAATATACATCTGTGATACATTATCTTTGGAAAATTAACGAAATTAATGTTAAATCAATCTGATTTACACAACTATTATTTATTTATTGCATGAAATTTATAATAAAACTATTTCTTAAACAAAGAGCTGAACTTTCTGACCTTTTTCCCATATTTGAAATGTAATGCAAGATAAATGTATGGCGATCACAAGTGACATAATTGTACAATTTTTCACTGTGAGGGGGAAAAATTGTGAAACACATGACATTTACATGGACACATAGAAATTACCATACAAAAAAACTTCAAATACACAAAGAAAAAAAAGAAAATTATTTGAAAAATACGAAGGCACGACGATTTGTATTAATCTTTTCATTTATCGATCAGTAAATATAATCTTCACTTAATGAGTTAATAAAATAACGACAGCAAATATTTGAAGTATTTTTTTAAATATTTTTGAAACTTTATAAATTATTATAATTTTAAAACATGAAAACAATTCTTATAAAATTTCATTATTGATCGAAATTTTTTTTCTTCAGTCTATAATATCATTAATATATGTTATTTAGGAAAGCAATTAAAAGCTTATCAAATTAAATAATATAATAGTTTTATTCTAATTTTTATTTTACTATTGTGAACAGATTTTCAGAAATAAAGGCAAAATATTCGAAAAAATAATAGAAATAATATTCATTTGTTAATAAGTCCTGAAAGCTTTATTGAAATCCGACAATTATTTGATTTTTTTCTTCAAATTAATGTTTGTCACCGGAAAAAAATGAGTTACGTAAAATTACGTTTTTCTTTGTAAACTCTCGTAACGATTTTATTACTCGCTAACAAAAATTAAAACAGGATTTTTTTAACCAAAATTTCGAACGTGTTAGAAGGGATTAAACTTTTATTAGAAAATAATTAAAAAATACTTTGATCTTTCCTCTTAATAATAATATAAACATTTTGATGGAAAAAAGTTTCTTTTCATTAATTTTTTTATTTATAAATATGCAAGATATATTCTGACGAGAAATAAAATTCCAGATCCGACACAGAGACCCAAACTTCCTAGCAGTAGATGCAGTTATAGATCCGATATATTCGTTCCACTTCAGGTCGGCTGAAAAAGTTAAGCCCAGGAGGCATAGTGTGCTACTCTCAAGGAAACCTGCATCAGCCATGTTGATGGCTGGCAGGAAAGTTTCTCTATGGTGATTAAAAGAGAGCAGTTTTGCTTTGTTTTGGAGGCATTAAGCTTTACTAGCAATTTCCTTTATATTAAAGTTCTGGGTGGTTTGAGAAATTAGTCATTCATTGCATGCTGTCTGCAGAGCATTGTTAACATTCGTTTAGGGAACCACATTTGTTTTTAGTAATGAAGTAGTCCAGTTTAAATCTATCACTCGGTCAGTTGCTAAGAAATTTGGTTTACTCTGTCGTGCTAAGTAGTTTTTTTCTCTTTAGAATAAATATTACATATCTAAAAGTCTACCATTCATACATTCTTAGAATATTGCTGCAGAATTTAATCCGGCGCTCCTGCTATTTATTAAGAGATTCTTGATAAAATCCAACAGAGAATCGGCAACATTATTGGTCATGACTTGGCGTTTCGTCTTCAATCACTTTCTCACCGTCGTAAAATTGCTTCTTTGAGCCTTTTCTATAAATTCTTTGATGGTAATTGTTCTGATGAACTACGGTCTCGAGACTTTAAGTGCAGTATTAGATTGGATGTGCATTGTGGTGCAGTGGATATCGGCTCGGAATGAGAACTCAGGGAGCCTGGTTCGAATTCCAGTTGATATTCGTTGCATTCACTTGCGCGCAAATACCCTTGGGAAAGGTATTAATCCATATCTTTCCTCCAGCTATGGGCTAAATAGCAGAACAAATTGGGTTCTATAGCCTTGGTTGGCAACCAGTCTTTCGCAGAAAGTAATGGTAACCTACTGCGTGATAATCTACTCAGTCAGTTATATCTCTAAAAAGACATGATCGCCCAAGTGGGTATCACTTATGGCACTTAACTGACTGATTAGATTAGCGACAAGGTCTCATCAAGTCAGTTGAATTGGCTAGATGCAATCTTAAGTTCTATGCTAACAATTTCTTTTCGTTTGTGGAACTCTTTTCCGACTCCATACTTCCTGCCCAATTTTTATCTTCAAAAATTTAAATGCAATATCATCCATATCTACTTACTATCTTCCTGATTACTCTTCTATTGTTTTCGCTCCTTCATAAAGTTTTTTGTTTTCTAAATCTTTCACACTACGCCTTCTGTCTTAGTAGCTTTATTGCCTTGCTTGGGGTGAATTTGATTTTTTTACTTTCACTTATAGAAATGAAAACATTTAATAGCACTCTATCAACAATTATCCGTTTGTAATAAGATCTTATGATCCATTAGTTCATTAGACTTTTTCTCTGTCTCTCTAGCCTTCCATCTGTTTTGTGCATATCAAATTTTCCAAGTCTTCTTTTTGTCTCATTATGTATCCTAGAAATAGCGAGATAACTATCGATGCTACAAAATAGATCCATGCCCTTTTCAGTGGGTATTAATATTAAATCAGTATAAACAGTCTTCATTCGAAATTCAAACCCGGTTTGATATATTGATCACCACACTACATTGCTTCTCCTCCTGTGTTATCATCATAAATGGCTTGCTTTTACGCATTTTTAGATTAAATACGATATGGGTTAAACTTTTTATTATTATTATATTTTTTCTTAATTTTTAATTCTGAAATATTTTTATTAATTTTGTTCATAAATAAACCATTTTTAGAAGTGATTGGGTTAAATATATTTTTTTAGTATTAGAAAGACATGTCTTATCAATCAGCCCGTGCAACATCATTTTTTTTTTTTGACTTTTCAGTCTAAGGCGAAGTTTCCCGTCCGGTTGAATTATCACTTAGTTAAGTGTCATACGTCATACACAATTGGACGATCATGTCTCTTTCGATCCATGAAAGCATTTTGCAGTTAGGTTTTGTACTTGGTGTCACCTCAAGAAAATCAAGAAAATACCTATGAAACTCGAAAGTCGAGCTAGAAGGTAACTTCAAAACCAACAAGTGCGGAATCGGGCCTCAAAAAATGTCAGTGGGTGCACCAACATCAACAAGAAAATAAATCCACCTGAACTTAGGATACACACGCACAAGACAATTGGATAACAGGAATTTATATGAACGTCCAACCTGCGTGGAGAGAGGAGATAATGTCTCATATCCTCACAAAAAGATCGAACGTTCGAAGAAAGACCCGTAACCACATTCACTCAGTTCAGCCAATGTTAAACTGACGTACTGCAGAAATGTATAAACCGTTATTTTAATTGTGTAATATTAAGTCTCGTAATCTCATCACATATTGCTAACATAACATTACAATTTAAAAGAAATCTAATTGAACAATAATAGCAAATTACACGGAATTTTAATTAAGAATCGGATGAATCTAATTTTTGGAACTCCAGTTGGTCTAAAACTTGTTTTATATAATTGGAGCACTTGTTTATCAATCGACTCTCGTTATTGTAAAAAGAAATGAATTTACTTCATGTTGATAGTAGTTTTATTATTGTAGCTGGCCTAAAATTATTTTATAGGACTGGACACGTCATTTTAATAGCGGTTTCATTATTCTATCTGATCTAAAGCTACTTTTATACGATTACTTTACAATCAAACCTCGTAATTTTAAAAAGAAATAATTTTTCCTCTTTTTAATACTAGTTTCATTATTCTATCTGGGTTAAATATATTTTTTTAGTATTAGAAAGACATGTCTTATCAATCAGCCCGTGCAACATCTTTTTTTTTTTTGACTTTTCAGTCTCAGGCGAAGTTTCCCGTCCGGTTGAATTATCACTTAGTTAATTGTCATACGTCATACACAATTGGGCGATCATGTCTCTTTCGATCCATGACAGAAGATTTTCCCGCAGTAGATTGCTATTTCTTTCTGAGGTAGACTAGTTGCCAACCATAGCTGTAGAACCCAATCTCTCCTGCTATTCAACCCCTAGCTGGGGGCAGAAGAGACGGATTAATCAGTTTGCGATTGAAGTTATGGTAATCAATAATTGTCCAACTGTTAAAAAACATATTCTCGGCCTCATTTGGTTTGGTGATGTAGCAATTAAAAAAAAATCTAATAGATTTTTTAAATAATACAAGATGGCTAACTAAACTGAACAAAATTTTTGACGAGGTAGTATTAATGAAGCAGTCCGAATGATCGAACCTAATGCCAATGAATTCTTTAAGTCAATGCCAGTAGTGTCAACCTCTCATAAAATGAAAATTTGAAATTTATCGTTTGCTTTAAATCAGTCTTTGTATGGTGTCACTGCTGTGTCACCATACGTATGTAAAATTCAATAACACTGTCAGTCCGCAGGTTTATTAATACCACACACACACACACACACACACACACACATATATATATATATATATATATATATATATATATATATATATATATATACTTACATACATATGTGTGTGTTCAGATGTGTGTGGATGTTATGTGCGTTCTATGTGTGTTGTGCGTGTGAATTTTGGTAAAAGTCAACAAAAGTTCTTTGTTTACTATTAGATGACCATCATAAACAAGAACTATCTGGGTTCCTCTGTGGCTTTAGTTAACCCGTGGTATGGTTTTCAAGCACTTCCTAATTTTGCCGTATGCTGGGATCATCATGTGTAATTACTCAACTTTGTTTGCGATTACATCCAATAAGTGGAGTTGTATTCAGGACTACAAAAGGAAAGAGACATAAACCCACTTTCTCTTTTTGTCCTCTCTCGCTAATAGAATGTGGTAGGCACAGTCTTTTCTCCATGGAGATATGTCCAGGGTAAGAAGACTTCTTAATTCCATCAAACAGCGTCACACACACACACACACACACACACACACACACACACACACACACACACACACACACACACACACACACACACACACTTTTCGTGAGCTCTAGCTCATCGCATACAACTCAATATAATTTTTTATTTCTTTTCTTTCCTGAGCTATGTTCTTCGTTATAAAAATCTATACACGAAAAATAATTGCTGAATTCATTAACCTCCTTCTCCGGAAACAATTAGTAACTGTATCCTCATCCACCAAAAATATTATTCTCCTCCTGCTACACAATCCTGGGTATGACAGTAAACTGCATCCGGCAGCAAGGCCTCTGACTGAGGAACTTGGAATCACCTCCTAATTGCTGTTGTTCCTAGGTTCATCCTGACCCGAGGTGGGGACACCTGTTAGGGTCCCATGTATGAGTAAATACTTACCTCCTAAACTGGGATCGAAACACTATGAAAGTATAAAATATACTTTTATAGTAAAAATTACATAAATACTTTTTTGGAGAAAAATATTACCAACAATACATTTTGGAAGTAAATCGAATTAGTAGTATTTTTTTTAAAATGTACCAGCAATGTATTTTTAAATACATCTGACTGCCGACAAAACCCTCTTTACAAAAATACGTCAATGAAGCCTGATCTTGAAAATACAAAACCAGAAAACATATGAGTTTTCTGAAAAAAAAAAAAAAAAAAAAAACAACATTTCATTAAATGACTAAATCAACCTTCTCACTATAAATGAACATTTAAAAAATAAAAATACCCTAACACGCCACCTTTTGGGGCATTAAATAACCCACAGGGGCTGTATGCTTCTTCTTTTTTTATCATATGTTAACACACTCCTCTTAAAATTTATATTAAAACGCAACCTTTAAATTTCACAATGCTAATTTAAATCTGGATTAACTTTGGTATTCAAAATATTCAATTAACTTTTTTTAAATTTATATTCTTATCTCATATTCTTCTATCTATTAAATATAATTCAACATTTCTGGTGAATAAAACTTAAAATATCGGAAACGAAATGAAACTAAGATCAGAAAAATTAACTTACGTAAGAAATAAAACTAATACTAGTGACCAAAATACAACATAAGTCATTTAATGTATATTATAAGCTATTGTCCCCCCCGCAAAAAAAAGCAAAAACAAAATACGAATATATTTGAATTTTAATGAGATGAGATTTGAGGCCATAAATTGGGAGAAACAAGAACAAGACTTCTGAGAATGTTTTCTCCCCATCGGCGTTCCATCAAGTCAGGAATAATTCTTCGCTCTTACCAATGTGGTTTCGTATCTTCAAGACTTTAGACTGAACTCTTAAAAAATATGTAATCAGAATGTGAGTCTAGGTGACACTAAGATGGGAATCCAATATTCAAGCCTTATTGATTCACAGAAATAAACAATGTATTAACAGTATAAAGTTATTAAAAAAAAAAACTTTCATTCAAAACGGTATTGATTACCTGGTTATATGAAAATAAACTCCTTTTTGGAGATGACACTAAATAACCAATTAAATAAATTGACGAGATGCTGCTGTTATACATTGATTTCTACATTACAAATGAAATTTAATTGTTAATGTCTGAGTACTTTTTCTGATAAATTTCTTATTACATAAAATGCCTATAAATGCAAGAAAAGCACCACAAATAAAGCGAGGAGGAGTGCAATCAGATATTAAAAGTGGAGATGGGACTTAGTCAAATCTAAACTTATTTATAAATGGAACATTGTGTGTGTGTGTGTGTGTGTGTGTGTGTGTGTGTGTGTGTGTGTGTGTGTGTGTGTGTATCCATTACCTATATGACTCCGAAACGGCTGAACCAATTTTCTTGAAAATTTACACAGTTGTACTATAATCGTAGGATGTGCGTTGTGGTACAGTGGATATCGGCTCGGAACGAGGAGCCGAGTTCGAATTCCAGTTGAATCCATTGTATTCACTTACGCGCAAATACCCTTGGGAAAGGTATTAATCCGGCTATTCCTTCCAGTTATGGGTTAAATAACAGGACAGATTGGGTTCTATAGCCTTGGTCGGCAACCAGTCTCACGCAGAAAGCAATGGCAACCTACTGCGGGATAATCTTCTGCCCAGTCAGTCATGTCTCTTTCGAGACATGATCGCCCAAGCGTGTATCACGTATGGCACTTTAACTGACTGACTATAATCGTCTGCAAGTGTTCTTGGCTAGGTTTTGTGTCGAGGTACCCCTGATCAGTCAGTCAGTTAAGTGCCATACGTGATACACGCTTGGGCGATCATGTCTCGAAAGAGACATGACTGACTGGGCAGAAGATTATCCCGCAGTAGTTTGCCATTGCTTTCTGCGTGAGACTGGTTGCCGACCAAGGCTATAGAACCCAATCTGTCCTGCTATTTAACCTATAACTGGAAGGAAGAGACGGATTAATACCTTTCCCAAGGGTATTTGCGCGTAAGTGAATACAATGGATTCAACTGGAATTCGAACTCGGCTCCCCGGTTTCAAGGTTGCAGTTCTTACAGTAGTGCAGAAAATTTGATATCGATACCAGGAAATCAAAATTTGACTTACATCCATTCATTTTTCTTTTAGTCTACGGTTTCGCTTTAACTGGAAACAACTATTGCTTTTTAGTCTTTCATGCCAACGTCCAAAGAGTCTGAGCTCCAGGACCATGGATTAGTTTTCAAGCTTTCATTACACCCGAACAACGCCGGGCTATACTGCTAGTGTCTTATAAAATGAGTATTTTTCCACCTATTATCCTTATATAAACATTTCCGTTTTGATTCTCAATACACATTTTTGATGTTTGTTTGTACTTATTTTGATAGAATTAGTCATGTGGTGAAGACAACTATAGTTGTCACCCCCTATAACTCCTCTACTCTAAAACAAATAATCGAACCTCACACGTGTGCAGTGGTTGAATTGCATTGAATAAATCTAAATTACAAGCTTAATTACTTTAACTGAGATAGTTAAAACAATCCTGCACATATATAAATTTACTATCCGCCCGTGCATTGAATACTGCTGCCATATCTGGTCGGGTGCTCCTGCTATCCATCTAAGGATCCTTGACAAAATCCAACGGAGAATCTGTAATGTGATCGATCCTGACTTGACAGCTCAGATACAGACACTTTCTCACCAGTGCAATGTGGCTTTCCTGTGTTTCCTCTACAAATACTTTGACAGCTTCTGTTCCGATGAACTTAGCTCACTAGTGCCCCTATATATGAATTTACTCGAGTCACAAGATTGGCAACTAGGTCCCACCCTTTTAATGTGAAACCAATAAAATGTAAACGCAAATACTATTCCATCAGCTTCTTTTCTCGTGCTTTCCGTCTGTGGAGTTCCCTTCCGTTCACTTGCTTCCCCGACAGCTACAATCTCCAAGAATTTAAATGTATAGTTAATAGTCATTTTCTACCTCACTAACCTGCATCCTCTCTCTCATGCTTCTTTCCCTGTCCACTCCACTCTCATCAGTATTCTCATCCTTCTCTTACCCATTTCCTAACACCTTTCATAACCTGTCACTCTTTCTCATAACTTTCCTCCTATGTAATCCCCTGCACAACAGTGGCAGTAAAATCCCTTGCTTAGGGCGATATGTTTATAAAAAAAACAAGACAAAAAGGTTGGTCTCTTTTTCTTTACGAGACCTACCCGTTGTTTTTGTTTTATGTTTTTTTTTGTTTTTTTTTTGCAGAAAAGACTTATAAAAATTTTTAGACGTTAATGTTTCTAAAAAAATGAAATGGGGCAGAGCAGAAAAAATAATGAAAGACAGAAAGCATCTGAGGTACTACGTGTTTGATTTGTGACCCTCGGAGAGACGTTTTTAATTTACTTAAAAACTAATAGATCTAATATGTCTCTCAGAGGGTAACAGATCAAACACGTAGTATCCCAGATGCTTTCTGTCTTTCATTATGTTTGACATGGTTTCCTCTTTCTTTTGTATAAATATCATCATGGCATTAATTCTGATGAGATCTCGATCTTGGTACCTCGACTACATCAGTCTAAGCGTACTACTCGATTAGCAATTAGGTCTCATCGGTCTGCGTGTTGAAATAGTTAGATGTAGCTCTTAATTCTAATAGTTTTTCTTTCATTTTTCTCATTTGAAGCTCTCTTCCGGTTTCTTGCTTCCCTGTCACCTAAAATCTTCAAAAAGTTAAATTCAAAATTCATCGCCATCTTCCTGAAACCTGTTTTAATTTTCCTTTCTCCTCATTAAAGTCTTTAAATTCTCTGGCACTCTCAATAAACTCTTGTGTCTTAGGAGCATTATTGCTTTGCTTGGGGTGAAATGATTATAAAACAAACAACAAAACGTTCTCTTTAGTTCTTAGTTCCGGTAAAAAGTGTGGGGACTGAAGCAGTCACACAACTCTCCCTTAGAGCTATGGCTATTTATTAGCAGGTTTTCTTATGTGAATCTTAAAAAATACTTTTCCAATATTAATATATAATTTTCTGAGGTCTCAACTTATTGCCTAATGACAATAGTAAAACGATACCCCATTTTATATCTGGTAAAAAAATTTATGTTGATATTAGTTTCTTTCCTTCACCTTCCTTCTTATTTATATGTGGCTGATCATGACTCTTCACAACGTCCTGTTCTTTGTAGCTCTTAGTAAAGTTTGTCTTTTGCTATATATCCTAAACGCTGTTCTGCCAAACATTTACACAATCCCGTAAGGTAGGTTAAGCTGTGTTTTCCTTTTGTATTCAATACGTGGGGTGAGGGCAATTTTTCCTCACTATGTGCCCTAAAAATTTCAACTGTCTCTTTTTAATGTTAACTATAAGTGTCCTTTTTATTTCCATTTTCTCTAAAACTTTGCCGTTGCTCACCATCGTATTCTCAGCATCCTTCTGCAGAACCACATTTCTGTTACTTCAAGTCTCTTCTTCATATGTAATAAAATGGTTCAACATTTACTGCAATGTAGAAGTACCGATATTATATAACAGTCGAATTATCTTTTCTTTGCTTCCAATGATATTTTAATGCTTCTTAATACTTTACTTAACTTTTGAAAAGCATATTTATCACAATGTGTCTTCGGATTTCGGTGTCACGTTCTTCATTCTGTTAAAAACTTCCTAGTTTACCATATCATAAAAACATGACAGTATATTTTAAATATATTTTGCCAATTGTCATATTGATATATAGTAAATAAGCGGGGGATCAATTTATTATTGACTCACAATATAAAACTATCCCCCTCTTTTTGTCCAGTAGAATTTTATACTTATGCAATATATTAAGTCCTTCCTTTTATAAGGTTTTTAAACCTGTGAGTTTTAAAACATTTTTCAGTTGTTATATAGCTGTTATGTGTTTATTAATGATAATTGAATATCTATCATCCTTTTTATATCCAGTAGAATGTTAAACTAGTTTATACAATGATGGTATATATTGTAAAGTCTTTCCTTTTATTAGAAGGTTTTTTTTTGTTTTTTTTTTTTTATACCTGTGAGTCTTTAAAGATATTTTCCAGTTTATATTATTTAGCTGTTAAGTAGGGGATTAGCTTATTACTTAATGACAATTGAATATCGGTCACCCTTTTTATGTCCAATAGTTTACTTCTACTATTTTAGAAGGTTTTCATATGAGAATATTTAAATATAATTTCCAAATTATCATTGTTGCATTCTCTTTTATTGAATATATATTTTCGTACAGTATTTACATTGTTCGGACTATTGTCCTCATCTTTGTTGCCATTTGTACGGCGTTTCGGCCGTTGTACGCTCCCTTTATTACAATCGCTGGGGTATATGAATTCCTTGCGTAGTAGTTCATCTTTTGGCATGAGTTATCTTATTCTGTAAGTTACTTTGTTCACCACTGCTGTAGCCTGGTATTGAACTCATAACTCTTTGGATCAAGTCACAGAACTAACGTCTATATCCACTTAAGGACAAGAACAACTGAGTTTTAGGGACTTATAAACAAAATGTTCAGTAACCCTTTTTTTTTTTTACCAGAGTTCATATTGCAATTTTTGATGTTAATGGCGTTCTCTAGTTTTTTTTTTTTGTTGTTTTTTTTTTATTAGAGCTCATATTGCAATTTTTGACACTAATGATTTTCTCCGGCACTCAGTATTACTTTTTCCCATATTGTACTCATCACTATGCTTGCTCGACTTGGGAGATTTTTGTAGCGTAACATATGTGCTGATTCCATAAGTTTACGTAGTTTCCAGGGGCGTTCTCTATCTATTATTTCAACTTCATTCCATAGGGGAACGGTGATCCTCTTTCTCCCTCCATATGTGGTCAGCTACGACTATTTTTTCTGTCTCCCCTCGTGTTACGGTCTTGCGATGTTCTTGTAGCCTTACCTTAAAGGGGCGGACTGTTTCTCCTTTATATTTCTTTCCACAGCTATATGGAATGGCCTACACACAGTCCTTAGTAATGTCCTCCTCTGTTGGGGGTCTTACTCGGGAGAGGTAACTACGAAGTGTAAAACTGCTTCTGAAGATCGTCCTGATGTTATATGGACCACAGATCCTTTATATTTTCTCCGATAACCCCTTCACATAGGGTAGACAGACCGAGGCTGTTTTCTGAGAGTTGTTACCCTCATCCGCCCTCTCTTCCATGTATATTGGAGTTGTTGTCATGTGGATAATTGTTTCGTCGTAGGATACTGTTTATACTGACCATTTCCTGTTTGTATGACTCTGGGTCGCCGCTTATATCTTTTTGTTTTCTAAAAAGGCGAAGTTTTTTGATTTATTTTGAAAATTGTTCGCAATAATGATTTTAAACAAAGGACACAGCTTGGTTCAGTAGCATTGTCATAGATTGAGGCCAAGAAAATCATGTCTATTTTCTGATTAGTAGTCCCAGTATACTATCGTGGATGAAATGGTTTCTAAAAACAAAAAATGCAAATAAAAAATAAAACACCTCTTCAATGACTGATCGAAGCATGCACAACACGTTTAACATTAAATCAAAAGAAAACAAAACCAGAATTATTTTTCAGCTTCGCCTCTAAAACATGAAATTCAGGTAGACTAAAGGGACGTCAAGTCTTTAAAGTCTTTTGAGTGCATAAATTTAGAAAGAACTAAGTGATCATTACGTAGCATGGAGTTGATGACGTGTTCATATATCTTCATTTTTTTTTTTCTGAAAAAAAAAAAAAAATGAAGTATCCAACTCAGAGAAACGGGTATAAACCTTCTTTACAGAGCGTCCGCTCGGATTCTTTATCTGGTATTGAAAATAAAAATTGCTCTCCGACGCGGCTTTACAAAATATAAACGAATGCAAAAGTAAACCTGTGAGCAAAATGGCCGAATTGTTTATGATGTCCGGCGGTGGACAGATTTATGAGTGACCACGTCAATTGCGAAAATGGCACCATTGATATATTTTGTTGGAACACTGATGATTTGGCACTTTCTCTCACATATTTAGATCTTTTCATAACTTTCTTTCTTTCTTTCTTTCTTTCTTTCTTTCTTTCTTTCTTTCTTTCCATTTTGCTTACCCATTTTCTTTCTTTTATTCTTGATTTTTCTTTTTATCTCTTCCAACGTCTTTCTTAATAGTTTTTACAATTTCTTTCTTTCTTTCTTTCTTTCTTTCTTTCTTTCTTTCTTTCTTTTATTCATTTTAATTTTTTCTTACTTTTATTACCTCTTATTTCATTCTATTTTTCATTCACTTTGCTTGTTTGTTTCTTTTTTTGTATTCTTTCTTTTATGTTTATATTTTTAGCTTTTATTCTTTCATTTTTTCTTTTCATCTAATTTATTTTTTCTTTGTTTTCCTTTAGCTTCTATATTTTGAGCTTTTATTAATGTGCATTTTCTTTAATTCCCTTTTATTTCGTTCTAGTTTTTCTATTCGTTTTCTTTCTTTCTTTCTTTCTTTCTTTCTTTCTTTCTAATCATGTTCCAGATATTCGAGGCTACTCTTTTTCTTTCTTTCTTTCTTTCTTTCTTTCTTTTTAGTCATTTTTATTTTCTAATTTTTATTCTTTCTTTTTTTTTTCTTCCTGTTTTTACATTTTCATTTATTCATGCATGCTTTCATTTTTACATTTTCTTTCTTTCTTTCTTTCTTCCTTTCTTTCTTTCTTTCTTTCTTTCTTTCTTTCTTTCTTTCAAATTCCTCTATCGGTTTTTTTTTATTTATTTAATCATAACGGTTTTGTAAAGATCTCTACCCCTGTCCCATTTTTCCTCATTTACTGGCTCAATTCTAATTAGTTTTCTTTTCTTTCTTTCTTTCTTTCTTTCTTTCTTTGTGAACAGAGAAATTCACGAATATAAACATTCGAAAGTGAGGGAAAGAACCCAGGTGGTAGTGAGACCTTTTGAAAATTAGAGAACCGATCAAAGTTAATATCGTGCATGATGTGAACAACGTCAAACTTTACAGCCCATCCACCCACGTAGACACTCATACTGAAATAATCACAATATCCGGAAGTAAGCCTCGATTTAGTTGGAACATTTTCTTAAAAAAAAAAAACTGCACGCAATTTCTTACTATTGTTAGGAAACTAAACAAAAACAGTGTTTAACAAAAAAAAAAAAAAAAGAAAAAAAAATCTTTAAATCGCCGAGTCCAAGTAAAAGCACAAGTGGTAATTTAAGAAAATAAAAACTGTTCGACCAAAATGGAACTCAAGTAAGAGAATGAAGCGAACAAAATAGAGTTTTTGAACCCACTATTAGTGGCGGTCTCTTGCTTCTTCATAATCTCTATTCAGATACCTGTTTCAAGTGACACGTGGGCAACCCAAAACTGGCCATTGAGTGAACGTTTTTATATTTTGTAAGGAAGAAGGTAGGGCTTATTTTCTTTTTATTGCTTTTTCGTTTGGTTGAAAGGACAAACTATTCTGTCAGGAAAAACACTAACAAAAAACAAAAAAACAAAACAAAAAAAACATGGTAAATGAGACCACCTATTAACACTTTGAAGATATACTGAAAAGGGGCCATACATAGTTTCACTTGAATATATACAAGGTAATTGAAAAGTAACTCCCAGTTTAAAATATTTATAATTTATTTATTAAGTATAACTTTTACAAGAAGAAAATAAGAGGAAAGCGTTTAGAGTGGGGTTTTATTTAAAATTCTGTATCAGCACCAGCTTTCGCTATCGGCTTCTCAAACGCCTAGGAATCGCGTTAATTTATTTCACAAGAACCTCTTGTGATATGGAAGACACCATTCGCCCTTTAAGTTCTTCCAATGTCTTGGGTAGTAAATTGGCTGCTTCAACCAAACCCTAGAGTAAAACGCCACAGTATGTAAAGTCAGGTCTCCTGGTTGGTCATTCATACA
Source organism: Ascarosepion bandense (assembly GCA_037127315.1). Taxonomy (NCBI): domain Eukaryota; kingdom Metazoa; phylum Mollusca; class Cephalopoda; order Sepiida; family Sepiidae; genus Ascarosepion; species Ascarosepion bandense. Next base: position 2,122,680 of record JBBBDQ010001100.1, on the reverse strand, counting down.
TAAAATAGGGTGTTATTATTCAGTCACCCTGGACATGCTGAAAACAGGTACTAAAAGGCAGCAACACAATGTTATTTGTACGAGTCCTCTCACACAACAAAATTCGCACAGTTTACACTCCACCCACGTCTATTGAACGGGTGAAGAGGTTCATCCCTTGTTTCCTGTTTAGGATGTGGTTTCCGGCTTTCTCTTCTCTAATCTTTTACTCTTTTCCATTCTTTTCCTCTTTTTTTTTTTCAATTGAGGTAGATAGACTAAACTATCGCCCAGTTCACACTCCACCTACGTCTATTGAACGGGTGAAGAGGCTCATCCTTTGTTTCCTGTTTAGGATGTGGTTTCCGGCTTTCTCTTTTCCAATCTTTTCACTGTTACGTAGCCCCCTGCACATCAGTGGCGTTACCACCTTGCTCGGGGTGATATGATTAAAAAAAAAAAACAAAAAAAATCGCAAGTCTGTATGTTAATACTCATAAAACAATATCATGGTTTGTTACACATATCACTATACAGTACGTTCTCACCATCAACGAAATTGATCACCATAGTTTCACTTGACCACGGTTAGCCGAATCAGTAAAACTTTGGTATTCAAAATTTTATTAAAAAATATTTATTACAAACAATTGACTGGTTTGTTTTTTATGACTTATCAACCTTTTGCAGTTTATTTAAAGCCAGAAAATTTTAGATTAGTTTGTAAGCATTTGTAGGGGAGAGGAGATGATAATGATTTACTGATAAAGTTTTATTAATTAACCCATAGCGAGGTAGAGGTGGATTCATGCCTTTCTCAAGTATATTTGTGCGTAAATGAATATAACGAACCCAGATGGAATTAGAACTCGACTCTCCGATTAGCAATTCCAAGTCTCTATCCATTGTACCACTGGGAGATCCAAGCATACAGCACCTGGTATTTCTAAGCAGTCACCCTGGAACCTACGTTCCAACGTGATATGGTGGTCAGCCTTATAACAAAATCAAGAACAAAGTATATACATAATATACGGCTTTATCGATAATATCATTCTGAAAATAACAAGTTTCTCAAAGTCATCAATGTCTAAGTCATCATATCCCAAGTGGTTGTCTCACTAGATCAATTTCGACTGAACAGCGAATTTAAGAAAACCACCATTAAGTGGAAAAGCTGAAATTAAAACAAAAAACATTTAATTAATTGGTAACTGAAATGTTTTTTCTCTGAGTTTATTTTTTATATTTGGTTTACCATGTAAGTCAGTTTTTCTTTTTTTAGTAAAAGAGAGTTGCGTCCCTTCTGTCGTTACATGGGTTAACGCCAACGGTGTATCGTAAGATAAACACTGAATTTTCACAATCCAAGTCTACGTTATAAATAATAAAAAATGTATTTTTTATTTTTTATTTTTTAGGTAAATATTTTGACCTTATTATTTTTTAAAGCAAAAAAATAAATACCCTTAAATGTTCAAATTTTTAAAATGTCATAATTTTAATTTCTTACTGAAAACTTTTGTGTGTACCTTCATGTACGCTATTACCCACAGATTTCATCATTAGTATGGCACCCATCTACCACAGATAATAAGATACTAACATTCTTTTTTACAGTATGGTTAACCTTGTGCAGGAAGCGGGGTTCACTCGAGGTAGAGGGTTACGTTAAGAGCTAGTTTAGGATGAGAAGATAACGGTTGACTCTAGACTTAAACAGGTTAAAAAGTGTGTAGTGATCGGGGAACCTCATGGGAGTCTGTTTCATAAGGTAGTAGTTCGCGGGAAGAAGCTGTTGGAATGGAACTTCTCGCTGATGAAATATAGACGGGGTGTGGGTGGTCTGTTATTATTATGTAAATAATACCAAGTGGAACCAAGTGATGCAGTTCTTCCCAGCACTTTCCATTGTAGTAACGAGAGAGAGAGAGAGAGAGAGAGAGAGAGAGAGAGAGAGAGAGGTGTCTTGACAGTTCCTGCGCAAATATAGCAACAGTACTTCATTTTCGATCTGATCTGATTTCACGAGGCGTTCTTGTCTAAAAGTAGGGGATAGCGTCAAGAGTCGGGTACTTACCAAAGCGGTACAGGGAGCCAATCATTTTTGCCTGCATCTTTAGCGATGGATCGTATAAATACTCATTGATAGAATTCTGTTATTGGTTCTAACGACGTTTCAATCAGTGTTGTGGATAAAGTATTGTAATATGTCGTTGAAAATTTACGGTCTATAAGAATATAAAAGTTATGATTATGAAGATTACGAGTAGTGATTATGATGACTGCTTGTTTGACATAAAGAATACAGAACTATAATATTAAAGTTCACTATGGATCTTGAAATATTAAGTAGATTTACTAAGTAGATATTATGTTATCTCAGTTAATTCTACCCAAAATTTTTTCTAAATATTCTTCGGATGTCTGTTTGAAATTGCTGACATCACTTTTTCCACATATTGTAACTATTTTTGCTTACAATTCGCGTTTTCTTGTTTTCAGGTGAAAACTTTGAAATTTCCCAACATATTTCGGTGAAATTTTCAACTTTCCAAAATTATAGCTTATGTATATATATATATATATATGAAAAATAAATCGACTGTGAAAAGTTTTGCCAGAAGTATACGAGTGAATCGATCTGTTAAGGTACCTCCACTAAATCGTTAAAAAACAGCATAGCATGAATAAAAAAGCCCCCAAACATAATAAAAACGAACCATTTCCATCAAAATGTTTATATTAATAAGAGGAAAGATCAAAGTATTTTTTAATTATTTAAAAAACTTTAATCCCTTCTAACAAGTTCAAAATTTTGATAAAAATCACATTTTGATTTTAGTTAGCGGGTAACCAAATCGTTAAGACGTAATATTCAGTCAGTTAAGTGCCATACGTGATACACGCTTGGGCGATCATGTCTCGAAAGAGACATTACTGACTGGGCAGAAGATTATCCCGCTGTAGGTTGCCATTGCTTTCTGCGGTAGACTGGTTGCCGACCAAGGCTATAGAACCCAATCTGTCCTGCTATTTAACCCATAACTGGAAGGAAGAGACGGATTAATACATTTTCCAAGGGTATTTGCGCGTAAGTGAATACAATAGACGTAATATTACATAACTCAATATTTTTCTGGTGACAAACACATTAATTTAGAAATTCTTGCAAAAATCAAATAATTGTCGGATTTTAATGAAACTTTCAAGACTTATTCACAAATAAATGAAAATATTTTTGAAATTAGTATTTTAAAAAATCTTAGTAAAAATATATACACTCCCGTTCAAAAATTTAAGACCACTTAAAAATTTCTTTAAAAAGAAATTTTTTTTACAGATAGATTTTAAACTCCTCCCACTTAAGGTTACCAATACTACAATCTAAAAGGTTATGGAAACAAAAAGCTACATTCCAAACATTTTATTTAGAAATTTACATTTTTATAAAATGAGGCAATTTACACATGATGAAAATTATAAGATCAGAGACAAAATTCTACGAAATTGTACAAAAAGTGTATGAAAATATTTAACAACCAAATTTAATAATGAAGTCTACCTCCACTGCTTTTGATGACTTCAAACATTCTGTCGGGCATGCTAGAAATAAGCGTTTCCATTAAGGTGCAGTGGATGTTGCTCCAGCTTCTGAAGATGGCTTCACAAAGTTCATTTTTTGTTGAATATTGTTTGCCATTTCGATAATCATCTCTTGTCATCCATTCCCAAACATTTTCAATTGGGTTCAAGTCCGGTGAGCATGCAGGATGTCCCAAGAGATGGACCCCATTTTCTTGTAGAAAGGTCAAGGTCCGTCTTGCAGCATGGATTGCAGCATTATCCTGTTGGAATAACCATCCATCCCCACACAAACGATGGCCCTCCGTCATCAAAGATGCTTTTTGTAGCATGTTAACACAACCAGCAGCTCTCTGACGAACCTGTATTACCTGGAGCTCCATCGTCCCTCTGTAAGAAAAGGCACCCCATACCATTAGGGACCCTCCACCACTATGACGTGCGGAGAAAATTTCAGGAGGCATGTTTTTGTTATACCAATATCGTTGAAAGCCATCAGGACCATCGAGATTGAATTTTTTCTCCTCAGAAAACAAGACTTTCTTCCACTTCTCAACGTCCCATGTTTGGTATTCACGACCAAACTTTAAGCGGTCCGACTTGTGACGTGGAAGCAGCCGAGGAATTTGTTTACGCTTTTTATTTACCATGCCTTTTTGTCTTAAGTGTCGTCTGATGGTTTCGGAACTGCAATCAGCATCTGTGACTGCCTTAATTTGACTAGAAGAAAGTTCCCCGTCTTTCATAACAACCCGTCTTATTCTCCTAATCAATGCAGGAGAAATTTTTGGGGGCCTACCAGAGGATTTTGCTTTTCCATAATTCTCACTGTTCTTTAGAAAGTTGCAAATCACTGTTTTACCTTAGCTGCGATCGCCCGCTGTGACAAATCTTGCTTATGGAATTCGAGAACGCTCAACTTTGGTAAGTTTGCTTGTTTTAGGCATGGTAACACCTTTACGCAGTGATTGCTAATCTCTAACTGAACTAAAAACATTGGAATTACCATAGATCTAACAATTTATACCGCTGGTCTTATAATTTTGATCATGTGTAAATAGCCTCATTTTATAAAAATGTAAATTTCTAAATAAAATGTTTGGAATGTAGCTTTTTGTGTCCATAGCCTTTTAGATTGTAGTATTGGTAACCTTAATTTGGAGGAGTTTAAAATCTATCTGTAAAAAAAATTTCTTTTTAAAGATTTTTAAGTGGTCTTAAATTTTTGATCAGGAGTGTATTTCTTTTTACATTTGTTACTCACCCTCCATGTAAATTTATGAAATTTTAAGAAATTAAATTTTATTGCGATAAATGATTTATTAGTTAAACGCAGGACTCATGTAAATCTTCTATTATTTTTTAGAAAAATTTTACCCATATTTTCGAAAATCTGCTCCCAATAGTATAATGAAAATGCAATATAACTATGATATTATTTAATTGGAAAAGCTTTTAATTGCTTGAATAAATAATAACAATTAAAGACATAGTCAGAAGAAAAACTTTTTAAGAGAATTTTGGGTGTTTTTAATTTATAAAGTTTCAAAACTATTTTTAAAATACTTCAAAGATTTGTTGCGGTTAATTTTAAAAACTAATTAGGCGAAGATTATACTTACTAATCGAAAATTTAAAAGTTTAATACAAAACGTTTGGCCTCCCTATTTTTAAAATAATTAAACATTCATTTTTTTGTGTATAAGATTTTTTTTTGTATGGTAATTTCTATGTGCAAATTAAAAAGTCAGAGTTTCCTCCCCTTACCCAAAAATGGTAATTGTACAATTTTGTCACTTGTGATCGCTATACACTTATCTTATCTCTAATCTGACAACCTGTCAACAAGTTTTATATACGGCGGATAGGTCAAAAAGTTCAACTTTGTGATTAAGAAATAGTTTTATTTTAAATTTCACGCTATAAATACGTAATACTTGTGTAAATCAGAATAATTTAACATAAAATTTGCTAATTTAAAAAAAATAATGTGTCACAGATGTATATTTGTTGTGAATCCCGGAAATGGGGTCCGCACAAATAAATGAACAACGACCAGAAATTGAGATAGAAAATAAGTGTATTAACGCAAGGATACAGACGTGAATGAAGGTTAGTAGTCCAGGAATGCAGGTTAGGAAAAGTATATGTACAAGTCTCTGAAGTGAAGCCGCAGTATATTGAATATGTCCGCATCGGAAGCTGACAGGTACTGCGTAATAACCTTCTCGATGAGTAAAGCACAGAGCTACTATGAACTTCCTCTACTCTCGCTTCTATAGAAGTAGTATAAGTATATTCTAGACAAATCCATCTTTATGAAAAGGGAGAACCTCACAACACCCCCTCCTTAACTTCTTTTTTGGTGTGAGTCAATATTTTGTTTGCTTATGGTTTATTATTAGCGGTTCTGTGAATTTTATTTTCCTGTTTATTCTTCTAATCTCCGTAGATACTTGCGGTCTTTGAATTTCAAATGCTTCAAAAATTGTCTCCCTCGAGTCTTCATTTTTTATGACGGTAATGAGCTTGGCTCCTCTGCCCGTCTTTTTTGTATCTTATTGATATGTCTCCTATGAGTGTATTTTTTCACAGTCTGCTTATTATCGTACCTAGTTCCCAGTATGCAATATTGTTCTTGAACATTCTGAAATAGACCCGTTCGCCTGGTTTGAAGGATCTTTTAGGCACTATAGGTGTATGCCGGGTTTTTTTTCCTGGGTAATAATTTGTCAATTTTTTCTATGGTTGCGAAAGGCACGTTTCGCTTTTTTAAATACTGGCTGAACGTTTTGCTTTAGTTCAATTTTAGGTGCAAACTTCGTCCCAAACCGCTCGAGAATATTTTGGGGAGTTGACTGTGTAGTTCTTTTAATTTTGTAGCTTCTGACGGCTTGCACTCTATTTTCTTACAAAATGAGCTAATGGGTAAATCTTTTGCATCCAGTCTGTGCCCACCAAATTTTCTGAGTCTTTCATTACCAATATTTTTAATTGTTTGTCTTTCCATGGAATTTTACGTGTAGAATTACTTCTCCTTCAAAATTGATACGCTTCCCTGTAACAGACTGGCGATTTTCTGTGTATGCATCATGGTAGGTCTATTTAGCTTCCTCCATGTTTGTAAATTAATTATGGTTAAATCCGATCCTGAATCTAACTGTAATTTTACCTTCTTATTTAAAATTTTGAGTTCTACGTATTTTCTTGTGTTTAGTTTGTCTTCGTAGTCCATTCTAGTAGTTCTTACCCTACTAGTGCGTCTTTTTTTCTGCATTGAGATAACTTATGCCCCATTTTTCCACAAGCTAAACAGTTCTTGTATTTACATCGACAGTCTTTATTTCAGTGGAATCCACCCCATCGGTAACATGCAGATGGGTGGGGGGGCTTATTTTTTATTTGATCTCTGTCATTAATCTTCTCATATCTTGTAATTTTTTCTTTATCATTAAATTTTTGTTTTTCTTTCGGGGAGGGTAAAAATCGTAAATTTTTGTTCAACTTACGTATATGTTCTACTCTCCATTCCTAGATATCCTTAGAGTCTTTTTTGATGCTCAAGCATTTTTTACAGTCTCCTGACAAGTTTTGTAGCGTTAATTCAGGCTCGTTTTGAATCTTCGTGGGCATTTTTTGCGCATTTCGCTGTCTTTGACTGAGACTAATCCTTGTATAAAAATAAGACATTTAAACTTGTCTGGAATCAATTCTGCTAATTTAAAATCATCGCAATGTTTGTTAACCATTGCGGTGAACGTCGAGTAGTTTTCATTTTTGCTTTTCACAAGGTTGAGGCATTTCCACCTTTTGTGAAAGAGTGAAGTTTTGGGACTGAAGAGCTCCGTAAGACATGTAACTGCCTCGTCAAACGTCAAATCATTTATTTGATTTTTTCGGTAAAATATAGTCCACAAATTTTGTGTACGCCTCTGTTCCCAATATCATAAGTAATAAACGTGTTTTTTTCACTTCCGTCCAGTTTTGGCAGTCTATGCTGAAAATGTCCTCATGACGTCTGAAATAGTCCCTGAAATTTTTATCATCTTCTAGAGAGTAATTAAATGTTTCTATTGTGTTCCAAATTGCATACCGGGGAAAAAGTCGCCTCTTTTCAATATTCTTTTCTTGTGAGTTAACTGCCACTTTTAATAGTAATTCCTGAAGTTGTATTTATCTCTTTTCATTTATTTTTTGTCTTTCCATCTGTTTTTTCTCTAATATTAACTGTCTCTTTTCATTTTTTTTCTGTGCTTCAATTAAATTTTCCTCCAATTTTAGCTGTCTCTCCTCACTTCTAATAATCTCAAGTATTGCTTTTTGAAAGTCTTCCATTTTTTGGCTTTGTTTCAGTGAGGGGTTTCATTTTTTTTACCCTGATTTTTGTATTAAATCTTGTAAAAGATTTTTCTGTGTTGTGTAATATTTTTTTCTTTTCTTATTTAGTCGCCAATTAATTGTGGCGACTTGCTCGAGGAGAAAAAATATTGACTTTCAAATACCTTTTGTTGGGAGTGACAAATTTTTCTTTCTATCTCTTATGTAAATTTTTTCTTCGTACGTTCTTTTATGTTCGTCGTTAATTGCTGTGACGAGTATTTCTTTATTAAACCTTTAGTCGTCGCTTAATTGTTGTACGACGTGGTTTTGCAATTTCTATGGGATGAGGTCTTTCTTTTTGCTCCTTGCGCCCTTGAGAATCTTCGTTACCAAGTTGTTATGCGAGCAAATCTTCCTTTTAATTTTTACAAGAGTTCTTTCGAATTGTTATGTCGTCTCGTGTGGCAATATGGGTTTTTTGTTGTTCTCTCTGTGAGTTCTTTCGAGTCTTGTCGCCACATTGTTGTGGTCGACGTGACTATCGAATTCTCGTCGCTAAGTTGTTGTGGATCCGGGGAATGGGGTCCGCACAAATAAATGAACAACAACCAGAAATTGAGATAAAAAGTAACTGTATTAACGCAAGGATACAGACGTGAATGAAGGTTAGTAGTCCAGGAATGCAGGTTAGGAAAAATATATGTAAAAGTCTCTGAAGTGAAGCCGCAGTATATTGAATATGTCCGCATCGGAAGCTGACAGGTACTGCGTAATAACCTTCTCGATGAGTAAAGCACAGAGCTACTATGAACTTCCTCTACTCTCGCTTCTATAGAAGTAGTATAAGTATATTCTAGACGAGTCCATCTTTATGAAAAGGGAGAACCCTAGAACAATATTTTATTTTTGCAAGATTTTTAACCCAAGAATTAACTTTTGTTTACAAATGTGTCAATCGCTTAAAAATAGCCGAAAAATTGAATATTTAAAAAATTGAATAAATTTTACATTGCAGTCAATATAATTTACGTTTGAAATACACCAAAGTATTGCTATTGGAAATAGTAAATTTAATCATTTAGCTTTCAATTAAACTAAAATACAAATTGAAAGCAAACTTTTGTATTTTTAAAAATTCAATCTAAAATTTAGATATCGAAAATAAATGTAGGTACCTACTGTAGTTTGAAGTGGCTGTCATGAAATGTAGATTTCACTTTTAAGCGAACTCAGCTTCCGACACCGATATATTTATAGAAAACATTTTTAATTAAGATTGATTGAAACTATTAATTTTTCGGTAATGTTTAATTTTTGTACCCGAGAAAAATAACCAGTTGTGCCAGACAGATGGCTATTTCCTTGACACCGCTATTACTGTATAAAATTTTAGGTTTTGACTCTCCCGTAATGTATATTTACAAGTTTATGTGTGTCAAGTACAATACATTATTTATTATTTACTATTTCATAAAGAAATAAATTTGAAAACAAATCATTTATTAAAATTTCGTTAAACATTGCCTGCAAAAATAAAAAATAAAATAAAAAAAACAAAAAAAAAACGGTGTGTCAAAAGATCGTTTATTTTCTTGACACCTGGCACCTGCCGGGTACGGATCAACATCTTTCAAATGTGTCTCTGTCTTCAGGTGGCTTAATTGTCTCAGTCAGATGGGCAGCTGAGAAAAAAAACAAAAAAAAAAACAAAAAACAAAAACAAAAACAAAAACAAAACAAAACAAAAAAAGAAGTAAACAAACTTAGAGGTACCTGATTTCGGGGAACAAATGCCTGAGGCTGCACCATCCCATTACACTGGATGGTTGGATTAATGGTTACCACCGAGACTAGCGCAACCTACGGTTGCGGGGATTGGGCAATTGTTGTTCCTAGCCTAGTGTACGTAATTGGGTCCCCGCATTGAATAACTGATTTTGTGTTCCATCCCACTCCAGTAGCAGGGGGCATGGATAAATACATTTATTCCCTTGACATCGCTATTATGGTATACTTTATTTTCGAAGTATGGAGATGTGTGATGCCCTTTTCTTTCTAGGCTTCCAACAGGTAGGCCGGTTTTGTTATTCGACTTTGATCCCTAATCAGATCAACATTTCTAAGCCGATTCATTTCGGAATGAGATCAAGGAAAAGATATTTGAATTAAAGAAATCATAATAACCCTTTCTCGGAAGATGTACTTTGCTTCGTTATGCTAATAACTAAAATAATTATAATTTCTCGATTAATCTAACCGATATATAAGTCTTTATGAACTTATACAATGGACCCCAGACTGACTATCTATCTATCTATCTATCTATCTATCTATCTATCTATCTATCTATCTGTGTGTGTGTGTGTGTGTGTGTGTGTGTGTGTACGTGCGACAATATATGTATGTTTAAACTGATTGTATTTTTACAATTTTCAAATTAGATTTTGTATAATGAAGTCGAAATTATGGATTAACTCTCCGAATTTTTGATAGTCTCAGTTATTATCAAGAAACATGTGTTGTTCGCATAGAAGGTAAGATTCCGTTGGTTACACCTTCTATTCTTTAGAAGGTTTTTTCCCGGGCCTTTATGATTAACAATATTAAAATTCGAAATTATATGATAAAAATATAGTTTTACGGCGTTCTATATTTATGGGTAAAAGTGCTCAAATTCAGATGATGCTGTACTGAAGTATTTACAGTATAATATCCGTGCTAATGGATATGAAGTAGAAACAAGACAAATCGAGTAAGACAGAACAAGGATAATTAGAAAAAGAGGAGAGTTTAAGTTGTTAGAGTCGCTGAGAGCACAGTCCGATAATAATCGTCAATGACAATCCAAATTACTGACTGTTATTAATTTTTATTTATATAGCTATTTCGGTCCACAGAGCATTCCATATTTCAGAGTGCAAGAGGAATGTCAGCTGCTCTACAACAACATCCAAGCTTAGCATCTGGTAGTCCCAAGCTGCCGCACGTTTAGGTACCGAATAGGCTTGACATTACTTGATGTTGGTGATCGTACGAACCTGTGTTTTAACGTTGTATGGTTGTAAGCTATATTTGGAAACTGCGTTCAAGCATGAAACAAACTGTTACCTCTCGGTAATATATATATATATATATATATATATATATATATATATATATATATATATTATTTTTTTCGTGTTTCTTACTTTTTATTCTTCCATCTTTAAAATGCCTGTAAGTATGAAATTTACCTTGTTTTGGTGCTGTTAGATATATATATATATATATATATACTAGCAGTATAGCCCGGCGTTGCTCGGGTGTAATGAAAGCTTTAAAACTAATCCATAGTCCTGGAGCTCAGACTCAGCCTAAAGAATATTTGTGTGAAGGTTGGTGAGAATCGGACAAAAATTGTGGATTTGTATAAAGGACATACAGACAGATAAACAGGCACACACAAACATCTTGCCTTTATTTATATATATATATATATATTCATCTACAAATCAGATCTTCTACAGTGAACTAAAAAACATAAAACAGACACTCATCAATAATAATTTTCCCAACTACATAGTTGATGAACAAATACATTACTTTCTTAAAAAGCTTAACATGGAAAAAACAACACATGATACTAACCCAACCAATCCTAAACATATCACTCTCTTATACCGTAGCCAGATGCACTCCAACTACCAACTAGATGAAAACATCCTAAAAAAACTCATAAATACTAATATTTCTCCGACAGACTCTAACAAAAGAATTAAGTTCATTATATATTACACTAAATCCACTACATCTAATTCATTTGTCCGCAACGACTCTTCCCCCACCGTTAGTGATTTGCAAAAAACCAATGTAGTATATAAATTCATATGTCCATTTAGAGAATGTATCTCTAACAACCTCAATAATATCTACATCGGCCACACCACAAATTCGCTCTCACGGCGTCTGACGTTGCACTTAAATAAAAATTCAAATATATTCCGTCATTTAGAACAACACGGTTATCAACGCACATTTCTGAGAAAAACGCTTGTTGATAACACGTACATACTCAAACAAGAAAATAATAAGCAGAAACTAAAAATCCTCGAAGCACTCTACATTAAACAATTTAAACCTGGTTTGAATACACTCAATTTCGATATTTCCAACAACGTACTCAAATGTCTGTAATCAGACCAGGGACCACAACACCACTATTTTGTCACTGTCTTCGGCCATCCGCCACGGTAGGGATGGACTTATATTTTCAATTCAATTATCTTTATTGTTAATAGCTTAAATGTTCTATGTTTACTGTGTGTTAATATTTACTCTTTGATAATGGCTTATGTGAGCCGAAAGCTTAGACCCGATAAAAAATTCAACAAATACTGTGATTTTTTGTTGTCTTTTAACGACATCACCATCAAGTATATCAGACGGTATGAACGGATCCTACACAAAATTAATAGACAAAACTTGTCTATATTATTCAATGAAACCTGCATTAATGAAAAAATGCTGCCAAAATACACACAATATATATATATATATATATATATATATATATATATATATATATATATATGTATGTATGTATTATCGATTTTCTGCACTATTGTAAGAACTGCAACCTTGAAACTTCTGAATATCGTTTCTTATGCCTTTGTCTATGAGTGTATCAAATTTGATTAAAATCAGACCACTCCTTCTATAACCCGATTTTTTCGATTATCGATTTTCGATATCTATCGGGGGTACCTCGACACAAAACCTAGCTAAGAACACTCGCAGACGCTTATAATACAACTGTGTAAATTTCCAAGAAAATTTACAGCCGTTTCGGAGTCTATAGGTAACGGATACACACACACACAAACACACACAGACACAAGTTTAGATATTATAGATATTTTAAAGGTGGAAGAATAAAAAGTAAGAAACACGAAAACTAGCGACCGGTTTCAATCACTTTTTTCATCAGAGTCCACTGGGACTTTTAAATAATAATTATTTTAAAATATTAAAACTGAAGATGAACATGAATAGGAGAAAAAAGGGGAAGGGGCAGGCACTAGATGGTAATTATTAGGAGTTCAAGTAAACAATCCCTCTGCTTACAGAGAGACGGGGTCTTAGATTTTGTATATAATGACTCCAACGCCTGTAAATGAAACATTGAATGTGGACCAGAGAGCACAGTGAACTGGTCCACGCTAAAGTCATTCACACAATTTCTGCTATTTATCAGATGTTCAGTAATTGCTGACCCGGAAGTGTTCACAAATTGACCCTCACGAACATGCATTTTGAGAATTCTTATTAACACGTGTTGTTTAATTTTGCAATCTAAACGTTGTAATGTCCTTCCTATGTAGTCATTGCCACAACTACAAATAAACTTATAAACAACAGAAGAAATATGATGTGGAAGAAGTAATATATATATATTGTTTAAAACTATCTATATTTATAAGTGAATAGTGTACAGTATTTGTCTCTCTTAGTCGGACTCTCTACCTCCGTGCGGAGAGGAACTCAGTCGAGGCTATGCCGAAGGCCAGGGTAGACAAGAGCTCTACCACACATATGCGGGTTCCATATGGAATTTTTCCCGAGCGTAGGCGTCTCGGAATATCCCACGGTAAAAATCGATCTCCTTGTGCGATATCCCGTCTTTGTGGGGCGGCTAGGGTAATTACAGTGTACAGTGTAGAAAGTACACCGTTTACAGATATAGATATAGACAGTGTTGACATTGCATGGTGAGTGTCAGCTTCAATGAGATATACAAAGTAGGTCTGAAGATCGTATTGAAACGGACAAGCATCATGTAGTGTTGATTCCTAGGCACAACTTGCTTCGATTTCTCTCTCTATCTCTGTATAAATTGAGTGTATTAAAGCCCGCAACTTTACGCGTAGTTACTAGCTGCATTTTAAATCATAGATTCCATTGGTTAATGTTTAAACTACTGGATTAATAGTCATCATTGAATTAAGATTTAATCTTTATTTATATAGCTATTTCGGTCCACAGACCATTCCATATTTGATAGCGCTGGAGAGGTGCCACCTACTCTACAACAACATTTAAGCTTAGGATCTCGTAGTCCCAAGCAGTTACACGTCTAGGTACCGAATAGGCTTGACATTGCTTGACGTCGGTGATCGTACAAACCTGTGTTTCAACGTGATATGGTTGTAAGCTATACCAACTGCTCATACAAGCTTGCGGCATCTAGTATTTCCAAGCGGCCACTCGTCTAGGTTTTGACCAAGCTCAACATTGCTTAGCTTACGAAGATCGGGGTTTCAACGTGGCATAACCATAAGTCTGGACGAACAATTTTCTGTAATATATAAATGCTGTTCAATTTTTTTCCCCAAAATTTGCGATTTACGAGCTCAAAATTCCAAACTCTAGGCTATGCTATTCTTTTTTATTAGTTTAGCGGCATTGTAAAAAATAACAAATAAATAAAAATCAAAACAAAAACGATGACAGTTAAATTCAAGTAATTTTAATATTGGATTAGATATATTGTTTTTAAAAGAATTGGTTTTTTATTAAAAGTAATATTCAGGTGATATACGTTGAAATTTCGAACCGGACCTTTATTTCATACACCTGGGTAAACTGTTCTAGTTTCACATTTCATGCCTCTTCCGGATATCTCAGTTATTTCTCTTTAGTAATTCAACTCTCCAAGTATTTGTTCAGCTCTGCTGTGGCCAGTTGTTTTACTCAGCTTTGTGGATCAAGTCACTGGATTACTTCAACCAACGTATTTTTCCACTGGGCCATTTGTCTTAAATTCCAACAAATATAACCTGAAGAAGGCGTACAATCGCAGAAACGTCGTTAATGTGATAATAAAAATGTGGACAACAGTTCAAACCATGTAAATAGTGTAAACAGTTACAATATTTCATTTCAGAAATATAGACAGAACTTGAAAAAGGCCGGAGCGTACAACGGTCGAAACGTCATGAATATGACCATAAAGATAAGTATGAGGATAACACTCCGAACAAATTAGTGTAAATAGTTCCAATACCTCATCTCAGAAATATAGACAAACAATTGCTATACGTGCATGGGGCAAAAACATGGAAGTTAAAGTCCGGCAGTTTCTATTGTTTCACACTGTTCCAGCCCCAACTTACTTCCTTACTTTCGATATAACGCAACAAAATGTAAGCACTGTTTCTTTCGCTCAGTTCCCTGTACGAGTGAAATTTTGGTCAACCGCGTTTACAAATGATTGACAAGAGGTGCCGAGGAAAAACAGGTTAAGAACCACTAATCTAAAGCTTAAACGCACTCAGTGCCTGAGTTTTACTCCGTCGAGAGATGGCTGATTTCATTTTTTTTTTTTATTGTTATTGTCTATGAATTCGTATAAGGAATGATGTGCGCCTTAATTGATATTCACGAATCTCCGGTGTTCTCTGTCACAAAGGAAAACATTGAAACACTTCATGAGAACAGCTTAGTAATAACTTGCAATATATGTAATTATTATCACTGTTTAACACAATTATTGTCTTTCAGTAGTAACGGTAATTTCCTTTTGGCTTACATCTACAATGTATATAAACGAGCTAATATTTCCTTCAAACTTTGCTTTTGTGACCAGCATAATGATATTTCATGATATTTCTAAAATTTACCTATTCACACTGGGAAAACTAGCGAAGATGAACGTTTTTCGTTCACTCAAAGTAAGAACAAAACGACATATGAATCACAAGTTGTATTTATTCATTCTAGGATTACACAAGAAAGACCAAAAAAATTTAGAAGTGAGTAGTTGCTAACGACTTAGGCTGATAGAGTTCCCCAAATATAATCCCCTATCAGGTTTTCGTTATACGATCGTTGGTAGTCAGAACGTTCCAGAAATTCTTGAAGAATTTTCAAGAACTATAGGAAAGTAAGTGCGAGACAATTTTCTCTCAGAGGAAGAGGAGATATGAGGCAAAGAGATGTGGTTTTACAGAAGGATGCCGAGATAGAGCATGCATGGTGAGAACATGTAAACAACAAGGAAGTTTTTTACTTACGATCAGAGAAAGACATTTGAAATTTCTGGAAGACATAATGAGGAAAAGCGCCTTGAGATATTTCACTCAGAGTATATAAACAAGACATGAGTAGTAGAAAAAAAAACACGGAGTAATATATATTTAACGAACCTGAACAAGAAGGACCATGAGAAAAAGTAAGAAAAATACTTTGAGCTTCAAAATACAGTTGTGAAGAGCCATGAACGCCTACGTCCTGAAGCGCAACAACACATAAAAGAAATATTAGAGTGCAAGATTATATATATCAGAAAAGGGGTATGGGGAAATGTAGGCATTCGAAAAAATATTTACTTTGCTACCTAAATGCCAACAAAAACAAATAAACAGAACACAAAATACAGGAGGCAACCCCGAAAATAATATATATATATATATATATATATATATATATATATATAGGCAGCAATCTGTCTTTTATATATATATATATATATATATATATATATATATATCATCAATCTGTCTTTTATATATATATATATATATATATATATATATAGGCAGCAATCTGTCTTTTATATATATATATATATATATATAGGCAGCAATCTGTCTTTTATATATATATATATATATATATAGGCAGCAATCTGTCTTTTATATATATATATATATATATATATATATATATAAAGCATTCAATCACAAAAAGGAACAATCCAATAGTACAAAAATCTCCAAACGGGAAAAAATCACAGAGCAATCCCACAAGTAATACAAAAACGTCAAACACAGATACACCTAAGAACACAAACACTTAATCATGACCTAAAAAATTTAAGCTGGCAGATATACTAACCCGGCAAAAATGGTCAACCCAAAATGATAAAAAGTGGTCAACTCACTATAAAACTAATAAGTAAACATACACTTAACCTTGTTAAAAAGAGGTTAAAACAACAGAAAGCAATAGAAAGCAATTAACCACCAGCAGATCCTACACCACTTAAGAAACGAACTCTACAGGAATTAAGCACGCTAAAAAGAAGTCAACACAATAGAAAGTAAAAAAAAACAAAACAAAAACAAATAACCACCTGCAAATCTTACAAAATCCATTGATCAAAAAAGAATCATTCATATACAAAGATATCAAATTATACCAAACTTCATATAAATACAAAAAAACAATGAAAACAGCAACAGTAAAAAAAAACACCTGAAAACTGAAGTTATTCCAATAATGCCTTCAGGAAACGTCTAAGTCGTCATGACTCTAAACACTACTCAGCTAAGTGACAAATTTCTCCACATTATATATATATGTTTGACAGTATATTTTAAGGCATGCATCTTTGTGTTTGTGTTGCACAGATAGCATGTCGATAAAAACAGCTGGTGGGCTCATTTTGAATTTGGCTCGTTATTTCGTGTTTTAGTCCTTGGGTAAAGCGAAGATCTCTTACGTTTACAAACGTTGTTTAAAAATGTTGGTGTGGTTGCTGTAACCTTTTGTCGTTACCAGCGTGCGACAATTGGATCCGAGAAATCTTCGACACTCTCATATAGTCACTAATGTTCAAACAGGAGAGAGAGAGAGAGAGAGAGAGAGAGAGAGAGAGAGAGAGTGAGAGTGTGTGTGTGTGTATGTGTGTGTGTAAAAGAGAAAGTGATTACACATGCTCGTTTAGGGTGACGTGTGAGAATTACGTTTATTCATTGGAAAGTGTGCAAGTTGTCGTTTTTACTGAGTGTGAATATATTGAAATATTCTCGTCGCATTTTTATAATTATAACTGCTGAGTATATATATATATATATATATATATATATATATATATATATATATATATGGATCGGAATCCGACAAAATGAATAGAATAAGTAAAGAACAAGCAGTAAAAAGGTGTCTTTAATATAACTTGTTTTACTTTAACAAGCTTCTTCTACAGATATTTATTGAAGACGAATGATCTAAAAAACCAAGTGACAGTATGTTGATTGAGATATAGTTTCATTGGTCAGATACGTGTCACATGTGATAAAGCAACGAATGATTATTAAATGTAGAAGAAAAAACATGTGTCTGTTTCAGTGTGTGCCAACACGTAATAAAAAAACATTAGATGTTTAATATGAATGTAAGTTTATGTAAGCAAAAATAATGTGTGTTAAGCGCATCCAAACCATAGACGAACTAAGTGTGTGTATATGTCGATAACATTAATATGTGTGAATGACAGTGACGAAATACATTTCCGTACAAAATACGTAACAAGTATTGTATACATGTGTCATGCCAGTTTAATGAAAAAACAACATAACCCTTTTTAGGAGGAAATACTTTGATAACATACTTATAACATTATTACCAACCATGATTAAAACATTACATTACTTCTAAATTTTTTGAAGTAATGTAATGTTTTAATTGTGTGTTAATTTGGTTTCACGATTACTCCCGATAACTTTTCAGTCTTGCTAAATGCAACATATGTATCCTTCAATTTATTTCATCACTGGCATAGAAAATGTCTGGATCTCCACTCATTTCCAGTCCCTTACCCAGCTTTACCCTTACAATCAAATTTCTCCTATCCATCATGACCTGACTTTCTGTTGATTCTATTAGTTTTTAGACACCCCCCTCGAAAATTCTCCCGCCTTAATTGTTTGAATTTGGTAAAAATTGTGTTGTTTTTTAAGCTTCTATTTATAATGATTCCTAACAGAAAAATATTTTACTGCCGGACAAGGTGCTAATAAAATAGCTCTTGTGCTACAGTAAATTATGTTTTTTTTTATTATAAATCTATAATAAAACGATTACTATATATATATATATATATATATATATATATATTTCGTTCTTCACGGTGGGGAAAATGTATATTTCATATATAATATAAATATATTCCTATTAATTATTAATATATAATTTCTAGCTCTGTTCTACATCAAGCACTATTGTTAACACCCGTACTCAATGTGTGATAATTATATATATATATATATATATATATATATATATATATATGCGCGCAAGTATGTGCGTGTGCTTGCATGTGTACCTGCGCATGCGCACGCCTCTTTCTCTCAGCCATGTTTACATTACATCTCTATTACATCCATTGTAAACGGCCAATCCAATCTGACCTCAGTGTCAAACATGTCGCGGCCTGCATCAGCGTTGATACTGGAGCGCATTTGGATTTTTGGCAGTGAGATGTGGGGAGCCGGAATTGACAAGTTGGGTGTGGGTCAGTTGTTGGAAGGGGGTCCAGAGGTGAGTGTTGTGGTTGGCCTCATAAACACCGAAATGAAATCCAGACATAAATTGGTGGTCTAGGAACTCACAATTTCTTTGTTAGGCAAAAATTGTTTGAAATGTCAAGAAGACTTTGAAGGCGTCATTGTCTTTCTCGGCGTCCATTGGTTCGTCGAACAACTCAGCATGCGCATTGGTTCGTTTTTTTTCAGTCGCTTTCACTTCCGTGATATAGCGTTATTTCGTCACTCTGTGTACACAAGTAAAATAATCGGGTGTGTATATCGCTGCTTATCGCATAAAAACTAAGATTATTCAATGAACACTGTTGGGGTTCACTTTTTTTTTTAATCGTATCACCCCGAGCAAGGCGGTAACGCCACTGATGTGCAGGGGGCTACGTAATAGTGAAAAGATTGGAAAAGAGAAAGCCGGAAACCACACCCTAAGCCGGGAACAAGGGATGAGCCTCTACACCTGTTCAATAGACGTGGGTGGAGTGTAAACCGGGCGATAGATTGAACAAGAATTTAAACTGTCGGAAAGTAATCGTTTTTCATTTTATGACTATGTATTAAATATTTAATCTTGAAGAAAATAAATAATCTTGCGAAATATTGCTTGGATAAAATTAAACATTGAGTAAATAATTCTAATTTCCCCTGTTTAACCTTTAATTGGCGGTTGACACCATCAACTGACATTTTATATCATTAACTGATTTAATATAAGACATTCATTCATAATTTGAATCTAAATGATTAATTGCCAAATCTACAGTCCCTGAAGTTAGTGTTTACTAGAATTCATGAGGTTGCATCATTTTTTGAAATATTTACCTGCTAAGAAAACTGGAATAATAGCCAAAGATAGTGCAATATCTGCAGACATACTTCTTGAAGGGAAAAGAGACGTTAGATGATAACGGCTTCGTGTAAAAAGTGCAAAACTCCATTGTATAGGGAATGTTAGAAGGAATATCATACCGTCATAAAGTGTATGAACGCAAAATTTGTTGTATTTCTCTTTATTTTTATGATCTTTATAGGTTTTCGATATACCGTATATTCTCGATATACCGTATATACACGCGTATAATGCGAGTTTCCAACTTCTGTTTAAATACTTCCCAGATATTTAAACCTCTGTTATGTGCGTTGTGGTGCAGTGAATATCGGCTCGGAACGAGAAATCGGGGAGACGAGTTCAAATTCCAGTTGAATTCATTGCACTCACCTACGCGCAAATACCCTTAGGAAAGGTATTAATCTGTCTCTTCCCCCCACTTATGGGTTAAACAATAGGTCAGTTTGGGTTCTATAGCCTTGGCTGGCAACCAGTCTACCGCAGAAAGCAATGGTAACCTACTGCGGGATAACCTTCTACCCAGTTAGTCATGTCACTTTCGAGACATGATCGCCCAAACGTGTTTCACTTATGGCACTTAACTGAGTGACTTGCTTAATGTTGCCATCTCCAATTTGTAACTCTCATCTTGGGCTTTTTCTCTTGACGGTGACTATACTTTCCGTCTTCTTGCACTTGATAGTCCTTTTTTCTCGCTTTCATTTATATGAGAGAGGATTGCAAGTAAGTTGATAGGCTTAAACAAATAAATGGCAGAACAGGATTTAAGATAAATACCAAGACAAAAGGTATTAAGAGCTACAAAGGATAGAAAGGTGTGGAGGGCCCTGATTATTTACGTATTGAAGAGACATGGCCCATATAAGGAGAAGAGTATGTCACGTTATCATAATTTAATGCTTCACGAAAATCAAGATAACACAACTGAATAATTTCGTTCTGATAAAAATTCATTTATATAAAATAAAATAAACGATGTTTTTATAGCCATTTTTTACTCGTTAAGATCTTGATTTCAGTTCGAGGCCCATTGTCAAAACATTTTTTATCAAATCATTATTATTTAATTGTCGCTTTCTTTAAATCGAAGTTGTAGTTGAACCTGTTTCTAATCATACTATTTTTATAAACTAGTTAAACTTGTGTAAATTAAATTAATTTAACTTTAAATTTGCTAATTTTCCAAAAATAACGAATCACAGATTATTTTTTTATTTTTGCAAGATTCTTAAAACTGAGAATTAACTTTTGTTTTCAAATGTGTCGATCGTTCAAAAATGTCGAATTTAAGTGCAGTACTAGAGTGATGATAAGGTTTCATTAGTTTAAGTTTGAAATAGCTCGACAAAAGCATTAGTTCTTGGCTAAAAAAAAATATTCTACCGCACTTCCTGTTTGTGAAACCCTGTTCCAGCTTCTTCCTTCCCCGCCAACATTGATCTTCAAAAATTTAAATGCAATATCAATCGTTATCTGCTTTTTTCTTAATTTTTATTCTGTCTCCTTAATAGTGTTTTATTTTTTAATATTTTAACACTCCACTGCGTATGTGAATAAAAATTTTTTTATAATAAGTAAATAGATATTAGAAAGATGGGATAATGATAGCAGGAAGTAAATTAGAATGAAAAATAAAAATGTTATTTATAAATTAAAGGTTTTGTAAAAATTAAAATTAAATACGTACTGATAAAAAGAGTAAATTGACTCAAAAGTCCCATGAAGTTAGAATAAAAATATAAAAAGTTTTCATTCTTTTTTTTTTTATCTCTTTCCTGTTTTCTATGAGAAGAGGTCAAGATATGGAAAAAGCAGAAAGGACATTTCAAAGTGAATCATTATTTTCATTAGTTAAAAGGAACACGCGCATTTTATGTCTTCCCACATACATAAATATCAAACCGATTGTTTTTTTGTATTTAAATGTAAATCATTTTCACAATCACAATTTTTTAATATTTTAATACTCCACTGCGTCTTGAGTGGGGAAGGATTTTCAAAAATTACTCCTGTTTATAAATCCTTATATTTGTCTTAATAAAGTTCATCAGACGACCGACCGCGCCGCTAAGAAATGTTTTCCTTTAGTTTTTATTCACATACGCGAGTGCGTGCGTATGTGAATAAAGACGAAGGATATACTATCTATCTATCTATCTATCTATCTATCTATCTTAAAAAAAGTGAAAGCAAACGTAGATTAAAAACCCACTGTTCAGGCATATATATATATATATATATATATATATATATATATATATATATAACTGTAAATTTGTTATTGTACTCGTCTCGAAAAACCCACTGAGAACAAACGCGGAGGGAAAAAGAATGGTAACCAAAAAAGAAACGAGCTAAGCACTTGAACATTAGTCAAAGTACTAGCCGAAAGAAAAACCCCGAGACGATTAACCTAACACGAAAAGCGCTCAATACGATAGCAAAGCAAACGAAGTAAGTAGCTAACCTAGAGAGTTAACGAACCTACCAAGGCTTCACCAAATTGAATCTGCAGGGAAAGTTAGCTAAAGAGGCTAAAAATAAGGCGATAAGATATAAGAAACTCTGCAAACACCTGATCGAAACAGAAGACACCACTAAACACTAAAAAGAGGGGGTGTAACATTTTATTCAAAAAAAAAAAAAAAAGAAAAAAAAAGATGGCCTACAACTCATAAAGACAACAACAAAAAAAAAAAATATATATATATATATATAAATCCAGGTAAAGACGATCCAAGGTTTTACGATTTTGAGTTCCCTGGCATTTATTTTTTTTTTTTTATAAAATGTGCCCAATACAATAAGTATTGTAGAGCATAATATAATCATATAATTATGAATTAAAAGTACATTGAGATACGGAAATTTCTATGTTTCGAGATTTCTATTTTATTATCAGGCAACATTGAATGTTAGATGTTGGTTGTGAAAATGATTTACATTTAAATGCAAGAAACCGTCGGTTTGCTATTTATATATGTGGGAAGATATAAAATTTATGCTTGTGTTCCTTTTAACTAATTAGAATAAAGATTCACTTTGAAATTTGGACAGTAGTTTCTATTTTTAGAGAATACATACTTTCTTTTTTCTTTTTCTTTTTTCTTACCTAACGGTCAAAGTGTCAACCTACTTTTAACCTAATTATTTTTGTTTTTGTTTATTTTTTTATCGCTTCTCACTGTATCCTATTACCTTTGATGTATTCATTCTTTTACCAAAAATGTCCTTTCTTTTTTCTCCATATCTTGACCTCTTCCTCGCGTTAATTAAGAAACACTTTCCGAAAAAGATTCCATTAAGTAAAATTTTCAATAAAAATACTATCAAATTAAGTTATAGCTGTATGAACAACCTGGAAAAAATCATAAAATATCACTATAATAACATTTAAAAAAATTTTAACACAATTAATAAAAACAACCTAATAACGGAAAATAACAATTTAGACAAGAAAAATGTAATTGTAGAAACCCTATAGATTTCCCGTTAGAAAAAAAGGTGCTTTACGGAATCAAACGTCTATATTTATGTCTTCCCACATACATAAATAGCAAACCGATTGTTTTTTTTATTTAAATGTAAATCATTTTCACAATCAACATCTAATATTGTCTGATGACGAGATAGAAATCTCGAAACATAGAAATTTCCGTGTCGCAATGTACTTTTAATTCATAACTATATGATTATATATATATATGTTAGAATTTTTCAATAAAATGATATGTATTAAAATACTAAATATCTATATATCAAAGTTATTACAAAAGCATAATATGTGAATATAAAACATACTTATAAAATACCATACTATATCATTTACAATATTACATTTAAGCAATATAAATAACATACAATAATATATAATAGTAAATAATGAAAATAAAATAATAAAACTACTACTACTACTAATAATAATAAAACAAATAATAATAATAATAATAATAATAATAATAATAATAACAATAATAAAACAACTATAATAATATATAATAATAGTGAGAAAAATATATATAATAATAGGGAAAAATTATTATTTTTCAAAATTGATTTATTCATTTATAAAAAGTTTGCTTAATACTTTAATTTTAAACCGAAGTTTATTTCGTTTTATGATCCACACTCATAAACGCACACATTCATACATGTTTCTCTCATACACATACATTCATACATGTTTCTCTCATACACATACATTCATACATGTTTCTCTCATACACATACATTCATACATGTTTCTCTCATACACATAGATTCATACATGATTCTCTCATACACATACAGTCATACATGATTCTCTCATACACATACAGTCATACATGATTCTCTCATTTTATTTAAAAAAAAAAAGAAAATCGTTCCATCACTTGACACGTGTATACAATACTTGTTACATATTTTGAATGGAAATGTATTTTGTTGCTGTCATTCATACATACCAACATTACCGACATATACACGCACTTAATTCGTTTGTAGTTTAAATACACTTGACACGCATTAATATACTTACATTCATAATAAACATCTAATGTTTTTATTACACGTGGCGCACACATTTAAACTGTAGTAGGGACGGTCAGCCATGTCCGGTACAAGGCCAATTTACAAACATAGCCAACACTCCCCTAACAGAAGATCATCAGAAGGTGGAAGATTGGATGTTGAAACGTGGAAGAATAAAATTATTTCGTTTGTAAAATAAGTGGAATTTTCATTAACAGAACAGAATAACATGAATTTGTAGGAGTTAGATATTCAAAGAGAAAATGTACGTCGTTAATCAATTTGAAGGAATCAATTGTTCAAGGAGAAATAGTAGTAAGGTGTCAAGTAAATCCAGAGCTTGTAGTCGTACGTAGCAGAATCTGTGTATGTAGAAAAATTAACAGGTTAATGATAAAGTCTGTGTTCCTTTCCTTTTTTATGGCCAGTGAGAAAGTGAAAAGGGAAGTAAAGCAATAAAGAAAATTGTAATTAGCTGACGTTCGATTTTAGGAGTCATTTGAAGTATGTTGTTGTTGTCGTCGTTTTCTTTGTTGACTGCGAGAATGGAGAAGAAGAGGTAAAGAAAAATAGGACGAGTGAAGAAGAAGGAATGTGTGTCGGGAACTTATATCCTGGTCAGTGTTTGAAGTTTTTTGACATGTTGCTGGTGTATGATATCGGTGCTTCCAACTCAGTGACTGATTCTGACATTCTTTGTGTTTTTATAGCCATTTAGTTTTGCACACTGGATTTCTATCTTTCTCTCAGTTTCTCTCTTAAATTACTTCCTTCCATTGGTTATAAAATTAATTTAACATCTGATCACGAAATCCGGCTTCGTCCTTTTCTTTCAGTACGGTGTCAATCCTTTTCCTATTTGTCAAAAATAGGATTTCACACGTAATTGTGAATTTTTGTAAAAAGTGAAGAAGAAAATAAGAGTTACTTTTAATTTTGTGTTTACTACAAGTCTTTCCTCTACATTTAATATTCCTCCATTGCTTTATTACACGTAACACATATCTGACAAATGAAATCATACCTCAATGAACATACTGTTTCTGTGGATTTTTAAAAATATTTTAAAATCATTCATCCTTTAAAAATCTCCAAAGAAACTTCTTAAAGTGAAGCATGTTAGAGTAAAGACACTTTTTCTTACCTGTTTTTACTTATTCTATTCACACACACACACACACACACACACACACACACACACACACACATATAGGGAACATATTTTCATTCAGTCATGTTTCATTAATAATATAGATATAATGTAGTTATCTAGTTATTTTTCTAATCAGTTGTAGTTTACCCCTTAAAATGATCTTGAAAAAGATCGAAACTAGTTGTGTTAAAAAAAACTACGGCATCTTCCTTGATGAATTTCATCTGAACATTAAGAAACTGATTAGACAACTGGAAACGATCAGTATAAAAATAAGTAGACACAATAATGTCTATATTATTTAATGAAACACAAACATTCACAGACACACACAAATACATTTATACATATTTCAATTTTGATAAGTAAAATATATGAAAAGTAGGGAGAGATCTGATCAAATAGATAATGCATTTTGCCATTTACGACTTCATTAGATCTAAATCGAAAGAGTAAAAAGTAATATGTGTGTATTTGTTTGTGTGTGTGTGTGTGTGTGTGTGTGTGTGTGTGTGTGTGTGTGTGTGTGTGTGTATTTTTAAATAATGAAACTTATTATTTTTTTCCTAGGCTGTCGTTTCTCATGTAAGAGTGTTTTTTAAAAAAGTCATTAATACTGTTCAAATCGAAAGTTTTTAGATTTTCTGATGAAGCTTTAAATGGCGAAATGCATTTGATCAAATCTCTCCTCTCTTTTCATGCAACATTTCCACTTACCAAATTTTAAACTTTGGCGCGATTTTGATATTCTGTTTTAATAATAATAATAATAATAATAATAATAATAATAATAATAATAATATATATATATATATATATATATATATATATATTGAATATATGGATCAAAATTCAACAAGATGATAAAATAAAGAAAAAAAAACAACAAACATGAAACGTATCCAGTCTAACATGTTTCACTTTTAAAGCTTCTTCAGAGATTAAAAGAAAAAGAAAAAAGAAAAAAAAAACAAAAAAACAAAAAAAAACAAAAACAAAAAAAAAAAAGAATCCAAAGAGACGGTATACTGGTACGTTGTAATTTGGGGTTACTTTTTATTGGTCACATATGTGTCACGTGTATTAAAGCAATAAATAATTTTAAATGTATGTGTGCTGAATATTTTGGATGGTAAAGTGTATAATAGCGTATGTGCATGTTTGTGTAAAAATGCTTATCTGTTTAGGTCTATGCTGGACGGTAACGTTTGTTAATATACAGTGTCTATGTGTGTGTGCGTTTTAATACACGCGTCAGATGTATTAAAGCAATGGATAATTTTAAAATATATGTGTGAGAAATATTTTGAACAGTAATAAATTGTGTTTATGAAGAAACGCTTGTCTGTCTAGGTGTATGTTGGACAGTAACGTTGGTTTATTTAGTGTGTAGGTGTATCAGGAAAAGTCTGTAGATGTCATTTCCGGTTAAGAAATTTATCACATCTATCTGCGTTTCAGTTCCCCACATATAAGTGACAACAGCAGCTGCACATACACACTAACACACATATACGTAAATATAAAATATCCAACCAAATACAAAATCATCACAACATCTCGCTGCATTTCAATGATCTAATCGGAAATGAGACTTTTCCTCACACACATACACATATACACTTGTAATATAAACGATTCCTAGCAGCTAACCTTATTGACCGGTGAACTAATCAATAAAATAAACGGCGAATCTTTTATTTTATATGTCGTGTCCCAAGAGAATATGAGCAATCATAGTTCGCAAGAACATTCTATTCTTTATAGCACTAAGCACTTTCTGCTCGCTCACTACCCACCAGTCTCTCTCCATTTACACAAGCTCGATCAGTCAGTCAGTTAAGTGCCATTCGTGATACATGCTTGGGTGATCATGTCTCGAAAGAGACATAACTGACTGGGCAGAAGATTATCCCGCAGTATGTTGCCATTACTTTCTGCGGTAGAATGCTTGCCGACCAAGGCTATAGAACCCAATCTGTCCTGTTATTTAACCCATAACTGGAAGAAATAGACGGATTAATAAGCCCGATAGGTAGGTTAAATCCTAGTTTCTCCACGTTCTTCTTGCTTTTAGTACGCCCTGTGAGTATCAAACTTTCCATGTCTTCTTTCTTCATTATAGGTCATGCAAATGTCAATTGTTTCTGCCAGATTTCACGTATAAGCGCCTTTTTCGTTCCCATTTTCTACAAGTCTTCCTCATTACGCAGATATTCCGTCCATAGTATTCTCAAAATCATATTCTAGAACCACATCTATGTTAACCAAATTCACCCGTCCTGGATATAACGATAAACTACATCCAACAGCAAAGATGCTTTGTGGATCGTGAAACCACCTTTTAATGGCTGTTGTTCTCAGGTCCACCCTCACCCGGGGTGGAAACACGTGTTAGGGTCCAAGCTATGGGCAAATAATTAATCCCAAAACCGAGGTCAAAACACCATAAAAAATATAAAAATACATCATTCTAGTAAAAATATGAAAAAAAAAAAAAATACTGCTAGCAAATTTTTGATTTTTTTTTTCGACTCAACAAAAACCCTCTTTACAAAAATACATCAATGAAACCTGCTCTACAAACTGATTTCTAACAAAGAATACATATTGTATCCTAAAAATCAGGTCGACATTAAATAATCTATTATTTGATATTACATAAAACAAAATAAACCAAACCAGACCTAAAATCATCTTCCTCTACATTTGTGAAGAAATTGTCCTGTACTCACTGCTACACAAGAGTATTGATTATACATTTCAGTTTCTTTAATTCTAACAAAATTTATTGCTTTTGAAAGGCGTCTTTCGCTATTTCAAAGGACCTTCGGATTTGCCTATCGTATTTTTTGTTGTCACCAAATGTAAAAAAATGCAAAGTGGAAGTACGTATCTGACTCCAATCTCAGTTTGAATTTAGGTGGGTCATAAATATTTTCTATCGCATCGGCCACAATTGGGACCAGAGTATCATTGGGAACCTCACGACCTTTTTGATGATTGAATGATGTGTACTTCAGTCAGTTAAGTGCCATACGTGATACAAGCTTGAGCGATCATGTCTCGAAAGAGACATGACCGACTGGGCAGAAGATTATCCCGCAGTAGGTTGCCATTGCTTTCTGCGGTAGACTGGTTGCCGACCATGGCTATAGAACCCAATCTGTCCTATTATTTAACCCATAACTGGAGGGAAGAGACGGATTAATACCTTTCCCAAGGGTATTTGCGCGTAAGTGAATACAAGGAATTCAACTGGAATTCGAACTCGGTTCCCCGATTTCTCATTCCGAGCCGATATCCATTGCGCCACAACGCACAGATGTGTACTTCATCGGGACTAAATACGGATTTGAATTAAGAATTGTTTTCTTCTTCTGGATTGATTTTTTTTTTCACTTTAGAAGTTGAGGTTATGTTCATAATATAAACAGTATCTAACTGATCCATTGCATCTTCAAGAGGTACATGTACTTTGTTTTTATTTACAAACGTCAAGTTTAATACCGTGTTTTTCATGGATAACTGAGAAACTCTAATGTTGTCCTTTTACTCATTAATATTAGTAGTCACCAAGAACGAAATATAGTTGCAAACTTGACATTTGTAAATAAAAATAAATCACCGATAACTCTTTAAAAAGTCAAGCATTAATTTGGCACTATATTAATATTATGAACAGGATAGCACTTCTAAAATTATTTTAAAAAATGACGATAGTTTTCGATTCTGACAAATATCGGGGGTAGAGGAAGGTCTAACGAAAACAAAAATTGTTCAAAATTATTTTTCCCTATTTCTTTCTGAAAAGATCGACTGTAAAAGAAAAGCAAAAAAAATTGAAATAAAAACATTTACGAAAATATATTTTTCTTACGTTTTCTTTTTTGACAACATAATGTTAACTTTGCTTTTTAATTGTAAATTAGTTGAAGCACATTTG
This sequence comes from Ascarosepion bandense, assembly GCA_037127315.1. NCBI lineage: Eukaryota > Metazoa > Mollusca > Cephalopoda > Sepiida > Sepiidae > Ascarosepion > Ascarosepion bandense. Next base: position 2,093,035 of record JBBBDQ010001100.1, on the reverse strand, counting down.
AATATCTTACTATTACCAGCAAAATAAAAAAGCATTTTTATTATCTTTTTTTAAAAATTCTTTTATATGTTTTACATCTTCTTATAGACCGAGTTAATTCAAAAGTATAATTCCTATTCTATCTCTTAATATTTACCTATTCCATTTTAATCCTTGAATCGTGTTTACAAATGTAAATTCTATTATTAAACAGAGTTAGTACATGTCCCAAAATAGTTATTATATGAAATATGTATGAAAATGGCACATCTATTATGAGCCAGGGAAATTATCTGTCTCCAAATAGTTTATGGCGGGTATCTTTTTATTTTTTTTCAAGTAGTCGTAGTAGGTTAACGGAATTTGGACTTGTGGGAAGATAGCCCACTATAATTCATAAATTCAGGAAAGGCAATTTTTGAGTGTAAAATAACATTTATACATATATACATTTCAATCAATGTTTTACAAAATAAGTAATGCTTGAAATAAAAGTCCAACGGAGGTAAAAGAGTTCATAGAAGGTAATGGTGAGCTGAAAGAAAGAATGTTCATTTTCAAGTTGCCGTTTCTAAGGTCAGTGAGTTGGTTGGTGTGGAATGTCTTAGAAAGGGTCAGTTAGTACTTTGAGAACAGGTGCGGAAGAAGAAGGAAGAAGAAGGCGAGCATAGTAGCAGCTTGACATAGGTCAAGGAAGAAACTAATTACTATCTTCTCTTCCGTCAGTGCCTGTCTGTCTAGGTGCCTTTTGTCACGGCTTTTATATTTTCCCTTCTGGCTCAAACGCTGTTCGTTTCGCATTTCATCCTTGTATTTGATTTCGGGCTTCTCATTGGCTGATAAATAAAAACTGGTTATTTGATATTTTATTAATTTTTATTTTTCAGCCGGAACATCTGCGCGGATCCGGATGCGTACGACGATTTTTATTCATTTGACTTTTACTTGTGAGAGAGCACACATCCGGTTCATCGCTTTTGTTCGGTCGGTATCCCCACTTTTAGGATATGAAACGTTTATCCAAATGAAGATCTTTTTTTTTAATCATATCACCCCGAGCAAGGCGGTAACGCCACTGATATGCAGTGGGCTACATGGAGTGAAAAGTTTGGAAAAGAGAAAGCCGGAAACCACATCCTAAACAGGGAATGAGGGATGAGCCTCTTCACCTGTTCAATAGACGAGGGTGGAGTGTGAACCGGGAGATAGTTTAATCTATCTACTCCAATTGAAAAAAAAAAAAGTGAGAAGCATTACACATTGAGCTCGCTCCAGGTGAGTTTCAATTACTTTCAGTAATTTCCTTCTTCGATAAAATGTTCGCAGATGTAACATATAAGACGAGAGATAGGTACAGAATCAATAAAATACAAAGTGTTGAGTACAATGACTGACAAGGGAAGTAATTTATAAATAACAACTGTAGAAGTTACGTCCCTTGGCATGTAGTTTTGCGTTTTTTATTTTAAAACTTTTTCTTCCTTGTGCCTTGCACACGGAATTTAAGTTATCTTACCCAGATTTTGAGTAGAAGAGTGTATTCTTTCTGCTGCCATTTTCCTTGAGACTTTCTAGTCGCTTACTCGCTCAGTCCATCCCTGCTACTTCCAGTTTTTTATTTATCGGTGGGAAGACTGCCCAGCATTCACTGCCATATGAGAGAATAGATATCACACAGATATTTGAACTTCTGCACCTGCTTGATATTTGAATCTCCAATTTGAAGCTGAAAAGTTACGATATCTCCGGACACATTTTTGAGCCGATCCATTTTTTTCTATAAAATGAAAAATATCCTTAACGGCCACTCGCCTAAATCCTTTCTTACTAACGTGTGTGTCCCCCAGCGTACCATCCTTGGTCTTACGTTGTTTTTGATTTTCATTAACAGCCTTCCCGATGGTATCAACTCTTAACTTGACATCTACAGTGAAGATCTAGCCATTTGTTCCTGCTTCAATAGTAAGGCTGATCAGTCCGAAAAAAAGAAAAATGGCAGCTGATGTCCAAAACCAACTTAAGACCGTCGTTAACTGGGGCAAAAGGTGGCTTGTCAATTTTAACGCTTCCAAAACTAAACCTCTCTCCATTACTCATCTCTCTGAGATGCTAACCTCCAGGAAAGTGGCGAACGTTCTCGGCTGACATGATGTAGAAGGAATATATTGAATCCATTGAAAGATCAACTGCTAAGATTGTCGGTTCATTGTAACATGCAGGACATTTTTATTTCCGGAATCGTTCTTACATATCTTTTTTTTTTTTACAATCATATCACCCCAAAAAGAAAGCCGGAAACCACATCCTAAACAGGGAACAAGGGATGAGCCTTTTTACCTGTTCAAAAGACGAGGGTGGAGTGTGAACCGGGCGATAGTTTAGTCTATCTACTCCAATTGAGAAAAAAAAAAAAAAGAGTAAGAAGATTGGAAAAAAAGAAGTTTACTATTCGTCCATGCTTAGAAAGTTGCTGTCACATATGTTCCGGTGCACCTGCTATTTACATTAAGCTCCTTGATAAGACCCCAAAAAGAATCAGCAACATTGTTGGTTCTGTTCTGGCGGAACGGCTTCCGACATTTACCCAACGCCGTAGGATTGTCACTCTGAGTCATTTTTTATAAAAACTTTCATGGTAATTGTTCGAATAAGCTCTTCATTATGGTACCTAGACTTTATGAATTTAAGCGCAGTAAAAGACTGGCGACGAGATATCATCAATTTGGAAATGAGCTGGCTAGATCTAGCCGCAAGTTCTATGCTAACAGTTTCTTTATTCGCGCTTCTTGCTTCTGGAACTCTCTTCCGGCTCCATGCTTACCAGTCAACTTTAATCTGCAAAGATGCAAATCCAATGTTAATCACTCTCTACTGTTCTCATGATTACTTTTTTCTCTTTCTGTTAATTATTAATGTTTCTGTTCTTAATTCTCCCACACCATGTAGTCCCTTTTGCATTAGTGGCTTTACTGCCTTGCTTGAGTGATACTGATTACAAAACAACAACAAAACAAAACAAAACAAAAAAAAACTAGCACCATGGAATTTTTTTCTTGCTGACAACCATAACCTTTCAAAACTTTAGCGCTGGGAACATTTGCACAGACTTGGCATAAAACAAAACAACAATTGAGTTATCCTGTTACATATTTCCTACAAGGACTGGAGGTCAGTGTTCGAGTTCAGTATAAAGCCATAATTTTCAATGCTTATTGTCAAGTTACCCAATTTGAGTATTTAACAGTTTTCCATTTCCACTTTTTCTGAGTTCGACTTCCGATTACTATATAAAACGAAACTTATTAGAACAGCATTTATGCCCAAAATATCTAGATATGGTTTCTTTAGCGGGAAATTTACGATTTTCATAGCACCAGAAATTTATTTAGGCTCATACTTCAAACTGAGAACAACGTTTTTAAAGCCATGAAAAAATTTTAACTGAAGTGGTAGAAATTACAGACAGCACTTGACTGGATTGTTTCTCCTTCCTGTTGTAGAAATTACTGGGTTAGATGAAGTGCAGCGAGAAACTTAAAGGAATAGTGTATCTGTGGCTGTGAAGTTGGTAGAGCGATAAGCACACAGACAGGAGAATGGTATCAGAATAACTGTTAAAGCCAAAATCATGTAACGCTCTTTCAGTTCGGCAATCTTTCTAATTTTTCTTTGCTTGTCTTTGTTTTCTTATAGCAATAGTAGCAAGGATAAACTAAAAATATATAAATTCTACACAGGCAGACGACAAATTATATATACACCCGTGTGAAAAACTGAATAAAACAAAACGAATAATTTCTTATTAGAATCTTTCACAATTTCCCTGATCACGTATACGTTGTCTCTTGCTGTTATTTTTTTTTCTTCTGACCACATTTTCATTTACGTTTTTGACTGATGGATCCAATTTGTTTCTTTGCATTGAAAACACGATTGGCAGTTGAAAGGCTGACACCGACAGTATTCGCGATCTCTCTATAAAGCTTGCCAGTGTGTTTATGCAGTGTTACAATTTTCGTACGCTTGTTAGAGTAACATCCATCGTAGATCATGGCTATAGGACAATTAATCGACAGTTGAGACGATAGTGTCTGGGCATGATAAACATCTGATGCAATCATAGATGTATTGCGCACCACAGCAAATGACATAATGTGAGAAAAATAGAAATCAATCACGCCATGTCACTCCAGTGGGTCTTAAACTGACCGTATGGTGAAAAAAAAAAAAGAAAAAAAAGAAGAAAACTAAAACAGTTGAATCAATTGATTTGCACAAAGGTGCACATATATAAGCTTCCATAAAAACATTCTTAAAAGTTTTTTTTAGTTGTAAATGAATTTGTGTCTATGGGACTGTTCGATTTTTTGTGAGTTTTTGTATTTCAGAAATGAAACATATGAATAAGTTTATGGTATTTCGTCAATTCTTGAAATTGAATTAGGTATTTCGAGAAAAATCCCAACTATCATTATTTCTAAAATAAATAAAAAAATTCTCACTCGGATCCAGTCTCCCCGACACGCAAGTGTTGCGGATCCAGACGCATACACGACAAGACGTGAAAAATCTATTCCCGAATGATAACCCTTTCGTCGATGACGCAGCTGACCCTCAATGACATTTTTCAGAACTCACAAGCAAGTAAGCAAAACCTAAAGAAAAAAATTATATCGAGAATATTTTAATACGGTATAACCACCGAAAGCTTTTAATACTTGCACAAACAGAAACATATTTGTAACCCTGTTATTACCAGTATATATATATATATATATATATATATATTTATATTTCTTTGAGCAGTATATTTATATATTTATTTCTACCTGCCGGATTATTTACAATGAATTTTGTTACGACATAGGGAAAGTCACCAATTGATCTGGTGCGTCTTAGGCCAGTCGACCACTAATGATTCCACAGTCTAATCGAAGTCAAATCAAATCCTGCCGAGTGACACACATTTTCGTAACAAAATGTATCATAAATAATCAGGCCGGTAGAAATAAATATATAAATATACTGTTTAATTAAAAACAGAATATCTACTCAAATACGAGTATCGATTAAAAATAACGTTCATCAAATAAATTATATATGTTAGTTGTTAAAACTATTTCGTTAATCTTTAAGATTTTCCGTAATATATATATTATATATATAACAAATATTTGTATATATATATATATATATATATATATATATATACAAATATTTGTTCAGTTCGGTTGAGTGTCATACGTGATACACGCTTTTCCGATTATGTCTCAAAAGAACCTAATCTGTCCTGTTATTTAACCCATGGAGGGAAGAGGCGAATGAATACCTTTCCCAAGGGTATTTGCGCAAAAATGAATACAACGTATTTGACTGGAATTTGAACTCGGCTTTCCGATTTCTCGTTCCGAGTCGATATCCACTGCACTACAACGCGCATTCAATTAATGGTTAATAATATAGTTTTATATATTTTTTTTTTTTTATAAGCGTTTCACCCCGAGCAAGGCATGTCACTGCCACTACTGTGCAGGGGGCTACGTAGAGTGGAGAAAGGCTGGTTAAATATAGGAAATAACAGAGGGTGGGTGATAGGCGGGTGAGGATACCGAGAATGAGGGTTGGGTAGATGAGAGTGTTGTGAGAATAGTTGGGAGTTAGTGTGATAGGAGGTGTCTATTGACCCTACATTTAAACACCTGGAGATTGTAACTGTCGGGAAAGCAGACTTGTGGAAGGGAGTTCCACAGGCGGGAAGCGCGAGAAAAGAAGCTGTTGGAGTAGAATTTACGGTTACATCTTATTTGTTTAACTGTAAAAGGGTGGGACCTAGTTGCTAATCTAGTATCTCGTGTAAATTCGTGCTTAGGCGGCACCAGTGATCTAAGCTCATCGGAGCAGAAGCCATGAAAGTACTTGTAGAAGAGGCACAGGGAAGCTACATCACGCCGGTGTGAGAGCGGCTGCAGCCGGTCTGCCAAGTCAGTATCAACCACGTTACAGATCCTCCTTTGTATTTTGTCAAGAAGCCCAAGGAGAGCAGCAGGGGCACCCGACCAGATATGGCAGCAATATTCAATACACGGGCGGATGGTAGATTTGTATATGTGCAGAATAGTTTCAGGTGGGAAAAATTTCCGGGCCCTGCACAGAGAGCCGACTTTCATAGCAGCAGATTTGGCAATGGATTCAATATAGTCATTCCATTTGAGGTCCGCCGAGAGTGTAAGGCCAAGGAGGCGTAGTATTTTACTCTCTGGGAGGCTAGCCTGTCCCATGCTAATGGGAGGTAGATGCGATTGTCTATGGTGGTTAGTTGATAACAGCTTTGTTTTGGAGGCATTGAAATTTACCAACCATTTCCTACCCCAGGTCACTACGGATTGGAGGTCCCTTTCAAGTGCGGCAGCGAGGTTCACTTTGTCGTCCAGACCTGGTTTCTGATCGATGCGGGAGTAGATCGTTGTGTCGTCGGCATACATGCCAACTTGGGATCTAATAGTGTCGGGGAGATCATTAATGTAGATCAGAAAGAGCGTGGGGCCTAGGATAGAACCTTGAGGGACGCCCGCGTTCGTCTGGTAGTTTTGGGAGGCATGCCCATTTAATACCCCCTTTAATGTGCGGTTAGAGAGGAAGGACTGGATGAGGTCAAACAGATGTCCAGTTATCCCATAGCTCCGCAGTTTGCACAAGAGGCCAGCATGCCAGACCCTGTCGAATGCTTTGGAGATATCCAAGGCAACGGTTCGGGCTTCACCATTCTTGTCGAGTGCCTGGTATATGTACTCGGTAATGGTCGTTAGCATATCAGCAGTAGACCTGGTGAAGCGAAACCCATACTGTTTGTCAGAGAGAAGCCCGTTGGTCATAAGGTGCTGAATCACCTCGGCGTTGATAATGGCTTCGAAAACTTTGCCAAAGATTGGAAGGAGACTAATAGGACGGTAATTGGCGGGGTCTGAGGGTTCGCCAGAATTCTTAAATATAGGTACTACGCAGGAGGACTTCCAACAGGCAGGAAAGCAGGAAGCAGATAGGCAGAGGTTATAGAGTTTAGAGAGGACAGAGGAGAGTTCTGGGGCACATTTCTTCAGTACTATGACTGGGATTCCGTCCCCACCGCTCGCTTTGTGTGGGTCAAGTTGCGCAATTATCTTGGCGACCAGCGAGGGTGAGATGTGGACGTTATTTAGTTGAGCCTTAGTTCTGGGTGGGAAGTCTGGTGTAGGTATTCCTAACGAGTCCAGTGTCGAATTGGTTGAGAATTTACGGGCAAAGCATTCAGCCTTGTCGGCTGGGGAGGTGAGAACTTCAAATTCATTAATTAGTGGGGGTATTGAAGTCTTGTTCCTGCTGAGCACGCTTTTGCAGAGACGCCAGTAATCTTTGGAGCCAAACTTAGAGGATGCTATGCGTTGCCTAATTCTGGTAGCAAACGCCCTCTTGGCTTCGTTCAGTACTTTTTACACTTGTTCCGTGCTGAGGTGAAAAGGCGCCTGTTTTGGTTCGACGAGCAGCTTCGATAGAGCCGGAAGAAATGGTTCCGGTGGGCAATAGCGGCCGAGCAAGCGGGTGAGAACCAGGGGGACGAATTAGGTTTTAGTTGGAATTTTCTGGCAGGGATAAAAGCATCGATGCCAGCCTTAACCCAAGAGGAGACTTCGGAGGCACAGTCTTCGACAGGAAGATCAAAGACGTTGTTCCAGGGGACGTCGCAGAGGAAGTCCCTGAACGAGTCCCAGTCGGCTCTTTGGTAGCAGTATGATATTCTGCTGGTCTGGTTTTCTTGGGTAGAGTTAGTGCGGATTGATATGTTTACGGAGACTACGGCGTGGTCAGAGTTTCCAAGGGGGCAGAGTTGCCTGGTAGTGCAGGAGTCTGGGATGGAGGTAAAACAAAGGTCGAGTAAAGAGTCCCTTCCGTTAGGGTTTATAGAGAAACGCGTGGGGAAGTCCACCACTTGCGTTAGAGCTTGGGCTATTGAAAAGTGCATGGTGCGGATCCCAGCAAGGTCGGTGGCTGAGTTTTCAAGCCACTTGGTGTGGTGGGCGTTAAAATCGCCAAACACAAATATATGGGCAGATGGGTGAGAAGAAATGGCCCTGTCGATGTTAGTCGAGATGCAATCAAGTAACGTACAGTCAGAGGAGGAGGGGGAGCGGTAGAGGAAGAAGAGATAGCTAACCGAGCTTAGAAGTGAGAGACGGAAGCACATGAAGGAATGATCAGGGGATTCAAGAGATGTGACCCTGCCTAGGGGGAGTTGTTCGCTGACATATACACCAAGCCCATGCATATGGACATTGGAGTCCTTCCTGAAGAGAGGAAGGTAACCAGGAACGAACAGCTCTGAAGAGGGGATAGAAGGGTCAAGGTTAGTCTCACATATAGCTAAGATATCGGGTGAGTTAGTTAGAAGGAAAGACTCTACACTATTAAAGTTACTGTGAATACCTCGTATATTTGTGAAGGTAACGCAGATAGGTTTGGGCGATTTACGACTAGCTGGTTTAGGCTTGCTATTTTGTTTGTTAAATTTCATGTTGGTTGTAGTTGTGGATAGAGAGAGGTCTAGAGTAGGGTCAGATGGTCGTTAATTGCAGCAGGTGAAGGATGGAGAATGGCGCCGCCTGCAGCATAATGTGGCCTCGGGGTTGCCCATCGGAAATTCATGCAGGGACGCCCGTCCATGCGCGAAATGGCACTACAGGAACCCCGATATTATTCAACTGTTGATCAGAGCAGCCTCTCGAGACGCTACGCAAGAGTTCGGGCTCCTAACTACCAGTCGGAAGCAGCAACCAGGAAACTGCCAACCCGGTACCCTCAGAATGAAGAGACTTTGCCACCATACTCACCAACTGCAAAAAGCTTCCAGCCGAACCGACATAAAGACCGAAAAAGAGAGAGATGAACCGGGAACCCCTTCCTAAACAAGAAACAAGGCGATCACCTCTACTCCTGTCCAAAAGAAGGGGGTGGAGTGTGAGACCGGGCGATAGAAGGTACTATCTACTCCAATTAAAAAAAAGAATAAACGTGTGACTGAAGTTAATTAAGTTTTAACTTAGTATAAGTCAAACCTAAATTTGATAATTAACAACAATTTACACAAAAATTAGGCAGAAAAGATAAGAACCGAAAAAAATAAAATAAAAAATACAAATCAAAATAAATAAATAAATAATTCAAAAAATAATAAAAAATAAGATCACACTGGCTAAACTCACCAAGTTGCAGGCTGGCTGACAGAAAAAAGTTAAGAAAATTTCAAAAATTATCTTCTTTTTGTTTCTTCTATACAGTTCTGGAGAATATATATATATATATATAGAATATATATATATATATATATATATATATATATGAAATGTACTTCTATTAGTAACTATTCATTGAATGATTATTAATATAATGGTTATTAATAGAAAATAGAAGTACATTCCACACCACAGTTAGATATTTAATTTTAAAATGTGCTCACTAGAGCATAAATATATGCTAATTATTATTATTATTATTATTATTATTATTATTATTATTGCATACTGCAAATCAAAGTTATAAAGTTTCGGTGTTAAAACACCATCATGAGACAGTAAGCTGTGGTTAATTTATTTGGTAATATATATAAATATGGATATTTAAAAAAATTTAAGGCATAAGAATAAAGAGGTCATCCAATGGGGTGAATTAATTTGGGTGGGAGGTTATAACATTTTAAAGAATGGGGTGTGTAGGACTCATAGATAGTCGTGTTTCAATGTTTTGCCACTGAAAGCTAGACATGTCAAAAAATTTGAACTGGTAAAAGAGAAAAAGAAAATGGAGAAAAAATAGAAATAAAAAAATGAAAAAGAAGAAGAGACAAAAAACAAGAGAGAAGAACATGAAAAGGGAAAGACTTGCAAAAAAAAAAAAATTAAAACGTTATAAAAGATAAAATAAACTAAAATAAAGTAAATATAAAAATAAATTCAAAATCAACATGAAAGATAAGAATAATTTAAAAAATCAGAATCAAAATTAAAATAATTAAAGATAAATTCTGAAGGGAATTTGTTCATAAGTACAAATAAAAGAAAAATAGTAATTAAAAAATTGCCAGTTCAATAAGTTAATTTTTTAAAAGAGCAAATAATGGAAATATTGAGATAAAACTGAGATAATTTCAGATAAATTTTAGAGTACGGAAGATTCTCAGGTGGCAAATATTAGTGATTTCATTACGTTAGTTCAATAGGCCGTATTTTGGGAAATTTGATTATATGAATTTTTTCTTGCCAGCAAAAGAAACATTTACATGTTCTCGCTTTAGTTAATATTTTTCATTTAACTGTAGGGTTTTTATTAATATCTTTTATTTGCCAGTAGTATTAAGAGAGAAAAGTAGAATTACTATATTCTTTATTATTGAAAGATAAGTTATGCTGGTAAAATAGTGACTTAAAATTATTTTTAGTACATCCGATATAATGTTTGGCAAGATTAGGATTTTCAGTAGTTGCGATAATAGCTTGGTATGCAATGGAATTTGTAAGGCATTTATTTTGTGAAGGACATACGTTAGTGCTATGACAATTGCAGGAACTTGTGTTACTATCATTATTTATTGCAAGTTGGTTATAATTAATATCATAACGTTGTTTTACGATTTTATTATTGTGTTTCTTATTATCATATGAAGACCATCAGTGCAGCTATAACTAATTTTCAGCGTATTTTTATTAAAATTTTGTTAAAGGAATTATTATTTAGGATATATTTTTAAACTAGATTAAGGAAATTATTGCCAAACTTGGTACTAACCATTTGGTTAAATGTTGGTGTGTATCAAATTATTTTCAATTGGATTATGTTTGGCATTATGATTAATGTGTTTATGATATTTAATATCCTTGCAATTATAGCCGCTGTTTTTTAGGGCTGCATTACAGTAATGACTATGCTGACAGAAAATGTCTTCATTGGAGGAATTATTGTTCATTCTGTGTTCAACTGAATGTGATATATGTTTAATAATAGATGGCGGGTGATTTGATTTAAGATGTATCTAGATAAGGTTAGCATTATGTTATACATATGGTGAATAAATACTATTAACTAAATCAAGTGTAACATCTAGAAAGTCAACGTTTTTGAGGTTGGTATTTACTATTACTTTAAGATTAAAGTTCTTCAGTATTCTATGTATATATTTACAGAGTCTATCTACTTTTGAGTTAGTGGAATTATGGATAATCAAAAGACTATCTTTAAGATGTTCCCACTCCACGTCATTCATCTCATTGAATGAGCTCGTTATTCTTATGTTTTTATTTATTTATTTTTATTTTTTATTTTATTTTTTAAAATCTCCTTATGTAAATATATTAGCAAATAAATTAACCACATTTTACTGGTGATGATGGTGTTTTAACAGCAAAACTTTATACTTATTGAGTTGCGGTATGCTATTTCTCATAATAATAATAATAATGACCATATATATATATATATATATATATATATATATAATAATACATATAAATATATATATATATATATATATATATATATATATATATATATATAATAATAATAATAATATATATAATATATATATATATATATATATATATATTGTCCTACGTCGATGGCACGACTCGGAGTTTTATCTCTTAAGCAATCATCAAATACATTTTCAAACTGACAGTTTGATGAATATGAATTTAAGTTCACTCGATGTTCATGGGAATTAAATCTTATAAAGTTAAATTTACGCTTTTTTAATAACAAGAGTAAAACTTTAAATATTTTAAGATTACATGTAGATAAAAAACAAAAAATTAAAATTTTAAATGAAAAATTGAAATTGAAATTAAAAATTAAAATCAAAAGTAAAAAAAAAACTAGAATGCAGAGCAAACGTTATAATTATTAACAGTAATATTTGTGGGGAAAAGACAGAAAGAAAGAAAGAAAAGGGGAAGTAAGGAAATGAATAAGAAAGAAAGAAAGAAAGGGGCAAACGTATAGAATAATCTGTATCAATCGCAGTCGGTCTAAGAATTTAAGTAAGTATTTTTCTTTCTCCTTAGGTTAGTTACTTTCTTTATATATATATATATATATATATATATATATATATAAGCAGAAATAAGTAGAAATCACGTAAACTTAACATTATTTGTTTTAGCATACCCTTTAGTCGTAACTTCCAAACTAACATTGGTAAAATCTTCCTTAACTAACAAACATTTCTACCATTCATTCACACTAAAAAATCTTCAATAAAAACAATGTTAAAGTCAGTTATAGTTGCGTTAAAAACAGATAAATATATTTCACAACATAATACACTGATGTCAAATAAATATTTGGCCCACATAAATAACATCTATCACCCAACTACTAGCAAAAATGACCCTTCTAAAAATATTTGCAATTGCAGAAAAAAAATCTACCAATTTAATAGCCAATGTCTGTCCGAAAGTATTGTTTATAGAACTCGAATTCATTCGGATGATGTTAAAATTTACTTTGGAAGCACTTTTAACAGGTGGAAGATAAGATTTGACAATCGCATGTTGTCTTAAAACAACAGTAAATAACACATCTTTCACTAAATCCCGGGTCTAACTAATAAAACAACAACTTTTAGGCAAAATTTGACTTTATTCATCAACATCGTCTCCTTCTAGGGTGATACATTGATTCCAATGCTTCTCTAACAATTCGATGCTTTTTTGTAGAAAGATTTGTCTTTGGTTCCTAAAATACGCCTCAGTTTTCGATATAACTTCTTCATTGGAGCCAAATCTCTTTCCTTGGAGCATTCTTTTGAGATCTACAAACAGCCAGAAGACACCTGGGTCCAGATTTGGAGAATAGGGTGGATGCGGAAGCAATTTGAAGTGCATTTCATGTAGTTTTCTCATTGTTGCGATCGACTTGTGACCCTGTGTGTTGTCTTGGTGAAAGATCACCTTCTTATTCTTCATTTGTGCCCCACTTTTTTTTTTTGCGATTTCTTCTTTCAAACACGCCAATAATGCTATATAATATTCGTTATTGGTGGTTCTTCCTTTCTCAACGTAATCAATGAACAAGTTATCTTGCGCATCTCAAGATACGGGGACCAGAACCTTGCCTGCTGATGTTTGCGTCTTTGGTCGCTATAGACAGCTTTCACCTGCTGTTGTCCACTCAGCTGACTCCCGATTTGACTCCGGAGTGAAGTGGTAGATCTATGTTTCATCCGTTGTCACATATTTACGCAAAATGTCTTTCTTGTTGCGTTGAAACAGTTGCAAACAACGCTCTGAATCGTCGTTGTTTTTGATCGAAAGTAAGCAAACGCTGCACCTACTTTGAACATGTTCATGTAAAATGGTGAATACACAGCCTTCTGATATGTTCAGCTCCTCTGCTATCTCACGCAACTTCAATTTACGATCGATCAAAACGAGTTTGTGGAATATTTTGGTTCTTTTTCTGGACAACTGCCGATTTTGTGCGATCTGAGAGTTCAGCATCATTTGTGCGTTTAAAGTCAGTATACCACTTCTTAACCGTTGTTGTTGACGAGGCAGAGTCCAAAATAACTTATCAAGCCAACAGTATTTTTCTCATCAGAAAGCAATGCTTTATCAACACACAAAATTCAGATATTTTCATTATTTTAAAAAATTTGCAACCGTAGTTTCACTTAAATAACTGTAATTTTTAAACTAACATTGGGCCCAAATTTTGTCACGTGCCATTTGATGGTTAGTACCTCATAAAAGGATGTGCGTTGTGGCGCAGTGGATATCGACTCGGAACGAGAAATCGGGGAACCGAGTTCGAATTCCAGTTGAATTCCTTGCATTCACTTACGCGCAAATACCCTTGGGAAAGGTATTAATCCGTCTCTTCCTTCCAGTTATGGGTTAAATAACAGGACGGATTGGGTTCTATAGCCTTGATCGGCAGCCAGTCTACCGCAGAAAGCAATGGCAACCTACTGCGGGATAATCTTCTGCCCAGTCAGTCATGTCTCTTTCGAGACATGATCGCCCAAAGTGTGTATCGCACATGGCACTTAACTGACTGACCTCATAAAAATTATATGGATTTTATTATTAGCGGCGCCATCTATTTGTAAGGTCCGGGTTTATTGAGTGACGTGCTATGTGCGATAGAGTGAGTGAGTGAAGTGAAGTGAGAACGAAGCAAAATAAAATTTCAAGAAACGTTGAATTTAAGTTTGTCATTCAGAAAGACCAAACAAGCCTCATGAGGTGCGTTGGCCGCAGTTTACCCATGATGGATATATTTATATTATATTAATATGCAATAATGTGGGGGATCAGTTTAATACTTAATGAAAACAATAGAAAAACAAGTCTTTCACCAGCAGAATAATATATTTATTTTGTAATGTTTCCAAAATCAAATGTCAGGAGATTTGAAAATGTCTGAAAAACTCTCAACATTATGGAAAAGGGAAGAAAAATTATGAAAGACGCTAAGTGATAAATTTATGCGCGTTATCGAAAATTAATTTCTCTAATTTATTTATACACAGTACATTAACCATTTTCATTCAGTTTTTGTCTTTGTGGTTGTTCAGAAATATACCAACTTTACAGTTTTCTATGTAAAACCCTCTCCAATTAATAAAAAAAATATAGAAGAGACAGTTTCTTCTTGCTCTTATCAAAAGGCTTTCACATGCGTGTCATTAAATATATTATTATTCAATTATTATAATATTATGTATTGATTATGTCTGGAAATTGATTTAATACTTGATGACAATAGAAATACTTTATATCCAGTAGATTATTATATTAATACTTTGGCCAATATTACCAGAGATCAGTTTTTTGCTTAATAACAATATAAAAAGTTTAGATTATCTAGAAAATCTGCAAACCTTTCAACCTTAAGGAAAGGAAACTATGTTACGAAAGTGATTGAAGCCGAGATACCAGGCCAGGACTGATAATATTGCAAATTCTTCTTTGGATTTCGTCAAGTATTTCTCGATACATAGCAAAAGCCCTAGACCAACAATATTCGATGCTTGGATGAATAAAGGTGCAAGACAGATTCTGAAGAGGAGAAAGGAATGTATAAAACAATGTTTGCTAAATATAGAAGATTCCACGTGAAAAATAACTCTATAAGACAATTCTTCGAGCATTAATTTAAATTCAAGTTACAATCGTCGTCGTCTGTTCCTAGTTAACGAGAATAAGGACAGTGTAAAACAGTGTCCGTCACCAATTGATGTGGATGAGATGAAAGATAACATTGCATTAAATCACATCTCAATTCAATATTGATGCACGGTGACTCATTGTAGACGGCATTCCATGGGGTTTTGTCATTAGCCTGACTTTGTTCCGTTATCAAATTCGAGAAGAAAGTGGTGTTCAGTCCTCACTGAGAACGGTTTCTGGCAACCTTCTCCAACTGGTAACCAAAAAATTAAAAAATAAATAAATAAAAACGCACATCTAACAAAGGTGCTGATAAATAAAAACAAATCAACAACATGAATGCAAAATAAGGAATAAAGAAAAAACATTTTAAACATATTCCTCTAACAAATGTTGTAGAAAGAAAATCCATTTTAACTGCACAAAACCAAGTGTAGTTACTGTTATAATCGTTAAAAAACCAGCAGTAACTATAAAAGAAAGCATTATCGTAGCTCAAAGGTGAACATTCTGCGACGATTTAAAAATCTTAAGATATTTATATAGATAGTTAACTTGATTTTACATTTCAATCTTTATCGGATTATTTAATGTCAAATTTTGTACGAGGCACCCAGTGAAGATCAAACTCACTACTTAATATTAATGCTCACCCAGACAAGCGTAGCTAAATATTACCCACGCCGAAGCATCTTACCTTAATTAAACAAAATCAGTCTGTTTTTAGAAGCAGTGATGCTAAGGACACCATGAACCGAACATGTGAGCAAAAACAAGGTTTTGGAGAGGATGTGAACGAAAAGGATACTTATACTTAACATCAGTAAGAGTCAGACGAGGTTTCTGGGACACGTAATGAGGAAAAAGGACTTGGAGAATCTAATACTCATAAGAAGGACAGAGGGAAAGAGAGACAGGAGAAAGCAGCACGAGATATACCTGATGGGCAGGTGGATGGTGGAATGAGGCTTGGGAGAGATGCCAAAAGGAAAGGTGTTGAAAATGACAAGGGATAGGGGCAAGAGGAAGTCCATGATCGCTTGATGGACACGACACGTAAAGAAGAATAATAATAACTCATTGACTTCGTCGTAAGAGATTATAAAGATATTTTCAGCTATATAATCTTGTCGATGGTGCATAGTATTTGTTTCACTAGTTTTCATTTAAGATTTATTCTTCTTCTAGTCTGGTTACCAACCAAGGCTATGATGTCCAGCCTTTCCCACTGTTTAATCAGTAGATGTGTTGAAAAAGAGATGCATTTATGCCTTTCTTAATGACATTGGTGCGAATGTTAGTGTTAGAAACTTGACTGGAATTAGAACCAAGCTTACTGATTTAGCGGTTCTAGCCTCTGCAAATAAAGTCAGTCAGTTAAGTGCCATACGTGATACAGGCTTGGGTGATCATATCTCGAAAGAGGCATGACTGACTGGGCAGAAGATTATCCCGCAGTAGGTTGCCATTACATTTTGCGGTAGACTGGTTGTCAGCCAAGGCTATAGAATCCAATCTGTCCTGTTATTTAACCCATAACTAGAGGCAAAAGACGGATTAATACCTTTCCCAATGGTATTTGTGCGTAAGTGAATGCAAGGAATTCAACTGGAATTCGAACTCGGCAAATAAAGTAAAGAATTTAAAAATTATTAAAAATTAAAAAAAGACGTACTTCCGGACAAATTGACCACGTCATGAAAAATCTCTGTATCTTCGTCCTCCCTTCAACAGTCCGTTTATTGACAGTCATAAAACAAAGCATCATGTTCTGTGGTAAAAAAAACAAACTCGTCGTCAAATCAGAAATACACACGAGAGAGCGTTTATATTCAGCAAACAATATAGGAAACAACATGGGCGTATCGGTACGCATTTACGCGTACACACTCACATATAATTTCACGCAGACACTTACCGCCTCATTAACTGATAATCAATTGCAAATCTTTGTAGAAAGCCATTATTGTGAAGAGAAACTGAAAAGAAAGTGGCATTTTAGAGCACTTGAAATGATTTTAAAAGGAACTGAGAAATTTCTTTTAGTGATATCTGGAAAACGTTTTTTTTGCAAGAAGACTCAAAAATAATATTGATTGACACTGGCCATGTATTACGGAGAACTCTGTTGTGGTGCAGGGAATATCGGCTCAGAATGAGAACTCGGAGAGCCGAGTTCGAATTCCTGTGGAATTCGTTGCATTCACATACACGCAGATATCCTTGGAAAGGTATTAATCTGTCTCTTCCACCTCCAGTTATGGGTTAAATAGTAGGTCAGATTGGGTTCCATAGCCTTAGTTTAACGCAGAAAGTAATAGCATCCTTCTACGGGAATTTTTTTTCCCAGTCAGTCATGGATCAACTGAGACATGATCCCCCAAGCGTGTAACACGTATGGCAATTAACCGACTGACTGACTTGTCGGTTGTATTTAATGGAAAATGTTTTATAGAAAAAAAGGGCTGCCCAAGTATATATATATATATATATATATATATATATATTACAAAAAATAAATTAAGGAAGTGCTCAACCGTGTTGGGGGCAATATATTTTAGTAGTAGTGTGAACTACGTACATCGCTTGATGAAGTGCTAGAAATAGCAGAAGTAATAGCAACCTTCTACGGGAAAATCTTTTGCCCAGTCAGTCATGGATCGAATGAGACATGATCCCCCAAGCGTGTATCACGTACGACAATTAACTGGCCGACTGTCGGCATAAATACTGGCAAGATGTGACAGATGATTTTGTGCAGAGTTTTTGGTGTTTGACAGACGAACGTTGTTTACCTCAGATGTCTGGCTGTCATTCGGCAAGTGATGCACCAAAGAATAAGTTTTAAAAAGCTTTTTACAATAATAATAATAATAATAATAATAATAATAATAATTACAAAACAAATATTTACACTATTTAAATTGTTCGGACTTTTGCCATATTTACGACGTTCCGGCAGTTGTACGCCCCGACTTCTTCAGGTGATTGGACTTTCGAACTGAACTCTTTATTTCGTTCACCGGCGTAGATTGTTCTTATTCCTTCAGGGAGACATGGCCCTGCAAATAAAGGCGTTGTTTGGATCCAGTGACTAGAGCCAATGAATTGTGAATTCAATACTAAAGGAGAGGTGAACAAACTCTCAGAGTTGAATTAAAGGGAGATAACTGATAACGAGACATTTGGAAGAACAATCTACCCCAGTAAACGAAATAAAGGTCTCAGTTTGAAATACCAATCACCTGAAGAAGGTCGGAGAGTACGACGATCGAAACGTCGTGAATATGGCAACAACGATGAGGACAACAGTCTGAACAATGTAAATAGTGTAAATAATTACAATACCTCATCTCAGAAATACAGACAAATACAAAACAAATAATTTGCAATTATCAATATAAAAATAATTACATCACTTAGTGTCCTCCATAATTTCTTTCCCTTACTAAGTTTTAAATTTAAGCGCATTACTAGATTAGTATCTCGATTTCATCATTTTACAGTTGAAATGGTTAGATGTAACCGTAAGTTCTATGCTAACAGTTTCTTCTCTCACACTTCTAGCTTATGAAACTTCTTGCTTTCATCTTCTTGCTTTCCAGTCAACTTTGTTCTTCAAAAATTTAAATGCAACGTCAATTGTTATCATTTGTGTTCTTAATTACTGTTCTTTCATTATTCTCTTGATTTAATAATCTTTTTATTTTTCTTATATTCTTTCACGCTCAGTAGTCCATTACGTGATAGCTTTATTTCCTTTAATTGAGAAAACAGGAGGAGGACATGGCGGTGAAATGCTCGTTAACTAGGAATAGACGACGATCGTAGTTTGAATTTAAATTAATGCTCGCAAAATTGGTTTAGAGTTATTTTTTCCATGGAATCTTCTACATTCACCAAACATTGTTTTAGTCCTTCACTTTTTCCTCTTCAGAATCTGTCTTACACATTTATTCGTCCGAATATCGAATATTGTTGGTCTAGTGCTTCTGCTATGTATCGAGAGATACTTGACAAAATTCAAAGAAGAATCTGCAATATTGTCTGTCCTGGCCTGGTATCTCGGCTTCAAACACTTTTTCGCAACATAGCTTCTCTGTGTCGTTTTTGTAAATATATTCATAACAATTGTTCTATTGAAAACAGTATACTATTTGGTACCTTGATTTCGCTGAATTAAACTCGGCACTAGATTAGCAGATAGGTCTTATCATTTTACTATTGAAATTGCTAGGTATAGCGCTAAGTTCTATTCTAACAGTTTCTTCTCTCGTTCTATTCAAATAGTTTTTCATAGTTTCTTCAGTTGTGAATCTCTCCGCTTTTCTATGAAATACGATCTTCAAAATTGTAAATACAACGTCAGTCGTCATTTTCTGATTTTTTTTACGTTTCTATTCAATAACGTTTTCTTAGATTTTTTTCACTGTCAATAATAACTTGCATCTTAGTGGTTTTATTGCTTTGCTTGAGGTGAAGTGATTAAAAAAGGATATTTCAGAGGTTTTGAGAAATTTATTTCAGTTTCTTCATTTATAAAGGATAATACTATGGACAAAACATTTAATCAAGAAGATGGTTTTAAGGAAAATGGGGAAAAAGGACATTTGTATTTAGGAGCAGAAAGAGACAGTTAAAACTGCTAGGGTACATAATAACAAAGAAGGCATGGAGAATTTGACTCACACAAGACATAGTGAGAGACAGAGGAAAAGAGCGAGTAACTTAACGAGTAAAATGGATGACAGTACAGGGAGTGGGATGGATAATAAAAAAATTAGGGAGGTGTGGAGGGTCATGATCTGTCGCATCCTAAAGGAACACGGCACAAAGAAGAAAAAGATATTTATAAAATGATGTCTGTGCTTGACAGAAGTTAAAGTTCACGTTATAATTACCACACTTCAGTTGTGGATAATCTTTCGTGAGGCTCGCCAGATTGATTTTCATTAGTGCATTTGATCCTCACTGGGTGCCCCATGGAAAAATTCGACATGAAATAAACCAATAAAGGCTACTTGTCGAAAAACTCAACCAATTTATTATTACTATATATTTTTCTGTAAAGTAAGTTCAGTAAGTGATTGAAAATTTGATCTGTAGGCTTGAACTTTGTTTGGTACTTTCACTAAGTTCAGCTTTCATTAATTTCAGCTAACATTCGTGATGAATATTTCTTCTGAGACAGCTTCTTACCGAAAACAGCTACATTGTGGAACAGACATCTGGCAAGAGATTTCATGACTGGTAATAAAGTTTAATAACTGGTAGTAAAGGAAATGAACTGAGACGACGCTGCTTCGCTATTGTCTCTCTCTCCATGAGCATGACAGGTGGAACACACACACACACACACACACACACACATACACACACACACACACACATATATATTTTCCATTTGTAAACGAGTTATTACGTGACCTAGGTTTCTACCATGAGTGGTGTCTTCAGGTGATTTTTAATAACTGATTTTACCGTTTACCAACTTTTTTTGTAAGAACGCTCACGTAACGGTGTTTTTTTTTAACGTTCACGTGGTAAAGAATTTTTGAACGCGCAATTTTTAAAATTACAAGAAATTATAACGTTTTCATTCATGGTTGTATGATCCTAAGTGATATTTTTTAGTATGGTTACACTTAGTCATAATTTTCGTTCTTTCATTCAATGGTTCTTTTTTGTTTGGGAATAGCATAATCTCTAACTTTTCTTCCTGGCACAGTCTACATATTTTGCCACCGTTGTAAGACTTTACTGTTTTTACTGTACTCCACGTTATGTTTGGCTTTTTCCATATTTTGATTTTAATTTCCACACGTGGCTAGCCAATTTTGTACAGTTTTTTTAGTTTTCTATTTTGGTACAAACCTAGGTCGCGTAATAACTCGTTTATAAATGGCATATATATATATATATATATATATATATATATATATATATATATATATATATATATATATTTCTTTACTACACGACGACATAATTATTGCAAAAATAAAATGATATGTTAAAGAGCAAACGCGTGGCAAGAGCTTTCATGACTGGTAATAAAGTTTATTGAAAGAAATGAACTGAGCAGACGCTGCCTCGCTCTTGTCTCTCTCTCCATGAGCGTGACAGGTGGAACATATATATATATATATATATATATAGCGGTTTTTATTATAATAAAGAAGATTGTCAAACACACGCACACACACACACACACACACATATATATATTTATATGTTTAGAATTTATAACATAAATATGTTATATCATTACAAAAGTACCTATTTTGTTTCGACGTTGCCTGTGTCTTATCAAGTGATGATGTTTATTTCAAGTTTTAAAAATTCGACATGAAATAAACCAATAAAGGCCACTTGTCGAAAAACTCAACCAATTTATTATTATTATATATTTTTCTGTAAAGTAAGTTATTGAAAATTTGATCATCACTTGATAAGGGCCAAAGTAGTGTGGAAACAAAATAGCTAAAGATCTTGTTCACAGGCTCAAGCCGAAAATAATATCTGATTTAAAACAAGAATTTTAAAAAAAATTAATGTAGAAATGTGTCATACGGTTTATAGAAGTGTTGCTGATTGTGCTCAGCTTTGTACAAAACATGAAGGCGAGCATTTTTTAGGCCAGCTATGGACTGGATAGAAGAACAAACTAGATTCCATAACATTGGTTGGCAATCAGTCTATTGAAGAAGAATAACGTCGTCATTCAGAGGGGAAAACCTAGTCAGTCATGAATTGAAAGAGACAAGATCACCCAAATGTGTATCACGTATGGCACTCCATCACTCCAAGCAAGGCGATACTACCACTAAGACGCAAGAGGTTACTAAGGGTGAAAGAGAATGAGGAGTGTTTAAAAGGACCTAAAAAACCAATCCTAAACAAGAAACACGGGATAAATATTAATTTCTGTTCAAAAGATCTAGGAGTGTCGACCGGGTGATAGACAAGCTTATCTAAGGAATAAATAAATAAAAATATAGCGAATATAATTGATAACATTTTTTTAATCATTTCACCCCAAGCAAAGCATTCCACTGCCACTATTGCGCAGGGGGTTACATAGGGGAAAGTGATGAGAAAGAGTGGTTAGTTATAGGAAATGTCAGAAGGAGGATGATAGACGGATGAGGATACCGAGGATGGGGGTTGGGTAGATGGAAGAGTGTTTGAGAGAATGGATGCGAGTTAGTGTGATAACAGGTGTCTATTGACCTTACATTTAAATTCCTGGAAATTGTAGCTGTCGGGGAAGCAAGTATATGGAAAGGAATTTCACAGGCGGGAAGTGCGAGAAAAGAAGCTGTTAGAGTAGAAATTTCGGTTACATTTTATCTGTTTCACTGTAAAAAAGTTGGACCTAGTTGCTAATCTAGTATCTTGTGCAAATTCATACCTAGGGGGCACCAGTGATCTAAATTCATCGGAGCAGAAGCCGTGAAAGTATTTATAGAAAAGGCACAGGGAAGCCACATCACGCCTGTGAGAGAGTGACAGTAGCCGGGCTGCCAAGTCGGTATAGCAGAGGCACCTGACCAGATGTGGCAGCAGTATTCAATACACGGGCGGATGGTAGATTTATATATGTGCAGGATGGACTCAGACGGGAAAAACTTCCGGGCCCTGCACAGAGAAACGACTTACTTAGCAGCGGATTTAGTAATGGTTATTACTAATAAAATTATACATTCACAATTAAATTTTATTGCATACAATAATACAAAAGTTCTTAAACTGTTGTCATCACAATTTATGCAACTTTGAAGTCTACTCCTTACACTTTGACAAATATTTTTACACAAGTCTCTTTGTGCATTAATTTCTTGAAATGCATCTCTTTTGTCATTTTTCAAATCACTAACACTTCTTGGTCTTCGACAATAAACTTTGTCCTTGAGTACTCCCCCAAAGAAAAATGTCCACTTGGATCAAGTCAGGTGAATGTGCTGGTCAATCAGTTAGACCTCTTTGGCCAATTCATTTATCAGGAAATGTTTCCTCAAAATACTCACAAATAACATTGTTATAATGAACACCATTGTAATAATATAAACGATACATAAACTTATTCCACGTACTGTCCACCTACTTTTGGAGTAACCTATATAAGTGTGTGCGTGTGTGTTTTGTGTTTTGTGTGCGTGCACACATACATCCATGTAGATAATAAGCTATATAAATACACACGCACGTATACTTCTGTATGTAGTAGGGTAAAATATTGTTCTGTGGGGGATTTTCTATTGCACTAAAATCTTTTAATATCTGCTATTTAACCGACGTGCTGCAGACAATTATGGAAGTTCAAGGCTAAATAACAAATATTACATAGAGAGGCAATACTAAATGTATATCTATATTCTCCTCTTTTTTATTGACTCACACGCTTTTGAATATTTACCCGATACATAGGCATCATTAAACCTTCAGAACTAGTCACATCAAAGTCATAAAGAGAAAGAGAACATGAAAAAAGTTTAAGAGCGCATTCGAATATAAAAAAAATACGCATGCGCGCTCAAACATACATTTTCTCTCTTCTCTCTTTTTTTTCTTTTCGCCCCCACAATTTATTACGTATTACCTTATTGATCAGTAAGGAAGGCTGATATGGATAAGAGTCCTTGGCTCTTTTGTTAATGTATCCGTTCTTTAACTTGTCACATTGATAAGTTGTCTCTTGATACAAGCACAAATCTATGGGTGGCATTTAAAACCTTTCCGGCCGCTTACTGCTGTAAATCTTTTCATGTAGTTGATATAAAAATTAACCAGCATCTTTTTCATCAGTCTATTTTGTGCATCGATCTTTATACGCAGATAAAAGAACCATTTTATATCCACACACACACACATAGATAACCATCGGCCATATATACATTATTCTGATATTTCGAATCTTTTAATAAAGTCACGTTTCATTTTCGAGCTTTGAGACTTCATGACGGCAACATTTCTTGTAGAACTAAACGGATTTAACATATAGCATTACTATGAGTTTTGTGTCGTAGTCCATCTAGTAAAAAGGCATTTTTTTTTCTTTCTAGCCAACAACTATAAGATTATTTCATGGAAAGTGCACGATAATTTTCTCTCTTCTGCTTAAAGAATCATTGTTCGTTCCTCTAGAATACGGGCCTGCTAAAACCATCAACATAAACTATTAAAAGATTCCATTCCCGCCTAAAACATTTTGCTCTATTTTCTCGCTTTGGACACATTTAATTATATCAAGAGAAATTAAAAAGAGGAAAAAAGGTAAGTTTTTTTTATTTCTTCGTTAATGTTATTTTGTGTTTGATCTTGTTTAAGTCATTTCTATTCGTTTTGGCTATTTTGCCAGTCCATGTAAAATAAACACTAAAGCTATTTTGCTAGTCCCAGTAGACCAGACACCAAGGCTATTTTGCCAGTCCCGGTAAAATAGTCACCAAGACTATATTGCTAGTTCAGGAAAAATAGACTATTTTGCCGGTAAAGATAAATAGTATTTCAGAACTAAATATATTTGATATAATTAGCGCAGTGGTTGAGTTAACTTTTGTAGACAGGACTTGAACAACATGGATTCTGTGGTCTGTGACTGTTGTCTTCAGTGGGTGTACCTGAAGTGTATTGGCAAGAGAACCATTCTTAATGAAAAGTTTCACAATTACGGAGACTATTATGCCTGAAGTGCTTAAACTATTCAGAGACTTCTATATTTCTTTTATCAAATGATTTCAGTTTGTGTTTTTACAATTTAACAATGGTAGAAAATATTTAAAATTATCTTAACAGTTGATTATTATACAGTAAGATTAACCCTGTACAAGGCCCGGAGCCCCTTGCGGTAGAAGTTTACGTTTAGGGATAGGTTGTGTGAATAAGAGGGGAAGATAATGAGTGACTTTAGACTTGTACAGGTTATGATTATAGTAATCGGGGAAACATCCTTTTGGAATTCTGCCCCAAAGAGCAGTGGTTCACGGAATTAACCTGTCTGAGTGGAACTCACTTCTCACCGATGGAATACGGACAGAATGTGGCTGGTTTGCTTCAATATGTGGAATGGCGGGTCCTAGTCGTGAAGGTTAGACCTGGGGGATTAAAGGAATGTGGTTTGTCCATGTAAGTAGTGATAGAGCAGCAAAAGGCTAACAACACCCTGCCTGTGAGAGAAAAGTCGGAGAGAGTTGATGGTGAAAATAAAAAAAAATGTTCTGTGTTAAATATGTTTGTTGTTAATTTTATTATTACCTACCTTTATAGTAATAAAAATATTTACCAGCAAAATAACCTAGAGGCCTATTTTACTTAAAAATATGTTTGTCTGTTTTACCGAGACCAGCAAAACAGCCTTTTTGTTGTTGATTAGCTAATTTTCTTTTTTTAATAAAAGTTTACAAAGGAACAATGAGATTAAAACTAAACCACTCTTTTTCTTTTTTCTTTCATTCATTGCTTTTATTTACATTTTCATGTCATTATTAAAAATTGTTCGGTTAATACTTTTTTTTTCGAAAAGACTTTACTTAGAACTCAAATTTATATAATTCATTTCTGTATTTTATCGAGGTTAAAAAACAGGTTTTAAATCTGCTTTGTTGGCAGCCGTGGTCAAAACCGCCCAAATTGGAAGTCAACGATCAAAATCACAAATCTGTTTTCTTACTTATGCTTGTAAATTACCCTCTCTTATACGTCTGTTTATTAGTAATTATGTGATACCTTTTCTTCAAATTATTTTCTTATCATTTGCAACGAATATAATGCATTGATTTACATAACGTTTATATTTAACATGAAAAGCTTCAAAGTCCAATTAAGAAACGATGGACAAAGCTAGTGATTCAGAAATATCAATTCCTTTTGTCATGTCTCACATCAAATGTTGTCAAAGAGGTGTACTATTTCGGTACCATAAGAGTTGTTACATTTAGTGTGTTAAATGTGTATGCAAATGTAACAACTATTCTGGGACAATACTAGTAAAAACAAAATACGACTTATTCCATGGCATTTGTTTAATTTAGAACATTAAATGCATATGCAAATATAGCTACTATGTATGCAAATCTAACTATTAGCTGTGCAAATGTTGACTATTAAGGAGCAACGATAGAAAAAGTTACTACCAGTCCCATAATATTTAGTACATTAGCGTATTAAATGTATATGCAAAATTAACAAGTATCATTGGACAAATGCAGTAAAAATATGACTTGTCCTATAATAGTTATATTTAAAGTATTAAACACGTATGCACGGTAAATAAATATTATGAGACAATGGAAGAAAGAATACGTCTTATCGAAAAATATATTGGTACTTTTAGTATATTAAAGACGTATGAAAGTCTAACAATTATTATGAGACACAGTAAAAGTACCACTTGTCCCCCAAAGTTGTTATATTTCGTATATTAAATGCTTATGCAAGTAACAACTTTTATGGAACAACGGCAGTAAAAAATTGCAAGCTATTCTATAATATTTATTACATTTAGCTGATGAGATGTATACGCAAATGCTGTTATTGTTATGGGACAGATGTTGTATAATAAAATAATTTACTAATCTATACTCCATAATAGTTGTCATGATTAGCGTATTAAATGCATATGCAAACATAACAAGTGTTATAGGAAAAATGTAGTAAAAAGTAAGTTAGTGTAGTAAAAAGTTTGTTAAGTGCCATACGTGATACACGCTTGGGTGATCATGTCTCGAAAGAGACACGACTGAGTGGGTAGAAGATTTTCCTGCAGTAAGTTGCCATTACTTTCTGCGGTAGACTTGTTCCCACCCAAGTCTGTAGAACCCAGTCTGTCCTGTTATTTTACCAATAGGTAGAGGAATGAAACTGATTAATACCTTTCCCAAGGGTATTTGCGCGTAAGTGAATGCAACGAATTCAAGCACATGTCTCAGAAAGTTATTACAGTTATTGTATTAAGTGATGATGCAAGCGTAACAACTATTATGAGACAGAGGTAGTAAAAAATACAAGCTGTTCAAAAATAGTTGTTACATTTTGTGTATGGAAATGGGTATGCAAATGTAACTATTATAATGGACAGATAAGTTGCAAGAATGTAATTCTTTCAAACCTATTATCAGAAAATAATTTCAAGAGCAGTCGGTTCGGAATAGAGTTATGGTTAACAAGCTTATCTCTACTACTGATTAGTGAACTCGAGCTTACCTTAGTGCCCCATACTTGTGATCTTGCGTTATAACGAAGATAAACTTAATAAAGAAGAAAGACGCCTCATTGTCATATAATGGTTGGAAAGTTGAACTTTCTGATCACGAGTAGTGCGTTCGATCCACCCGAGATGGCCTATATTTGTGACCTTGTGCCAAACTAATCTAAACTTAGTAAATAACAGCAATTCCCAAGGAATATTTAGTTCCTAGTTAGATGTTGAATCGGTGGTTCTCGGTAAGAAACTATAGAAAAAAATAATATAAAAATTGAATAAACATATCTATATGACGATATTTATAAAATAAAGGATTGCCAAAGTTCATTTTTGGTTGGTTGTCTTTAAGAAATATCTGTTTTAGGGAACTTAGTTTAATATCGATCTTTTTATGCAGTAACTAATGAGGATCGAACTCACTAGTCAATAATAACTGTCAGCCAGGCTAAGCTTTGTTGATCATTGCACCAGACAGTGCACTATTTGAACAAACGGAATAAAATTGAGAAGTGTGTGTGTGTGTGTGTGTGTGTGTGTGTGTGTGTGTGTGTGTGTGTGAAATTTAAGATATAACTACAAATATATCTGTAAAAAGACAGTATGAATAAAGGCAAAAGGTAAACCTATTTTAGCCGACGCGTTTGGCTTTAGTTTTTATTCATACTGTTCTATACATACCCCATTCAAGGCAGAAAAGCCACTAAGGCAGAAGGGATAATAGGGTATGAAACAATTAGGAACAAGCAACATTAATAATGGTCGGTAAGAGAAAAAAATAATCAGGAGGACAGTAGATAGCGATTGACACTGCATTTAAATTTTTGCAGGTTAAAGTTGGCTGGTAAACATGGGGCCGGAAGGGAGTTCCACAAGCGATAAATGCTAGAAAAAAAACTCTTTATGATTACATCTAGCCAGCTTAACTGTATATATATATATAATATAATACTCCAAGTGATATTGTGATATTTCTTCCCTTTGATATCAGTTATTGTTTGTTAGTGCTTAATTGGGACGTTACCACTACATGAAATAATACAAGATTATTGATGATTACTTATCTCAGAATTGAAATACTAAATTATGAAAAGCGGTACGAATTCGCCATCATAACGAAATGTCAAAACACATCTGACATTAAATATAAAAATTGCTTCAGATATACACCACTACGTCACCGATATAGGAGTTGTTTATATGTGTGTTACTGTCATCTTATGATCATGAGTTCAATCCTTGGACCCTCTAGGAATGACCCAATTTATCAGGAATTGACAATATCTGATATTACAATAATCAACAGATATGCCATATCCTCGCCAATCAATGGACACCTTGGCCAGAGGGTACCTGGCCGAAACATTGTGTAACATTAATATATCAACAAAAATGAGAACAATAATTCGAAATAATATAAGAATACTGTTATCATTTACTAGAGGACTGAAAGTGCGATACTGAAGTATGAAGGCGCACTGGGATATCACAAAGGCTCTCCAAAAGCTAAGTAAAGCAATCAGAAACTCGACATTTTCTTTAGAAACAATTAAGATAGTGTTGAGTAGTATCTATCATGCTATATAGCAGTAAATACTGAAGCATCTCTGCAAAGATGAATTTAAGGCGACAGAAATGTGGTTTAACAGAAGGTTGTTGAGAATACCATAAACTGAACACGTGAGCAAGGGCGATGTTTTAGAGAAAATGAAAACAAAAAAGACACTTAAACTTAATATCAGAAAGAGACAGTCGAAATTTCCAGCGTACATAATGAGGAAAGAGGGCTTGGAAAATTTCGCATATTGAAGGCAAGGCAGAAAGAGCTAAACAACGTGTAACCTACATAATGAGCTGAAATTGAGTGTAAATAGATAGCAGTAGATGTTTTAAGAGGTATTAAAAAAGAAAAAAATACTAAGAGCCGCAACGGAAATTGTGGAGAGCCATGATCAGACGTATTTTACAGGTCAGTTCTAGGCTCTCAGAAGAACAGTGATATATATGTTGTTTTTTTTTAATAAAACTCACTCAATGCTATGCTCAGGAGTCACTTAAAATAGAGGCGTACGGAGTAAGGTCTGTGGTATAAATGTAAAAGGAGGTAGCAGAAAGTGAATATTATGAGGGAAAGGAGGATAGATAACGATTGACCCTAGTGATCGTAGTAATCAGGAGTCTGTTCGACAAAATGGCAGTTCTCGAGGGAAAAACTCTCTGAGTGGAACTTCCTGGTTACAATTGGAATACAGATGAAATGAGGATGATTCGGTCCGTGGAAGTGGCATAGCATTTCCTAGCGATAAATGTATGAACTTGTGGAAATAAAGAATAAAGCCCACATGAACATTTGCCATGGTAAAAGCTGTCGAAGTGGAAGTTCATCCTTACAATTGGAATTAAGGTGATATCCTGTCCTCAGACCTCAAATGGAACCACTATATTGAATCCATAGCAAAATCTACTGCTAACAAGGTTGGGTCACTATGTCGATCCAGGATGTTTTTTCCGCTTGAATCCATCCTGCATATATACAAGTCAACCATCCATCCGTGCATGGAGTACTGCTGCCATTTATGGTCAGGCGCCCCTGCCGTTCTCCCCACTGTTCTTGACATGCTCCAAAGGAGAGTCTGTAATGTGATAGGTACTGATCTGGCGGCTCGACTGCAGCCACTTCCCCACCGTCGAAATGTGGCCTCCCTCTGTCTCTTCTATAAATACTTTCATGGCTTCTGCTCGGACGAACTTAAGTCACTGGTGCCTCCTCAACAGGTGTTTACTCGTGCAACCAGACTGGCAACTGGGTCCTACCCATTCACAGTCAGGTTAGCCAAATGCAGACGACAATTCTACTCCTGCAGCTTCTTCTCTGGCACTTCCCGCCTGTGGAACTCGCTCCCATATTCTTGCTTTCCTGATGGCTACAACTCCCAGAAATTTAAATGCAAAGTCAATACTCATTTACTAACCACTGGACTCTAGCTCTCTCCCCACCCCCGTATATCCTTCCATTTCTCTCCACCTATGTATCTGTCATCGCACCTGCTTTCTCAGCGTTCTATTGCTCCTTTCTAACTAGTTTGTACTTCTCACTCTTTTCTAATTAATCTTTTTACATTTATGTAGCCCCCTGCACATCAGTGGCATTTCCGCCTTGCTCGAGGTGAAATGATTAAAAAAAAAATTCAATTCCGTGAAAGCAACATGGTGTGACTTAGATATAAATATCTGAACTGGTGGGACTAAAGAATCGAGTTCATCTGAACATTTGCCATGGAAATAGCGATAGACTTGCGACGTTGCGCCCTTGTGCAAGAAGTTGCAAATTCGAAAATAAGTAATCTCTCACAAGACAGTGTAAACGATTTTGAATTCTGTTAATGCTGGAAATTTAGGATTGGAGCAATGCCATCCCATATATGGCAGCAATAACTCTATATAGCAGAGACATGCTTTTCCAGATTAAAAGAAGAAGATTGGGTAGTTGGCGGATGTTACGATCTCAAATCGAATCTACAATATTAATACAGCAGTTAACACATGTCTTAAATTTTGAGATGTGTTTATTAGGACTTGTCTTCACTATTGATGTTTTTGTATTCACATTTTTTTTTGTTACTGCATTCTCCGGTCTTCCTTGGTATCCAATGCTGTTTCTGCTCGATTAACATTATAAAATAGGATTAATTTAATATCCGTGGTCATTGCTTATTTATCTACCTAGTGTTTTGAGGTGTTAGAAAGAATGGCAACAAAAAGGAAATTGATGCTGAGCATCAGGAAGAGACAACTAAAGTTCCTGGGACATGCAATGAGGAAGGAGAGCCTGGAGAACCTGATACTGACTGGACAGATAGAAGGAAGGAGAGACAGAGGAAGGCAGCGGATGACGATCAGGTGGATGACGGAACGGGGGTTGCCAGGAGCAACAGGAGCAAACATACTAAGAGCCACAAGGAATAGGGAGACGTGGAGAGCCATGATCGCCTACGTCCTGAAGGGACAGGGCACATAGAAGAAGAAGTGTTTTCTCAGTATTTAATTGAATGGAACAACCAGAAAAACCAGAAAAAGCAGTGCAATAACTGAAGAAGACCAGAGGGTGCAGCGTCCGAAATTTAATTTTGTATATATACACACACATATTATATATATATATATATATATATATATATATATATATATATATATATAAGAGAAAGCAAGAGAATCAATGCATTAAATCCGATGTTTTTATTACCTCAAATGTTATTATAGTAGAGACTCATATTTGAAACAGACAACCAATTTTTATTTTATTTTAAACAGTGCGTATTGCGTCTTTTGGCCCGTGCGTTCGCTAAATCTTAATGAAGAAAATATGTTCTCAGGAAAGTATTGAACCTGTCTCTTCTTTTAGGGGAACATCACCATTTGATCCAGCGTGCTTGACCACGCGACTATTTATTGTTAATTCGACTTCTATTTAATTCAGACGTTATTATAGTAGATACTTCTTATTTGAAATAGACGACTCACATTTATTTTATTTTAAACAGTGTGTCTATCGGACTGGGCATTCGAAAAATCTCATTAAAGGAAATGTGTTCTTTGGCAGAGATCGAACTTGCGTCTTATTTACAAGACTCTATTTCCCTTTATAAGAAAATCAGATCCTCTTTACATTAATTATTTTTTTCTCAAAATTCCATAACTGCTATAGAGGGGTGCGTATTAGAGTAGATATCGACATTTTTTATAAGTGTAATTCAATATCTACCGGCCTGAGCATGCGAGAGTCTTAATACATAGAATATGGCTTTTGGAATGTTTCAAAACTGCGTCTTTTTATATTGGAATCGAACCGAGACTAGCAAATGTTTGTGAATTTATCTTCATCATAAGGGCGGGGATTATCTTTATCAAAAACGTGTTAAAGCAAGCAGCGTACCATGTTTCTTCAGGACATGGTCGATCATGGCTAGCCACAACTTCCTACCATTTGTAACTCTTACCAATCTTTGTCTATTATTATCCCGTCTATTTTCTACACTGACATCCATTTTCACAAACTCGTTAGGTATGTTACTCGCTGTTTCCATTTACCGCTTCTGCCTTCGTTCTATGAGTGTTATATTTTCCAAGCCCTCTTTCTTCATTGTGCGTCTTAGAAATGTACACAGCTGATACTAAGTATAAGTGTCCTTTTTAGTCACATTTTTCTTTAAAATTTATTCGTTGCTTACATGTTCCATTCGTGATATTCATATTCAGTAAAACCAGCTCCCTGAATTTTCCTCTTCATCTTTCAGCAAATTGCCTAATAGTCACCTCCATATAGTAAATGGTAATACATAGAATTTTAGTATCCATTTTTTTGTTTCTCACAAAATAATCTTCTTTCTTAACTTTTGGAAGGCATCTTTTGCATCTTCGGATTTTGGTGCTACATTTTCCATAGCTTGCTAAAACATTTTCTAGATATTTAAATTTCTGTACTTGCTTAACCGTGACATCTCCAATTCGGGTATCGCGATTTGGAATCTTCTTCTTCTTCTTCTTCTTCTTCAAATTCCTATTTAAATTCTTCTTCTTCTTCAAATTCCTATTTAAATTCTTCTTCTTCTTCAAATTCCTATTTAAATTCTTCTTCTTCTTCAAATTCCTATTTAAATTCTTCTTCTTCTTCAAATTCCTATTTAAATTCTTCTTCTTCAAATTCCTATTTAAATTCTTCTTCTTCAAATTCCTATTTAAATTCTTCTTCTTCTTCAAATTCCTATTTAAATTCGTCTTCTTCTCCTTCTTCTTCTTCTTCCTCTTCAAATT
Source organism: Ascarosepion bandense (assembly GCA_037127315.1). NCBI lineage: Eukaryota > Metazoa > Mollusca > Cephalopoda > Sepiida > Sepiidae > Ascarosepion > Ascarosepion bandense. The sequence continues at coordinate 2,059,849 of JBBBDQ010001100.1, read as the reverse complement.
CCTATTTAAATTCGTCTTCTTCTCCTTCTTCTTCTTCTTCTTCCTCTTCAAATTCCTATTTAAATTCGTCTTCTTCTTCTTCTTCTTCTTCAAATTCCAATTTAAATTCGTCTTCTTCTTCTTCTTCTTCAAATTCCTATTTAAATTCTTCTTCTTCAAATTCCTATTTAAATTCTTCTTCTTCTTCAAATTCCTATTTAAATTCTTCTTCTTCAAATTCCTATTTAAATTCTTCTTCTTCTTCAAATTCCTATTTAAATTCTTCTTCTTCAAATTCCTATTTAAATTCTTCTTCTTCTTCAAATTCCTATTTAAATTCGTCTTCTTCTCCTTCTTCCTCTTCAAATTCCTATTTAAATTCGTCTTCTTCTTCTTCTTCAAATTCCTATTTAAATTCTTCTTCTTCTTCAGATTCCTCTTCTTCTTCTTCTTCTTCTTCAAATTCCTCTTTAAATTCTTCTTCTTCTTCTTCTTCTTCTTCTTCTTCTTCTTCTTCTTCTTCTTCTATGTACTGCATCCCATTAGGACACAAGCGGTCACGGCTCTTTGTCCAAGGAATTTCAGTTGCCTGTTCCTGTTTTTGAGTATAAATGTTCTTTCTGTTGCCATTTTCTCTAAGACTTTTTTGTTGCTGCTCGCTGTGTCCACGGAATTTTCAATATCCGTCAGTAGAACCACATTTCTGTCAGCTCTACATTTTTCTCACCCTGAGAGAAAATGTCCAACTGCCATATAAAAGAATTTCTTACTGACAACCATAAGCCTAGTAAATAATTCTTCCAGAAAATGATAGACTTGTTAATTACTAATTGAGATATTTAAATAGTAGAACTTTGGACCAGATAACCATAAAACTGAGTCTAATGGCATTAAACACACCTAAACAGTAGAAATGATTTCTTTGTTCTTTTTTTTTTACTACAGCACAGTAATTAATAAGACATTTGTTTTATGACTACGTTTATCTATACTTGGTCAATAAGATTTCTCAGTGAAATTGTCATTTGTAAGACAGACTGGTTTATGGGCCGGAGTCTCCCTTTCTCTTTCTCAAGAAGACAGACAATTTACTTCGTGACTGGAGGTTTATATACAGATTGAATTCTAGATAAGAAGACAGAAGAAAAGTGGAAAATACGCGAATATGGTTTCGCAAAGGAAAGAAAAGATGCAAGAAATAATAAAACAGAACAAGGTAAAAAGGTTTAGAAAAATGAAATGGAGGAAGAAAATAGAGAAACAATTCAGTAGCTAAAGAGAAAGACTTAAGGAAAGAAAGAAGATGAAAAGAAAATGGGTTAGAAAGAAATCGAAACAAAGATAAAAGAGGAGAAAGAACGAAAAAAAAAAATTACCGAAAAGATATTGAACTGATGTAAAAAAGGGGAAGGAAACAAAAAGAAAAAACGAAAAAAGGAGATAGCTATAAAGTGAAAAATAAACAAAAAAAAATGTATTAGATAAAAAGAAAGCGGGCGAAAAGAGAGAAAGACTGTAAAAGTAAAAAAAAGAAAAACAAAAAAGTAAAAACAAAAAAAAAGAGACAAATAAAAATAAAGACGCCTTCCAAATAAAACTGTTCTTTTAGTAATGCTAAAAAACCCTTTTTGCTTTCCATCAGCATTGCTGGTCCTGTTCTCCAGAAGAGCAACTCTTTACGCCATCTCAGTTTCACATTTTCCCCTAACATGAAGTGGAACGATTATATTAAATCAATTCTTAGGTCTGCTGCTAAGAAAGTTTGTTCACTGTGTGTCATAACAGACGATTTTACTTCACCAGAATCCATCTTGTACGTTTATAAATCTACCATCTATTCATGTATTGAATATTGCTGCCATGTCTGGTCTGGTGCTATTACTATATATCTCGAGATACATGACAAACTCCAAAGAAGGTTCTGTAATGTTATCGATCTTGACTTGAGAACTTGATTTCAGGCATTTTCCTATCGCCATCACGTAGCTTCTTTGCAGTTTTCTATAAATATTTTCATGACAATTGTTCTAATGAGCTTTCCCTTTTGTACTATGACCTCATGAACTTAAACGTACTTCTACATTAGCTACGAGGTGTCTCCATTTTACTGTTGAAATAGCTAGATGTAACCGTAAATTCTGTTCTAACAGCTTCTCTCGCACATTTCACCTGTGGAGCTCTCTTCCGGTTTCTTGCTTTCTTGTAAATTACGATCTTGAAAAAAATTAATATCAATCACTATCTTCGGTCTTCCTGAAACCTGTTCTTTTATTTTCCTTTCTGCTCTCGAACGTATTCTCGCTTTCTTTCATTCTCAGTAACCCCTTGTGTCTTAGTGACATGATCGCCTTACGTGGGATAAAATGACAAAGAACAAAAACTGATAAATACATAAAAAGAGGTATACAATGAATCTTTTATGTTGGAAGAAAACAATAAAGAGTAGATTAAGAAAATTAACAAAAAGAAGAAACGAGAAATAGAAAAATAAATCAGACAATAAAAGGCAAGCAAATATCAAATGTTTAGAAATAAGGAAGCACTTATACTTATGTTTCATACATTATGCAAAAGCATTTGATAAGGTGCGACACAAATATTTGTTTGAACTACTAAGAAAAACTTAAATTATTTGACAAAGGTCTTAGAGTAATCGGATGTGCGTTGTGGTACAGTGGATATCGGCTCGGAACGAGAAATCGGGGAGCCGAGTTCGAATTCCAGTTAAATCCATTGTATTCACTTACGCGTAAATACCCTTGAGAAAGGTATTAATCCATCTCTTCCTTCCAGTTATGGGTTAAATAGCAGGATAGATTGGGTTCTATAGCCTTGGTCGGCAACCAGTATACCGCAGAAAGCAATGGCAACCTACTGCGGGATAATCTTCTGCCCAGTCAGTCATCTCTCTCTCTTTCGAGACATGATCGCCCAAGCGTTTATCACGTATGGCACTTAACTGACTGACTTAGAGTAATCAAGAATTTATGCTAGAAGAAAAACCGAACGGTATCCGGACAGAAAACGAATAATTGCACAAAAGTAGAATGGAACACAAGACAAGTATGTGTCGTCTCTTCAGATGTATTCAGCTTTTACAGTGAGACGAGAACTAGAAATCCTACCATGATTTATTATTGGCGGACACAATCTTAACAACATGAGACATGCAGATGGCACAGTGTTGATAGCAAACAGAGAAAATGACTCCTAGATAGTAAAAGAAAGCAAGAATAGACACTGAAGGAAAACAAGAAGAAAGGACTAACCACAAATTATAATAAATATTAAATGTATAATTGTAAGGGAGAAAAATAGCGTAATTTGCGAACTACGATATAGAAATGACAAAATCAAGCATGCACAGAAGTAGAAATATATTGAAAGTGTTTTAAGAGATGACAGAATAAGTGGCACCAAAATCCGAAGATAAAACAGCAAAAAATAGCATCTAACATTTCAGCAAAGTATTAAAAAACATGTGCGTTGTGGTGCAGTAGATATCGGCTCGGAACGAGAGTTCGAAATTAAGTTGAATTCGTTGCATTCACTTACGCGCAAATACCCTTCCGAAAGTTATGAATTCGTCTTTTCTCCCTCTATTTATGGGTTAAATAGTAGGACAAATTGGGATCTGTAGTCTTGGATGACAACCATTGTACCACAGAAAGTAACCGCAACCTACTGCAGGAACATCTTATGCCCAGAAAGAGACATGATCGTCCAAGACTGTATCACGTATGGCACATAACGGGCTGATTAAGAAACAAGAAAATTTTATTAGGAACAAAGCAAAGAGTACAGAACTGCTGTGTAATATCAGTCCTTTTATATGATTGAATACTTGACAATTTCTACACAGATGAAAAAAAAGACTTGAAGCAACAGAAATGTGGTTCTACAGAAGGATGCTGAGAATACCATTGGCAAGCAACGAGTAACTTTTAAGGAGAATGGAAAGTAAGGGGTAATTATACGTTGAAAGAAAGAGACAGTAGAAATTTCTTGTACATATATTTGAGGGCCTGCAAAATTTGACACTGACTGGACATATTAAAGCCAACAGAGAGAGAGAGAGAGAGAGAGAGAGAGAGAGAGAGAGAGAGAGAGAGAGAGAGAAACAGACAGACAGACAGACATAGAGAGTAATATGCGTAATTCTTCTATGTGCACTGTCCCTTCAGGACGTAGGCGATCATGGATCTCCACGTCTCCCTATCCCTTGTGGCTCTTAGTATGTTTGTTCCTGTTGCTCCTGGCAACCCCCGTTCCGTCATCCACCTGATCAGGCCATATGCGTAATTAGCTTGTGTAAATGAATGGTAGACGAGAAAACGGGAGTAATGGAGGAAGTTATGTAGCGCCATAATCGCCAACACTTTGAAGAGAACCGCTTAGATGGAAAATCAAATGCTATTTTTACATCATGCGTTTTTGTATGCTTCTAATTGTTAGAAAGATAGTTGCATGCCTCTTTTCTTTCTCAGTATGTTATGTCTCTACAAAATGTGAATGATCATGGCTCTCTACTGCTTTCTTTTTTGTTACTCTTAACGATACTAGCTTTCTTGTGACACTCTCCCTCTCTTTTTGGTACTTAGTCTTCCAGCCATTTATTCAATTTTATCAAGTACGATTCTCACTTATGTTTTTATTATTTCTCTTGCTTTCGATATTCCCTGTGAGTGGTAAGTTCCTCAAGCCTTCTTTCCTCAATGACTCCAAAATTTTCGCTGACCCTTTCTGAGTGTAGGCTACAATTTCTTGCCTTTTCCAAACCTTCTCAAAACTTCCTTGTTAATCACATGATCTTTCATAGTATTCTCTTATGATATTTCGTAGTATTATCGCATGACCTGCCATAGTCTTATATCATGATCTTTCATACTATTTTCAGATGATTTGTCATAGTATTATCACATGATCTGTCATAGTATTATCCTATGATCTGTCATAGTATTATTCTATGATCTGTCATAGGATTATTCCAGGACCTGTTACAGTATTATCCCATAATGTTTCATAGTATTATCCCATGATCTGTCATCGTATTATCACATGGTTTTTCAGTTTTATCTCATGACCTACCATAGTATTATCAATATTTATCGATAGAAACACATCTTGCTTGCTTCAAGCCTTTTTTATGACGAAACTGTCCAGCCGTGTTATTGCCATACAAAATTGTAGACGTTAAAGAAAAATCGACTGTCTTTACTTATTTGCTAAGAATAATTTTTTATCCGTCAATATATTACAAAATTAACTTCGAATTTTCCGTTCTGGTACATGTCTTCATTGGAGAATTGAAAGTTACTAATTTTGATAAAGTAACAAATAACAGAAATTTGAACGATAAAATGTTTTCCTGCCTTAGTACCAAATAACACATCACTCAATAAGTCTCGTGCCTAAATAGTAAAAAAACAACGTTTAGACAAAATTCGACATCTCTAACAATTCGATGCCTTTGTTGTAGAACGATTTGTCTTTGGCCTCAAAATACGTCCCAGTTTCAGATATCACTTCTTCAAAATCTCTTTTCCAGGAGCATTTTTTGAGGTCTGCAAGCAGTCTCTGGGGACCAGATCTGGAGAATAGGGTGGATGCGGAAGTGAAATTCATGTTTTGCCATCGTTGCGATCGACTTGTAACACGGTGCGTTGTCTTGGTGAAAGATTACTTTTTTCATCTTCATTTGTGTCCGTTTTTTGACAATTTCTTCCTTCAAACACACTAATAATGCTATATATTACTCGCTAGTGATGGTTCTTTTCCCAAGGTAATCAATGAACAAAATACCTTGTGCATCTCAAAATACGGAGGCTGAAATCTTGTCTGCTGATGTTTGCGTCTTTGGTCACTTTGTCCGGCTTTCACCTGCTGCTGTCCACTCAACTGACTCCCGATTTGACTCTGGAGTGAAGTGGTGGATCCATGTTTCATCCATTGTTACATATTTACACAAAATTTTTTTCTTGTTGCGTTGAAACGTTTGCAAACAACGCTCTGAATCGTCGACGCGTTGTTGCTTTTGATCGACTGTGTGCAAACGCGGCACCCACTTTGAACACAGCCTTCTCAATGACAAATGTTCATGAAAAATAATGCATACACTGCCATCTGATATGTTCAACTCCTCTGCTATCTCATGCAACTTCAATTTACGATCGGCCAAAACGAGTTTATTTGGTTTTTGGTGTTTTCCGGGATAACTGGCGATTTTGAGTGACCTGGGCGTATCAATTGTGTCTGTACGACCGCATTTAAAGTCAAGACATCATCTCTTAAACGTTGTTTCCGACGGACCAGTGTCCGAATAACACTTATCAAGCCATTGCTTTGCTTGAGCAGTATTTTTCCTAACAGAAAGCAATGCTTTTTCAACACACAAAGTTTAGATTTTTCCATTGTTTTGAAAGTTTTCAGCAGTAGCTTCGCTTAAATAACTGTAATTTGTAAACTAATAATCCGATTAGGCCCAAATTTTGTCACATGCTATTTGAAGGTTATTACTTTATAAAAATCATATGGATTTTTTTATTAGTGGCGCCAGCTGTATGTCAGGCCTGGAACTTATTGAGTGATATGTTACTCAGTTTATGCTATTCTCAACGTTCATAGGTAGAACCGGTTCTCGGTCGCTTCAGTTCTTCATATGTGATAGTTGATTGATTTATTTAGCGGCATATCAACCTCTATAGGTTATTTAAAGCCGAAATCTAAATATTTTGTACGCAATTTTATGGCCTCAACTACAGATAAAATTTTATTGCCGGTCATTTTACTATCAATAGGTATTGTTTGTAATTTTATTATCAATCGGTGTTGCTACTAATTTTTCAAGTTTTCCAGTCAACTTTAATCTGCAAAATTTTGATGCAATGTCAGTCCTTATCTACTGTCCTCTTGATTTCTCTTCTTTTGTTCTCGCTCCTTAGTAATGTTTATAACTCTAACACACCTAGTAATCCCTTGTGTCTCAGTGGCTTTGCTACCTTGGTTGGGGTGAACTTGATTGAAAACACACACACACACACACACACACACACACACACACACACACACACACAGATATATATATATATATATGGTTAAATAAAATAAAGACAAGAGGAAAACTGTATTTTAAATCGCCTACGTGTTTCGTCCTGTGATGGACTTTATCAAGGCAAAAAGACGAAATGATCTTTCTTCTAAATTACGCATCTATAAACAGTGTTGGCTACCACAAAAACGCTCACAAATCATTTCAAAAGATTAACAAAATATTTTAGTTTTTAGAATTCCTTCATGTGTAGTGCAAAGTCACGAAATATTAAAATGAAGGGAATTTGATCGTTTTCTTTGAAACTTTTTATTATGTATGTTAGTCTGTTTTAGAATTCTTTCATGTGTAGTGCAAAGTCACGAAATGTTAAAATGAAGGGAAGTCAACCGTTTTCTTTGAACTTTTTATTATGTATTTTAGTCTGTTTTAGTATAATTTCCATAAATAAAGATGAGATTGGGAAAAACCGGGACGCAAATTGATGTTTTGGTAGTACTGGATGGCGGCGCTCTCGAGAACTTTTCTTCTGAATAAATTGTTTTTTCTTTTTATTAGTGTCGTATTTTTAAAATCGAAATTGTGGTTGAATTTATTTCTGTGAATCACTAATGCATTTGTTAGATTATTATTAGTGATGTCTCTTTTGTGTTCATATATACTTTTTTTTTAGATTTTTACTTGTTTCTTCGATGTACATGGAGGAACAATTCCGGCAATTTATTGTGTATACACCTGCTTGTTCATCTTTTTGATTTCGGTTATTTTTAGATCTGATAATGTCTATAATAGTTTTCGAGGTAGTTGTTACTATGTTTTTTTTTTATATGAGATAGATTGTTTTGGATATTAGATGCAATGGAGTTGGTTGGTAGTATAATGTATTTTTTATTGTTTAGATTATCATTGTTAACTGTTTCTTTCTTTTGTTGTGGTTGTATATATTATGTGCCTTTCATTTTGCATTGTGAATAAAGTGATATGGGTAATGCAAGTTTCTGAATGTGCTTTCTATGTATTTTTCTTCTTTTGTTAAATATTGGGGGTTGCATATTCTTAGTGCTCTTAAAAAGAAACCTATAATAATACCAGATGTGATTTTGGAAGAGTGGCTGGAGTAGAAATTTATCAGGTCGTTTTTGTTGGTAGATTTTCTGTAGACGACAAAATCGAGTTTGTTGTTATTTTTGTGTAATATGATATCTAGGAAAAGAAGAGTATGATTAGATTCAGTTTCGAAGGTAAAATTTATAGTAGGTTCAATGTTATTAAGTTTGTTGACAAAATCTGCTATGTTAGTAGTTTCTGGATAGATTAGAAGGGAGTCGTCTATATATCTAAAGTAGGAGGAATTTGGTGGTAAAATGTTTCTGAAACAACCTCTTTCCAGAAATACTAAAAATAAACAAGCGAGAACGCCGCTGAGAGGCGATCTCATTGGTAAACCAAGTTTTTGTCTGTAGAAATGGTCATTAAAAGCGAAGAAACATTGCTTAGTAATTAGATATCATAGTTTTATGATTTTCTGTGTAGGTAGAGGTAATTTTATTTTTGTTTTTTTAAGTGTGTTTTTAATTGATTTAAGCATTTATCTATAGGAACATTTGTGTATAAGGATTTTATGTCTAGACTTGCTATGTGTTTGTTTTTTATGTCTATGTTTTTAGTTTGTTCAAAAGGTCACTAGAGTTTTTTTTATATGTGACGGACTTATTGTGCCAAGAAGTGGTGTTAAGATTTTGCTTAATTTGCCAGCTATTTTATGTGAGACGTTGCCTATTCCGGATATGATAGGTCTCATTGGTATAATTGGTTTATGTGTTTTTGGGAGACCGTATAGTGTGGGTGTTTTTGGATGGTATGTGATAAGCTTTAGCCAGGAGGAGTCTTCTGTTTTTAATACTTTCTTGATATTGTTTATAAATTTTTGTGTTTCTTTTGTGATGCTGTTTTTGTTAACTTTTTCGTATATGTTATCATCATCAATGAGGTCTTTCATTTTTTTGTTCGTATATGTGTTCGTCCATGATTACGATTCCCCCACCATTGTCAGAAGAAGATATGTGTATATCTTTGTTGTTTTTTAATTCCTTCAGGGCTGTTAAATATCTGCGAGGAATTGAGATGTGGTTTGTTTGTTTTTTTTTGTATGTAGCTGTGAGTATACCTTGGATATACCCTTTGGTGAATTCCGAATCGTTGTTTTGATGGTTTTTGATGATAAAATCTGTCATATCATATTTTTGTAATCCGGTGGCAAACTTTTTTACCGAAGCTTGGATAAATTATTAACTAAATTTTTTTTCCGATCCTGGAACACTTGCTATTGTTAATTAGTTTTTTAGGTTTAGTGTGTAATTTTTGAACATGCTTCTTGTTGCTGTAAAAGACCATGTCATTTATATAATTTTTGTCATATTTAGAGAGAGTATTTCTCGCAATATATGCCCTGTGGAAGAGTGCACGTTCTTTCTCCTCTAATTCATGGACTGATGATTTTAGAAATTTGTGGGCATAAGGGGGAAAATATGATGTGATACCTTCACGAGTTTGCCTGAGCATTTCGGAATTATTTTTTCTTCAATACATTTTTTTGAGAAAGTTTTTGCTGTTTCTGTGTGAATGGGCGGCTTTTAGTCATCTTTTATATTCTCTAATTTGATATATGTGTTTTCGTTTTCCATGTCGACAATTTGTAAAAATATACTCAGTTATGATCTGAGATTAAGGACAGAATGATTAAAGACAATATAGACAAGAGGAAAACTGTATTTTATGTAAAACGGTTGAATTCCCTTCATTTTAAGATCTCGTGACTTTGCACTACACATGAAGGAATTCTAAAAACTAAAATATTTTGTTAATCTTTTGAAATGATTTGTGAGCATCTTTGTGGTTGCCAACATTGTTTGTTTATAGATACGTAATTTAGAATAAAGCTCATTTCGTTTTTTTGCCTTGATAAAGTCCATCACAGGACGAAACGCCTAGGCGATTTAAAATACAGTTTTCCTCTTGTCTTTATTTTATTTGACCATTCTGTCCTTAATCTCAGAACATAACAGAGTATATTTTTACATACATATATACATATGTATGTATGTATTGCTGGTATTTTTGATAGATCAGGGATACAGAGGTGTAACTTGTTTTTAGTGAGAAAATGAATAAAAAAAAGAAAGTAAAAATAAAGAAAGAAGGAAAGTTATAAGTGTTTACCGGCTGTTTCAGAGATATAAAAATATTTTCAATTTTAGAATTTTTAATTTGTACCCACTTCTTAAAATAACGACCAACATTCACATTTATGATTGTTATTGCAATATTTTGTTAAAGTCTTTAAGCCCAAATGTTTCACGGTACAATAGGGGAATTTATATGGATATTTTATTGTCATAGATTTTGCAATGAACTTATTTAATCGTTAACTTAAAAAAAATTCAAATAGGAGAAACTTGAAATTTTCACGGATCTTTCAAGTCTAATATTATTTTCTCATATTATAAACTTACATAAACACTGAACAATTCATTTGCTTTTATCTTTATTAAATAAATTTCAATTAGTTTAATTCAAATGATAAACGGGCTATAAGTTGTTTCATAGTATGTTAGACATAATTTTTCAAGAAAGAAAAAGGCTTTTTGTCTCAATTGTCAATTGTATACTTGTAAAAGTGCCACACAGACGTTGATATTTCAACCTAAGTGAGAAAGACATTTGAATGGCTTTAATTTGCAGGATCTTAGGTTAGATTTCAGTGATTTATATTAAACAATGACATTTAGAAAGGTTTCGTTCTTGCATTAACTTCTTAGCCGACATATTTTGCATACAAATTGCGTGCCTATAAAGAAATTCAAACAACTTGTTTCATTGTGAAACCTTTATTTTGTTAAAGACTGATTTACAATAGACCGAAAGCATAACAGCAATCTTCACCGTTTTCTCTTTCAGATAAACAACTCTTTTTTTTTATTTAAAAGGGCGTTTCGCCGTAGAGTAATGGTCAGTGTGGTAGTCAGGTTAACAATTAGTAGTAAGCTTACTGTGTGCCCGATTTGGAAACTGATTTTTTATGTGATGTCTGTCCTTCAATATGGCAGCGAATGCTGCACAAGCTTATCAAAGATGAAGGAAAGACTTGAAGCACCCGAAATGTGGTTATAAAGAAGGATTCTGAGGATAGCATGGACCGAACTTGTGGAGCAGTGATGAGGTTTTGAAGAGGATGGAAACAAAAAAGAAACTGATACTTAACCCCACGAAAAAAACTGCTGAAGGAGGGTTTGAAGAATCTGATACTTACAGGGCAGATAGAGGGAATAGAGACGGAGGAACGCAACGCTTGACATACTTGATGGGCGTGAGCAAATGGTTTCAGAGCAGGATTTGGAAGGAGTAACGAGAGTAAGTGTGTTAAGAGCTACGAGGGATAGGGATATGTGGAAGGCCATGATCGCCTGCGTCTTGAAGGGACACGGCCCATTGAAGAAGAAGAAGAAGAAGAAGAAGAAGAAAAAGTAGAAGAAAAAGCCCAAACTACACCATGATTGATTGATTTTTTTAACGACTTATCAACACTATTTTAGTTATTTAAACCCGAAACATATTTTGGATTGTAAATACATTCGTATTAACAATTTTTTTGTGAAATTTTTTGTGAAAACAATAATTTTTTCCAGATCCAAGTCTTGTTAAATCCATAGCCGGGAAGAAGAGATGGATTTATACCTTTCCAAAGGGTATTTGCGCGTAAGCGAATGTAACGAGCTCGACTGGAATTCGAACTCTGCTCTCTAATTTCTCATTCCAAACTCAGCCGAGATACTCGTCGCTGTGGAGAATATCAGCAAACTTGTCTGACTCAGCATTATTACTCAGAAGTGCATTCGATTCACACCAACGTTTTTAGTAATCAGACATGATTGAGAATTTGAAAAACTCCAATTATATATATATATATATATATATACTTATATTGGAAGGCATTAATGAAGGAAAACAGACAAGAGAAAAATAGGGTCAAGGAAAAAGAAAAAAGAGGAGGAAAAAAATTGGTCAGCACAGAAATTCTTCGGGGTTAAACCTCAAAGTGAATCTCCATTCTGATTAGCCACACACCAAAAAAACACCCACATACATTCACAGTAAACCGAAAGTATTTGTCATTTAAATGTAAATCATCTGCACAACTACACCAACATTGCCTGATGATGAGAATTAATCTCGAAACATAGAAATCGCCATGCTTGCAATGTAAAATTGACATAACCATATAATTATATTATATTATATTAAGCTCTGTAATACTCATTATATTGAGCAGTTTATAATAAAATAAATGCCAGAACACTCAAAATAAAAAAAAAAACCTTGAGTCCTCTTCACTTGGAATTATATATATATATATATATATATATAGTATTATTTTATTATTGGGTTTTATAAAACATTTTTTCGCTACACAAGAGCTATCGTGTTTCTCTGCTATTTCAAGCGATATACGTAGTTCACACTACTACTAAGATATATTGCCCCCAACACGATTGGGCTCTTCCTTAATTTATTTTTTGTAATATATATAGATATATATATATATAAAATAATAATAATTGGGCAGCAATTTTTCTATAAAACATCTTTCATTAAATACAACCGACAAGTCAGTTAGTCAGTTAAGTGATACACGCTTTGGGCGATCATGTCTTGAAAGAGACATGACTGACTGGGCTGAAGATTACCCGCAGTAGGTTGCCATTGCTTTCTACGGTAGACTGGTTGCCAGCCAAGGCTATAAAACCAAATCTTTCCTGTTATTTAACCTATAATTGGAAGGAAGATACAGATTAATACCTTTCCCAAGGGTATTTGTGCGTAAGTGAATGCAAGGGATTCGACTGGAATTCGAACTCGGCAACTGGATTTGTCGTTCTGAGTCGATACCCACAACGACCGACAAGAAAGATTTAATTAATTTTTTATTAAGTTTTTTTCAAGAGCCTAACATCTTTTCCGTTTTGTTGGTGATAAGAAATATAAAATTGTGCAAAATTTTTATGGAATAATTTTTTATAGAAGAAAGAAAAAAGAATAGGTAACGAATCTCAATCTAACATTTTTCACTTTTAGTTTTAAAAATAAAAATAATTATAATAGAAAATTTTTTAATTAAAAAAAAAGAATTAATTATCTATTGCTTGAATACATATGACACATATCTGACCAATAAGAATTAACCCCAAATCACAACATACCTGTAAGACTGTTTCTTTGATATTTATTTTTCTCTCGGTCCCTGAAGAAGTTTTAATAAAAGTAAAGCAGGAATACATGTTAGATTGAGATACGGTTTCCGATTTGTTCTTTTCCTATATTTTATCTTCTTGTCGGGTTGGAGTAGATAGACTAAACTATCGCCCGGTTCACACTCCACCCACGTCTACTGAACAGGTAAAGAGGCTCATCCCTTGTTTCCTGTTTAGGGTGCGGTTTCCGGTTTTCTCTCTTTTCCTATCTCTTCAATCTTATGTAGCTCCATGCACATCAGTGGCGTTACCGCCTTGCTCGGGGTGATATGATTAAATATATATATATATATATATATATATATATATATATATATATATATATATAATCCTACTTCTATAGCACAACTACGAGTTTCATACACTATGCAAACATCAAGTGCATATTATGCAATGGTCGTTTCTAGATTTGAATTTTTATTTTTGGTTCTCGCGTTGTTTATGTTCGTTATAAATTGTAAATCTGGGATGCCATTTTTTAATTTATTAAATGCATTATTTATTTTGTGATACTTGATGATTGCATAGTGCATGATATTCTGGCGACGATATCTGTATATATCGGAGGATAATATATATATATATATATATATATATATATATATATATATATTCTTCTTAGTTCTGTTATATTAAATTGAGCACTGTTTTTATCAACACCAGAAAAATATTTACATATGTGGATATACTTGCGTGTGTATATCCACATCTATAGATATCCACACACACACACACACACACACACACACACACACACACACACACACATATATATATATGATTGAAGTAGTAGGAGGATTTGAATAATTGAGTAATTCATCGGGCTTTTTATTCGACCTCAACAGAATGCAGAAAACACTGGACGGCCGTTTCGTCCTATATTTGGGACTCTTCAGCAATGCGCATCCACTACTAGGAATCCAAGATTCTTTAGCCGTAGCTCTGGGAGACACCGTCCTACGGGTAAAGGAGCTTGGATGAGTACCACCACGGAATTTGTGAACGAGCGTCGCATCATCGAGTTTAATTCGTTACCTCTTCGTCACCAGGACCCGTGGTACAGTTGGTATGACATCAGTTCAATAACCAAAAACTGTCTGGATTCGATTCCTGGTAGTGAATGCGCACTGCTGAAGAGTCCCAAATATAGGACGAAACGGCCGTCCAGTGCTTTCTGCATTCTGTTGAGGGCGAATAAAAAGCTCGATGAATTGATATATATATATATATAGTATGTGAAAAAATTCCGAAAGTTAAATTTGTCGACTGGCCATTCAACGAATTTATATTTCGGAAATTTTTGGCATACTATATATTTGGCTCTGTAAATAAATAATTATGTTTACATGGAGCCCTCTACCTTGCCCAATTTTAATATTAATAAAATTAATGTTAATAGGATCTGGTTTTGGGGATTTTATCTTTTGCTCATCCTTTTTGGATTTAATATATATATATATATATACATATATATATGGAAAAACGATATATACTCAACAATCTTTTGTGTCCTAATGACTTTATTGCCTTGCTTGGGGTGAAATGTTTGTGTACAATTTATAGCAATGCATCATTATCCTTTTCCAGTCCCATGACCGACTGTGGCCGCAGAGTTGCTACGATGCTGAGCACCTCACATATAGTGGTTGCGTGCCAATGTCTGGGTGTCTGCGAATTACATTCCTGCAAGAATCTAAGACAAATACCGATCTAATATGAAAGTTTGTTTGTTTAAAGGCATATCAACTCCTTAAGGGTCATTTAATGTCGAAATTTTATTCTATTAACTTTGGTAATATTTTTTTAAAAATATGAATTTTTTTTACTCTGAAAATTTATTGCAGGCAACTTTTTTTTATATATTTATATATTTTCATGTTTTGAACCCAGCTGATAGATGAAGATCACTATTTGTCTATAGCTAGGACTGTCACAGGTGCTACCACTCCCGTTCATGGTGAACTTGTGAACAACAATAAAGAGGTGGTCTCACGCTCCTCAAAATCTCCCGATCAGTGGCTTTGCTACTGGATGTAGTTTATCGTCATACCCAGGAGGTTGATATGAAAGTCGAAGTGGTATTCATGAATGAATACCACTCCGACAAGTAGACCTGGTGGAGTCCATCCCTCTTCAGGCCATAGCAATATGGGGAAATAAAAAAGAAGCATATGAAAAAAAAAAAATGAAAACAGTAGCGTTCCTACATCCTATTGCATACGCATAGCCACCCAGACGCATATTCATATGAGGGTTGTGAGGAAATTCTTGTTCTGACCCACTTCCTAAAATTAACGCAAGTGACCAAACACGAAAATTAGATTTATTTAATCCCTTCATGCTCGGAGCCGATAAAACGCAAACAGCCGCGAACACACACGGATGTATATTACTATATGTACAGTTAAGTTACCTGATCATTTTCTTCATGTGTGTTCTGTTTGTCCCTGTCTGTCTGTCAACTAACATACGTTTCTTATCTTGTTGTTACCAGGTATTTTTTCATTCGCTTATAAAAGCAAATTCTGAATAGCTTTACTGGTTTATTTATTTGATCTTTTATATCGCTTTTGAATAAAAAAAAACGCAGAGAAAACAACTGACATTTTATAGCACGAAGAATATGTTTTCGCCCACTCAGAGGAAATGTCTTCCCCATTAGAATTGAGGTGATATTTCAAGAATTTCTATCATGTCAAGGCAGGGGCAATTATTACTAAAATAGCAATTTCTGTCTGGAAAATAATTAACTTTCAACTCGTCAGATAAAATTCCAGACACAGTTGCTCATCTGATGAGAAAGAATCTGAAAATTAAAATCTTAACACGCCAACGATTAATTAATAGATTTAACAATTGAAATACGACTATTTTAATACTTATATTATATATGTGTGTTTGTATTTAATATGGCTGGCCAATAAAAAACTGAAAAAAACATAAACATATTTCTCTTGTATTATTATTATTACAAGTAATCCCACTGGACCCATGGGCACAAAACGTATATTCTCAGCCCTAAAAATATTCCACTTATTAATTCAACTTCTAAGATTTTACTTTTTAATTTTATGTTTAAGCTTTAGCTTAAATTATTACTGCAAGAAATACTGTACATCTTATTAGTAAAGGAAATTCTGCATATTTTAACACTAGTTGAATTGTGTGACGGACAGACACGGTTCTTATTATAGTATAGATATAAAATTGTGACAGACGGACGAATGGATGTGGCTCCAATTATAGTATAGATTATTTATTTATTAATCATTTAATCCCATGCAAGGCAGTAAAGGGTTATTGAGTTTGAAATAATAAGAAAAATAGAAAAATATTAAGGAGAGAACAATAAAAGAAGAGCAATCAGAAAGACAGTAGATAACGATTGACATTGCATTTACATTTGTGAAAATCTAAGTTAGATGGAAAGCGAGGGATCGGAAGAGTGTTCCACAAGCGAGAAAAGGAACTGTTAGCATAGAACTTACGGCTACATGTAGCCAATTCAACCGGGAATTGATGAGATATCGTCGCCAATCTAGTACTATGCTTAAATTAATAAAGTTTGGGTATTACAGCGAAGGGTTCACCCGAATAATTAGCATGAAAGCATTTATAGAAAAGACACAGGGAAGCTATATTACGGCGGTGGGAAAGTTACTGTAGCCGAGACGCCATGCCAAGGCCTATAATATTGGTGATTCTTCTTTGGATTTTATCAAGAATCTCTGAATGTATTAGCAGGAGCACTGGACCATATGTAGGAGTAATATTTAAAGTATTGATCAATGGTAAACTTATAGATAAGTATAATAGATTCTGGAGAGAAACATTGTCTATCACACAGTGTGAGCCAACTTTCTTAGCAGTTGATTTAGCAATCGATTCAATAGTCTTTTCACTTTATGTCAACCGACAACGTTAGTCCAAGAAGGCGTAGCGAGTCACTCTCCCGAAGGTTAGCATCAGATCAACAGTCCCGATATTTTTTATTTCCCGCGCAAGTATCTATATGTTGTTCGGACTGTTGTCCTCATCTTTATTACTATGTTTACGACGTTTCAGTCTGCTCAGATCTATCTATCTATCTATTTATCTATCTATTTATCTATTAAATAATATTTATTTAAAATTTATAACATAAGTATGTTATAGTATCACTACAAAAGTAGTTATTTTGTTTCGACACTTCTTGTGTCTTATCAAGTGCTAGTGCTGATTTTGAGTTGAAGAGTTTTAAAATGTTAGAAACTAGCCAAATAGGATTATTTTTAGGATTAATTAGACGTGTAGATGGTTTGGCTCTGAAATTTGGTTTATGGTTTTTTTAATAGAACGTAAGCTTCCTTAGTTTGTAATTTATTGACTAGATCACTTATCACAATTTGTCAGTAACGGATTTGCTAACACAATTAATATTATCTATCAGATTGAAATTGGTATATATATATATATATATATATATATATATATATATATATATATATATATATTCGTCATCCACATACAAGCCTATTTTGCTTTATCAAAGCTCATCAGTGTGGTTAGACATCGACCGATACGGTGTCAGTCGGAGTCGCTAGCCCCTAAGTCATAGGGTATGGAATCAGAGATGGAAAAATTTAGCGTGTTGTATATAAGAGGGGTACACTCGCCTGTCACCGAAAGAACTCAATTCATTGTTGAAGAGTAATGCTTACTTTTTACTAGATTTTTAATTCTGAAACTTTGTTCCCTCCACAAATTTTTATAGAGCTTTCAACCACCTGATGAATATTTACAATCATTCTAGAATTGAAAAACCTTGATAAATTAATAGCATCCTCGCTATTGTATATAAACATGTGCAACAAAATAAATCATGCATTGCCTTGATAAAGTTCTTCAGGAGGACAAAACAAGCAGTCTAAGAATAGATTTTTTCTCTGGTCTTCTATTCACTTTGTTCCTTAACAAATACACTCTATCTTAAAATAATTTACACACACACGCACACACACACACACACACACACACACACACACACACACACACACACACACACATTTATATATATGAGAGAATGTCAAGTTCGTAAAAACGAAGAGCATAATCCAAAAGATTTTATCTAATTAATATAAAATATTAATTATATAAAAATAGAGACCTTTATGAATATTATCTAGAGCAATATGAATATTGATAGCAAAATTCAATACATATTTAAACGGTTATAAATCCAGAATTTAATTCGGCAATAGTAAGAATACAAACTGCTTCGTTCATACCGTGGAAATACACGGAAATACACACACACACACACACACACACACACACACACACACACACATATATATATATATATATATATATATATATATATATATATATATATAAATCAGTAAATCTTCAGTTTAACGATGACAAAAAATGCAGACAACAAATATTTATTTTAACATAATCTCATTCTTTGTCAGCGAATTTCAGTCGACTTCGTTACATTCACTTACGCATACATATCCTTGGGAATGTTATGAATCTATTCCTTCTTCTCCCAGCTATGGGTTAAATAATAACACTTTATTCTGTAAAAAAATATCATTGTTATCTCCAAAAAATTCTTAATTTTCTAGCAAAAAAAAAAAAAAAAAAAATCAAGGAATTCAATATATCTTCGGCTTTAAATAACTCACAATGTGTTGATAAGCCCTAATAAATCTTTGTCAAGGCACTTATCTTAATTCTAGTTTTTCTTGTTCTTTATTTTGCTAATGATTTCAGTGACTTGCATAATAAAGTCTAACTTAATGTATTACTTCTGGCGTGGATCATATTATTCTTTGCTTACAATTAAAAAAAAGATCTCCCAGTTTACGTCATCTGCTGGTTAATACCATTTTTATTGTGAAAATATTTACTTACATCATAAAATCTGATATATTACAGTAAAGATTTTTAAAGATCTCGTAGCTGGTAATTTTTGCTTGAATTTCTGGGATGAGCAGTTTTTATTATACTATTTATATTCGGACTTATTTTTGTTGTTGTTATCACTCAGTTTCGATCGTTGTTCCTTCCAGCTTTTATCATGTGAATATCGATGTGGGCAACTTACAAGAAATTCTACACTGAACCCCTTTTTTAATCTACGGGGGTAGACTGTTCTCGTTCCACTGTCCATATCTAGGGATATCTACTCTAGTTTTTATTTTTAGTACTGCTCATTGCCCATTCCATAGGGTTCACGTGCACACTTCCTGATCCAGGGAGTGAATCTGTACGGCTACTGATCTCGTAGCCTAGTGGATTTATACGTTGGTTCGTGAATAGTAATTGTGAGTTCAATCTATAGACCGGGCAGTGTTGTACATGAACTCAGTGGAAACGGGCAAGCAATAACATGGCAGTGCTAAAAATAAAAACTAGACATGACCAGTCGTATGTGAACAGTGTACCACGTAGATTAATAAAATGGTTCAGTTCAGAATTCCCTGTAGATTACTCAGATCGATATACACGCAATGTAGACCGGAGAGCACAACGTCCGAATTTTTGCGATAAAAAGAAAAAAATGATGACAATGGTCTGAATATAAATAATGATAGCTGTTGATTCAGAAGCACCTGATGAAATACAATAAGATTTTCAACATTACCCTATATGAAAGTATGAGCATGTTATTTACTCATTTAAATCTAAGAAATAAATTTAATCGATTTACGGTCACATCACGTACGATCACTGAAGTTAAGCAACGTCGAGTCTGGCTTTACCTAGGTGGGTGACCGCTTTGAAATACCCGGTACTGTAAGCTTGAGTGTGCAGGTAGTGAAATAGATAATGGCTTGGAACTGTTAAGCCGAGTTCCAATTCTTGTTGAGCTCGTTATATTCACTTACGCGCAAATACTCTTAGGAAAATTATGAATCTCCCCCAGCCTTTTGTTAATTAGTAAGACTTAACTAAAACATTATTATCTAAAAAAAAAACAAAAAAAACGAAATTCTTACAATCTAAAAATATTTTCTGGCGTTAAACAACCTGTCAATGACTGATAAACTGTAAAAACAAATCAATGAAAGCTTGATCGACGATATCAAGGATTTTTATCAGAGTCGAACTTGCCCAGTTTGAATAGAGCGGTATTTTATTGACGTGTTTCTGAAGATTTTGCATAGAGAAGTGCGTCTCTTGCGTAAGTCTCCCCCCTCTCAAGACGTTTTTCATTTTATTTTTGGAATGTGAGTGTCTATTGTGTCCTTATCGTTGACCTCTCTTTCTCACTGCATAAACAAAAACTGCACACGACATGGGAATAACTCTTTTGACATGACACGAGGCAGTTCTTTCGTTGTTCCTGTATAAACACATTTCTAAGATCTCTACCTATCTGTCTGTCTGCCTGTCTGTCTGTCTATCTATCTTGCACACATAGGCACACAAAGCCTCTGCACAAACAGTGAATGCTGCAATCAATTACCTTGTAGTTCAGTGGTGTCAATCAACGTAGAGCTAAAGTAACAATGAACCAAATGAAGAAAGACAAAAATGGACAAGCCAAGAAGATTCCAACGCACTTGGTAGGTTTAACTTTCTTTTAAAAGACCATCGTTCAACTACGTCTCGTTCTTTTTTTTGTACCAAATACTTTCCATTTCAGTTGTCCAAATTAAATTCTTTTCTCTATTCCGTTCCTTCAGGGGCACCTCGACGTGGTGTAATGGTTAGCAAGCTTGTCCCGCTAGAACCTATTATAACCGAGTAGTGTCCGATCCTCACTGGGTACCCCATACCTTCGTCTTTGTGCCACATCTAAGCGGCTCTTAGTAAATCAACTATTTCGTCCTTTCAGATATACTAAGACAGTTGCACTAATCTTCTAAGTACAGAGAACACGTCTTGAAAATTACTGTTAAAATCCTAGTTGTTATCTGTACTCGAAGGCTGCCCACTTAGAAACTGAAGAAGCAACGTTGAAATTGCAGTTCCATAATCCACATTTAAGGTGCACGAGACGTGAGAACGAGGTTCTTGTTACTAGGGCTGGGATTTGTTCTTTTAAAGTCATAAACTTCGTATTTTTTGTTATGTGTTTCGTGTATATAATCTAGCCGATTTCATTTAGATTCTTTTGCATTTAGTTTTCATCATTTTTGACATTGGATATCTCACATTGGAATAACAGCAGATCCGCCAGAAATAGTGACATGTTGCAAGAGCCAGGGCGTAAAAAGTTAGACACAAGTCCAGATTCCATTAGATTCAGAAAGGTAGACACAGATCAGGTTTTAAGTATGATGAAAAAAGTAAACATGATTCCTCTTTAACCTGGAGCCAAAAATTTAAACACAATTTAGTTTGAGTTTTAAAAAAATACTGACATAAGTCGCATAACCAAACACAGGTTCATTTTTAACTAATGTAAAAAAGATGTTGACACTAGTTTTCACTCGAGTCAAAAAGTTTCACACAGTCTCGGTTTTAATTAGAGTTAAAACAGTAGACACGAATCCTGTTTTACCTAGAGCCAAAAAGATATCCACAATTCGGTTTTCATTAGAGTCGAGAAGTTAGGTTTAACTAATCGAAAAGGTAGATAGGTTTCATTTATACCCATAGGTGGATTGTTTTTGGTGGGTAATCTTACACTTCTGTTGAGGATGCAGTCCCTATAATCTCATCCCTGCCAAGACAAATCGATAGTTTAATTGCAATACTATTAGTGTAAGCTAATTAAACACGATATTAATTTAGTCTCAATCATTTGTTCATGTGCTCTGAAATATGTAAATAATGACTTTATTTAAAATAACTCAACCATTTTTCTATAAATTATTTCAAACATTTTTTATATTGTCAATTAAGGGTTCATATTTCAAATTTCATATTTTCTCGTATTTTTAAATGGGAAACATAAGAACGTTTCACTTAT
The DNA here is from genome assembly GCA_037127315.1 of Ascarosepion bandense. NCBI lineage: Eukaryota > Metazoa > Mollusca > Cephalopoda > Sepiida > Sepiidae > Ascarosepion > Ascarosepion bandense. The sequence continues at coordinate 2,037,603 of JBBBDQ010001100.1, read as the reverse complement.
CATTCATCAATTGTTTTTGTTATTGTGTCTGGATGTGCGAGTGATTGAGCAAAATTTTAGATCGAATGATTGTTAGAAATTATTTGTAAGCCACGCATCAATTTTGTAGAGTTAACGGCTTTTTCTGCCACAATTTAAGGATTGTGGTTTTTTTTATTACTAACATGATTTTTTTGTTTGTTTGTTGTACATAACTTTTCATTCATTGTAAATTTTCATCGGAGAAATTTTCTTTCCCTGCCTGCCACAGAAATATTTGTACATATGGGATTTTTAGTTAAGATCTTAGAGTAGATGTGGTATTATGGTAGATGTAGTAAGAATGGTAAGTATAAATGTGGTATTATGGTGCAAGGATTATTGTGGCGTGCTTGGGTCAATGATTGTGGATAGCTAAGTTTAATTAAGACAGATGAAAACCAGCCTTTCCTTATCCCATTTTTGAACTTGTGGGAAACTTTTCTTTAGTACAATAAATATTACCATTCATCAATCGTAAAAAATGACATGTTTGATGAACATTCGACAAAACAGCAACGCATCAAAAATGTAGTTTTCTGCTTAAGGCGTGCGTTTTCTCTCATATTTTTTTCACTTAAATAATCTGTTCGAAACTTGTAAAATCTCCATGAATCACAGAGCCACAATGCCACACAATTGGTTCCGTTGCTGTTTCAGAGGGATTCTCGCCATTCCCAAATTCCTTGGTGGGAAGTGAATACTACAGACTCGACCAGAATTTGAACTCCTCTCACTGAGTCCATTTTTTGAACCGATAACCGTTACTCCGCACACAACTATTTAAATAATATATTTTTTGATCGTATCCATTGATTAACTTCAATGACAAAATAATTTTTGCATGATATATTTTTTAGCTATAACCAATCAAATTTTTAAATTTGCCACCTCAGAGAAACTAGAAGAAAAATCTTCAATAGCTTGTATGCCTACATAAAACACAATGCTAATTTCCATCAAGACAAAGCTTATCAGTAGTAAAATAACCAACAATACATTTTTATAAAAATAAAAGAAAAATAACCAGTAATACAAGATTCTTGTTTTTCTCCATGTGCCGTGTCACTTTAGGACATAGACGATCATGGACTTCCACTTGGCTCAGTACCATGTCGCGCTCAATATTTTTCCTCTTGTTATCTCTTCCAAACTTGTTCCGCCATCCATTTGCTCAGGCCTATCAAATATGTCTCTCGCTGCTTTCCACTGTCTCACTTTCCTTCTATCTGTCCTGTGAGTATTAAATTCTCCAGGTCATCCTTCCTTATTACGTGTCCCAGGAACCTCATCTGTCTCTTCTTGATTGTAAGTATGAGTTTTATCTCGTTTGTATTCTCTCCAATGCCTCATCGTTGCTCAGTCCATGTTATCCTCAGCATCCTTCTGTAAAACCACATTTCTGATACCTCAAGATCCTCCTTCATCCTTGATGAGATCGTCCAACATTCACTGCCACACAGAAGGACAGATATCACATAGAAATCTAGCACTCTTTTCTTTGTTTCCAATGAGATTTTCCTGTCTCTCAGCTGGTTAGCTGTTGAAATGCGTCCTTGGCCATGCTAATTCGTCTTCGGATTTCAGTATCACGCTTTCCTTTCTCTGTCAGAACACGTCATTAAAAAGGTATACAAGTACATTTTTATAGTAAAATTACCAGCAATACATTTTCGTAGTAAAATTGCCAGTTATACATCTTATCATCTACAAACTATATATCTGAAAAACATGCGTTTACCCTGAAAGTATAAAATTATGTACAAAATATTCGGATTTCGACGTTAATTAACCCATTAATAAAATGTTTTTTCGTATTTATATTTTCTTTTCTTATTTTTAGTTACAATACGTGCAAAATTTATGAAATATCTATATTTTATTTTATTCACAAACCGTAATACATAGTCTTGCAAATAATTTATTGACACCGTAAAGTATTGATTAACTTTAGTTATCATTATTTGAAATGACCAGAAAAAAATGAGTCACTGGAAGCAATATACGTTCTTTGAACTGTCAAAAAATATCAAATGAGTAACTAATATTTCAGACACACTTCTCCACGGAAGTTTGTGAATGAGTAAATGTTTTGTGCGACACCGATGACTGACATGTACCATAAACTACTCATTGTTCCTTTTGAGGGCCACTGAAACTGATCACTCGCTAAAGAATTGTTAAGTTTCACGCACGCAAGCGGTGTTGTACTTTTATTATCTGATTTGAATATTTTTTTGTGTTTATTCACCCCAAAATAAAAATATTTATAAAATTTACGACAAATTATCCCTGAGCGAGGCCCTTCCATTGAATTCCGTTTGGGTTGACTTTTTTATTCGCTTCAGATGTGGGTGACTCAGGTAGGTATTTCTAAGTGTGGTGTCTACGTTCGCGCCCGCACCAAAAAAGCCAAAACATAATTTTTTTTTCTTTTTTTTTTTTCTCTTAAATTGTGAAAAATTCCTTGTTAGTACCTGGAATATCATCTGAAATGTGAATAACTCCCTGAGTTTTAGTAATCTTTAATTCTAAGGGTTAGAAATGTCGCTAGGCAAGCTAAAAAAAATTGATTTATAATTTCAGACGAGTACCACAAACTTAGGGTAAATTAATATGTACGATAAGTAACTTTACATTATATGAGATGAGTTAACAGAAAAGATCCACCAGTTTTAGAGTTGACGTTTATAGAGCCAATTCAGTGAGTCTTTTAAAGTATTTTGAGGTTTGTCTCTCATATCACTTTCCTCTTTTATTAAATCTCGATGTCAGGAAATCCGTTACTTGCCTGTATATTTGTTCTAAGTATTTCATAATGATGACAAAGGTATTTACATATGTTGTTACTGTTGTTCAAGTCTTTTAAAAAAGAGCCAGAAACTATATATATATATATATATATATATATATATATATATATGTGTGTGTGTGTGTGTGTGAAGAAAGAACAATAAGAAGTTTACTGTCTCTTAACGTTTATTTTTAATTTTACAGTGCTCAATACAAATTTAGTGATAAATATTATTGATTTAAATATATAATTAATTTAACATTTTTGCACCACAGAATTTCCCATGTTTTGAAATAATATTTTTACTATGGCACCATTTTTTTTTTTTACTATGACACCATTTTTTTTCTAAAAGTGAGAGTTTTTTTGACAAGTATAAATAGCCTCTGGTTAGGTTCTCAAATTACATATACCTATTGATATGCATTGGTAAATTACAGACTCGGTAAGAAATTTATTATTTAATGGACAGTTTTCCGGAATTCTACAATTACAAAATCCTTCTTTATTCTTATTTCGATTTAATTTGTTTTATCATTATTTTGTTCCTGGTCTCAATGTTTGTTTAGTTTTTTGTTGTGTTTTTTTTAAATTTTTTTTTTTTATAATTTTTTACAAATTCTCATTTCAACAATATCCTAATTTTCACTTGATTTTATTAAAAATTTTGCTAAGTGTATTATTTTGTGGGAAGTATTTTTCAATTAGTTGGAGAAATTTGTATCCTAAATTACTTTTAACCATTTAAAAATGATAAATCAAATCAAATAAACTAGAACGAAAGAAGATATATATGAAAAACATTGAGAGGAAAACTCAATATACGGCCAACAAGGAAGATTTAATTAATTTTTTCCAGCATCCTAACATTTTTCCATTTTGTAGGAATTAAAGAATATAAAAATTAGCTGTGATATTTGTTGTCCAAAACAGTCTTGGCCATTTTCAAGGGTGTTTTTTTGTCTCTGGTGTTACTGATTTTCTTCATGTTTTGAATGTTACGTAGTAATTTATTTCTGTGACCTTTTTAATAAAAGGAATTTTCATTCCAAGCCCTCACATGCGGCGCGCGATTGGAATTCGGGTGAACATCTTTCTATTTAGTTAGGATGCAGGAAAAAAATTTAAAAAAATTAAACCTTTCTTGTCAGCCGTATTTAATGAAAGATGTTTTGAAAGAAAGATTTCTGCCCATATATACATTAATATATATAAGGAAAACTCAACACATCATTTAAATTGGCTATAGTAAGTGCTGCCATAAGGCGAAATTTTTGAACATTTAATATTCAAGTTCTAAATTCAGTTTTTAGGAGAGAATATATAAATTAATTTTTTTTACTGGTTAATTAATTAAATTTTTAAATGTAAATTTGGATACCTCTCTACCTTCCTCTTCCTTTCTCCTATTAATATCTACCTTTTAAGAAATAAGGATATTTAGACTAACTTAACCCCCAAATTTTCCTGCATGTATATATATTTTTCTCCGCACCTAAAATATTTTAAAAGAAAATTTTTTTAATGATTTTTAAATAAATTTTATTTTTATAAATTTTATTTTATTTTAATTTAAATCTAGGTTTATAATTATTTAAAATAGATTAATTAAATTTAAATAAATTATATGTCCTTTTTACCCCCAAATAAATTTTTCCTAAAAATCTTTATTCTAATAATTTCATATCCATTTAAAAACGCTAGTTTTGTTAACACGTCCCTAGCGTCTCTACGTGTATGAAATTTTTCTTTTCTTTATTTTTCTTCCTTTTCTTTTTCCCTTTTTTTTCCTTTTCTTTCCATTTTGTTTTAGCCCTCTTCTCATTCAAACATCACTTTTTTTACTTCCCTTTCCCCTTTTTTAAAGCTAGACATTTTTAATTTTTAATTTTTAAATTTTTCACTTACAAGTCAATCTAAAAGTAATGTTGTCCAAAATCTAAAAATAGATATTGATTGCTACCTACTTATTAATACCACTTATCCGGGGTTTTTTGTGACGTAAATGTTTTGAAATATTTTAACTTCCGCCGGTAATAGCATTTTATTTTGAGTATAAGTTGCCGCTGATGCGTGAAATCTCTCTTAGGGATTTCATGTAGAAATGATCATACAACGGTTTTGAACTTCGAAATTTATTTTATTTTATATATATATACAAGGACCTTGAATGAGTTCTCACTGATCTTCCATGAAAAGTAACGTTTTATTTACAAAACTTAGTAAGAAACATGTCACTGTAAGTATTTTCCATCGCTAGCCACTACTTTTTCTCAGCTTTCTTGCAACAT